>OZ037783.1:3759743-3817243 GCA_964035525.1 Porites cylindrica | reverse complement strand
ATGTTCGTGTAGTAAACAGGAAGTGTTGTGAGGTGTGTTTAAAAATGGCCGGTTATTTTTAGTTCGTACGCGTGAATTTCTCTCAACGTTTAGTGAAATATTCAGGCAATGTTTAGGTGATAAATGCTTTCCTTCTTTCACGATATCGCTTGTTATAATAAAACCACGTATAAAAAGAGATCGTTGAGATGTCTCATATTCGCATAGACTGCGAGCAGTCTCTTATTTTTGTTTGCAAAGTTTAATATTGCAAGTGAAACCCAAACACGCGAGCGGTGAGCGGCGAAGACGCGAGCCGCGATAAACGAGGGCGTAAGCCCGAGAAGAAAAAATGAGAATGACGTCGTGGTTTGCAATCGCGCTAGCTGAGAACTAGACGGATTTTAAGAGAAAAGGCGCACTGCAAGCAGTCTAATATGCGCAACAAATATCATCTTTTCACCGCTGTTCTATTTGTGTTTTATTTTTAATAAAATTGCGATGGCCTGACAACAATGTAAGGGTTGATATGGTCAGGATTATCCTGACGGTGGATCCCCTTAAAAACTGTTTGCCATTGCCACGTTTTTCAAAGAGTACGAATAAAGAAAAAACTAGCAACATTTCGCCAAAAACGAGCAGTGCAAGTACCAGAAAATACATGAGAATTATGCTTGTCATGAAAAATTAGCAATGGTAAGAGGACTGAGTGGAGTCCAATTCGGTCTGTAATCATACGAGTGATTAACAAAATCGGACGACATAATATGCTACTTTCACCTCTGAGCACAATCTATAAAAGCCTACAAAGGCAGTGGGCAACATAGTACGTGACTGAGAGAGTTGTGTTGTGTGATTTCCGGAAGAGTCTAGAATATTCTTGCATACCTCAGATCAGAATACCATTATATTAGGCTTTCTCATCGTGTCAGTTGTGGCGCTCATGGCATAGAAGTCGTGTCTATCAACACCCTTCTGGTTAGTTATAGTATAGTAGTTGACCGGATTGCGTGCTATTTATTTTCCGTCAGATCAGCTTACTCCACGCAACTGAAAGTCTTTAAATCCGGCCGTACTGTCTAGAAGGTGCAAAAACACCCTGCGGCATTCGTGTCAGTTTTGTTAAACAAACTCGTGCTATATGTGTGTGTGGTTTTTTTTTTTACTCGTGGGCTTCTCGGTTACAATCTTTCATCGATAGTTAAGTATATCACTATATGGAGTCGAATTTGGATTACTCTAGAGAAAAGAAATTGCCAAGCACAGTCAGTAGTTTAACAAAACCTCGCTTCATCGATCTAAGCAGGGCGATCGAACTGTACCAGCAAAATCCTTTTGAGCACAGGCCTCGCAGGGAGAGCATCGTCGATCAATGCAAACAGTCTTTCGTTTATGGTGAGTTCTTAAAAAGTGCTACTTGTTTTAACATAGAAATATCTTCCAACTGTGATTATTCTATGCATGTCAGTGTGATGATGTATTCAGCTGTGTATTGTCCCGGTAAGAGTACATTGCCGTGTCGATTGTAATGACCCTACAAAGTACACGGCATTCCCCTCTACAAATTCAGTCCAGAGTGCAGCTAGCTGCCGTAGAATTTGGCCAGATAGAAGACAGGGGCACCCAACGACGGTTTCCTCCAAAAGACATTGAAAGCACTATTTAGGCTATGCAGAGTACTTTTAGATCTCAGTCTAGAAATGCACTCTAAGCGGCACTAAAGAATTTGTGCCTGTTTGGTAATTCTAGGGGAGCTCGAATCTTTTCGAAACTACAAGGGCTTCAGTATTATTTTAACAAAAATTTTAGTTGCAGTGAGACGTATTACGAAAGAGAGATTTTTTCTGATTCCTCTCTCCATCACATTTTTGAATCCCAAAATTTAACGTTTTCTATTTTCTACTAAAATAGCCTAACGTGGGGAATGAAATGAGAAAAATCAAACTTATGACAATCGTAGGAAATTTATTAGATAATTTGCTTCAAAAATTGAACGTGAATGGAGCGGTCATCTAGAAATTTTTTTGCCGTCCTCAAACTATAGAAAATTCTAGGCAATATTTGTTTCTCCGAACAGATATTTTACAGAAAACAGTCGTTGGGTGCCCATGAGAAGAGTGCTTTATTACTGGGAAATCCAGAACGATAGCAGTTTTATTTTGGGATAGGCTGGTCCTACTTCTGATGTAATACATGTATAAGAAGCAACCGTTTGGGGCTACATTTACGGCACTGCCAGTTTTCACAGGTGTTTTCTGACTTCCTTACGATGTATAATAATTTCGTCGCAATTTACAATTTTTTTTTTATCATTACATTACATTTGTTTGCTCTCCTGCTCCTCCCCATAAATCGCTTAGATACGCTGAGTCAGGTTCACTTGCAAGATTGCCCACTCCTGTAGGTGGTGTGGTGTACGTGTAATCATGCCCTCTCGATGCATGATCACAGGGTAGTGGTATGTTACCGCCCTGTTTTCAACAGAATTGCGTCACTGTGGCTATCCTCGGCTTTTAACGAAAGTGAAATAATGTTTCTTAAGGTTTAATTTTTAGCGGTATAGGTAAGAGAAAGAGTCCTTGAGAGAAGAGGAGAGAACACCTGTGAAGGTCGTAAGGCCGCCTTGGAAGAATGGTTTTTGAAAAAACTTGGGCCCAGAGGAAATGCCATAAATTACCGGTGTTATCTGCGTTTCCGTATTAAGCAGGCTCTGAGAAAATGAAAAAAAAAGGAAACGTAGAGAACGTCACGGACATATAGAGTACAGCAGACATTTTTACGAAAACGTTAGCGTATTAAGGAGAATTCGACTATCCAGCCAGATCAGTTTATTCCTAAATGGCATGCACAGCCGTGATGGGTTTTTATTGTAAAAAAAAATCGAGAAAAGACTAATACATGTATTTCATTTTCGAAATGACACCAGTCTGACTTGGCAGTTCTGCCGGAATTTTCAGTGGAAAGCGCAGTAAAATTGCCTCTTAAGTATTTTTCTTGAAACAGGACAATGGACTTATCCGTAACGTTTACTTTGTAATAAAACGCTTTCATTGCGACTCGGCCAGGAGGACTAAATGTTAGATAGAAACTATGAAAGGTCTCTGCAGGTTTCACCGCCTCGGCTGGTTCATGGACCACGCGCAGGTAACCAGTGTCCGGCTCGAAAGCGAGGCTGACGATGAGAGTTTCTGACTCGGGTGCAGAATAATGCCCTTTGTCCGCATAAACCGGGCTGATTTTTGAGAAAACATACGAGGTGTTGTTTTGGTCCAAAAAAATTGCTTTTTTGCCAACCAAGTGAGTAAAAACGATCTTCCCTAGAGGTACCTTTAGCTCAAGGACGGCGGCACGACAATTGATTTAGGAGACTACAAAGTCTCTTTTCTAGTGTTTTCTGGCTATTGTTGCTTTTGCCACAAACAACCTTTGCCGAACCTGTGCCTTTGAAAAATCCCATAGCAAAGGACAGCGCCAACGGACGAGTTTCCGAAGCGAAAGTTACCTCCCATCGCATCTCCGCCGGTTTTTGTCAAAGAGTGGACAATGGAAACCAGTCGTTTAAACGTGTTGTTCGATGAAGAACTTACTTAACCGTTACACGACAAGTGTTTAGGAACCGTCATCACAAAGTGAATTTTTGTGACCTTAATTCTTTCGAGTGCCTTTGCATTGACGTCGTTGATTACATATGCTTATTTTAAAAACCACTCATGCTTTGTTCATTGTCTTCTTTGTTCATCACCCTTTCAACTTTCTGTTTACTAAAGAATATTTAAAACAACCAATTAGTTGCGTCGGTTCATTAAGCAGACTGGCTTACATTACTAAAATTATTCTATTGATCATGTCACAACAGAACATTGTCTCGGTTTTGTGAGCACTTCTAGTGATTTGCTGAGACCTTTTCAGTGATTCAAGATTAGACTGTAATTTATGGCATTGTTTGAATGTTTATTTAGCTGCTAATTCAACAACAATGACTAAGAATTTTACCATAATCAAGCCACGAGGTCAATATAAGCTCTTGCGTTTTGATGGAAAATACTGTAGAGCGATTAGTTTTCATAATGGATGGAAGTTTGATTGCATCTTGACATCGATTGTGAGCCGATCGGATTTGTGTCTTCGACAACATCTGAGAAGAAAAGCTTACTGGCTGCGCTTGATCTATTCTTGTGTTGCCCTTCGTTAACGTTTAATAGCGCGAGGTTAAGTGGTTCAAAGGCTTCGATATTTCCTGCTTATGATGATGTCAGTTTCTTACGCCTTTACGCTTCACTGTATTTAAAAACTTCAGGATTTTTCTTCACAGAAGGTATGACATCCTTTTTCCGTCACTGGGACGAAAATCATGGCAGGGATTTAGGTAACTAATTTAATACGGTCTGTTGGGGACATCTGTGGGATTTGTTACCCAAGAGAAACGTGACGATGAGGGAAAAACTTAAAAAAAAATTTTGCATTCACAAACGTGCTTTAGTGGGTTAAAAGTGCATACCAAACACCGACTGGAAGTGCTTTGCGATATACGTTTTCGCCGTTTGTTAAATTAACATGTAGTGTGGTTTCTTGGTCGTAGTCGGGTATTTTTCATTTTGACGTTTTCATTTCTCGACAGATCAGTTATTCGTCCATGGTTCAAGTTATGTAAGGCAACTAGGGCTCTGATTTTCTGTTCCTTAAATAATACACACAATTGATCTTACAAGATTCGGCGTATTTTGAAGGGGTTACACCGATAAAACTGTAGTGCTTCGTAGGTTGACGGTGAAAAATAAGAACCTTTTAGGTGTTTAACTCAGTGTCGGGTTGATATCCTGATATCCGAAGGAGCTGAACTGTAAAGACTAAAAAAGATGCTATTAAGAGCCCAAATTGTCGTGGCTAGGGCAAATTTAATGAGATTCTTTTAATAACAGAATAAGAAGAACCGCGACGCCTTCGGTAGCCATGATATGCATGCAAAGTAATAATTCTGCACCTGTTTGAATGTAGCATATTTTAACACTTCTATTAGTAGAACCCGTCAAGCAATGAAATCCCACTCTATCAGCTTAAATGTATAGCGATCGAAGAGCTAGCCAGCTTTCCAAACCGCGTCAATCACGATTTCTGACGATTGAATACAAACAAGACCTACGAAAACACTTTTTTATAAGCCATGGTATGGTTTACTAATTAACTTTTACAGAAGCGACAGTTGCAAAACTACATGTATAACAAAGTGAAATCCGCCACATTTGGTAATTATTTTTTCTACCGTCAAAGCAATTTAGCCATTTAATTGTGCATCTCCGATGTACATAAGAAACTCAGGCCTCATCAGTCGGGCCGATAAACCCGATTATTATCGTACATCCCTTCTATGTGAGGGTCTCGGCATTCGGAGGTCATCTCGACATTTCTTCGGATTAGTGTGTTCTTTCTCGTAAAGTTAATATTTCCTTTCCTGCTCTATTTAAGTTATTGCAGGAAGTTTTCCAGGAGACATAAAATCCAGCGGCGAGATGAAAATAGGCATTATGGAGCTGCGAAATCTACAGCTATTTTCTGCAAATTCCCGAGTAGTTTAGTGTACCGGAGAAAAAAAAAGAAAAAGAAAATAAAAAAATGATGAATTGTTCCGGTACCTTAAATAGCAACAGAATGCTCTATGATCCCAGCCTATCACTGAGAGTATCGAAGTACTGGCCACAGTCGAATCTTCGGTGTCGCGAGTACACACTTACAGTTGTATGGCTTATGACAGCCACTTAATAGACACTCGCACCTCTACAGGAATCTACACCCATAATTGGCTATAATAAAGGTGTCGGTGTCCATTATAGAAAATTCATGAAAACGTGCTTAAGTCTTACAGGGCTGTTAAAACCTTTCATACCGGATGTGTGGGTGCCGAGCTGTTAAATACTCTGTAGGAGAGATTTCCCTTTTCTAATGAGATCAAAACTACACACATTACCCATCTGTATTTTGTATCACCCACTTGTAGCAGCATTTAGCATGTCACGCCCTCTCCACCCACGTAACTCAGTAGGGACCGGTGCTTAAAAGTAGTCTGGGCTACACAACCGTGAATTGTGTCGTCACCCAACGCTACTCCCCTCAAAGAGAAGCGTTGCGTGAAGAGTACAGGGAGAGCGGCTGTGGAGCAGACCAAGCGCTTAGTAGCCATTTCTCGTTTTTAAACTCGATCTTATGTTGATGCCAAGTTTTAGAAAATTATTTGACTGCATTGTTTTTACCTCAAGAATAAATTTTCCCTTGTTGTAAAGTTACATATCTTTTTTAAATCAAGTTCTGCTCTTTATTAAGTTTTAAGTCTGAGGACATTAACGAGCACTATTGGTTAAGCATGAAATGATTGGTATATCAACGCGAATTTAAGTTTTTTTCTTCTTGCATTCTTTTCAGAACCAGCAACACAAAGCTCTTTGCCTGAAAGAGGAATGAATTTCGCGGAAAATCCTGTCGTGGAGAACACATTCTCTCTGCCTCGGGATGTTTTTGAGCGACTTTGGTCGTCGCAACAAAGTGTATCAGATACCAGTTCTACGTCAACAAGCTATACAAGAAATCCAGCTTCTGCAAATACCACTGGCCAATGCCGTCGCCTTTCCAGTGGTTTAAACGTTACCGAGCTAACCGGAACTGAAGCTCAACGACCTCGTTTGTCAATCTCAGAACAAGCCCTTACCCAGAGGGAACATCTCCAAAGGGAACAGCAAAAACAGCTTAAGCTGCAGCTCATTATGCAAAAGCTTGAAAACACTAGAGAAAAAGTTCTGAGGCTGCTTCAACTACAGAAAGCGCGAGGACGTTTAGACAAATACCGCCATAACTCGGCAGAAAAATCAATTGATTTGGAAAGTTTTCAGCGTCGTTATGTTCTTTTGAAACGAAGAGCTAACGCTCTCAACAGTCTACGCAGAAGTATACAGCACAAGGTCCCAATACCCGCCGTGCAATCTCAATTTCAAGGATCCCGATGCGTGCCTGGGATCAACCTTGTTACCAGTGGAGTTTGGTCAAAAGAGCAGAGATCGGGATATTCTTATGACTCTTTCGACTCTGCTGGGTTAGCCTTGGACCATGGGACATATCCCAGAATTGTCGCTGTTCACTGTGTCATGGACAGAGCAGCTGTTAAAGCTGTACATCAACCTTACCAGCAAAAGGACAAACCTCCTTATGCAAGTGTTTCACAAAAATCTGATTGTGTGTACAATAAAAATGACTTTCAGAAAAACGGAACGTTTTCACGTTTAAGGAACGAAAGCAGTTCCTTAGTCGAAAATTTCAGAACTTGCGAAGGCGACGAAGTGGTCTTGACAAAAGTTATTCCTGGAAAAAGCCGTCTCTCTACAGATGCACTGTCTTATAAGGAAAGAAAACAGCATGAGAAAGTAAACTTAGCGAACTGCAGCCAACGAGCAAGGGACAACAACAAACATTTATTAGAAAATGTGGCCGTCCCAGACGATGCCAGCCATCTTAAAGATAGGCAGGAGACTTTTGTTCGCCGAGTAGACATTGGTCAACTGACAACTGTTAGTCATCCAGAACACGTGGTAATTGCCGAGGAACATACGAGACATGTTAAACAATCAGGAAATGTTGATAATCAGGTTTCTAAAGACTATGCTCCAACAAAGCAAGCTGAACTCAGTAAACAAAAGCAACATGGCCTTGCGTTAGAGCCGCATTCAGAGAATGCTGATTCAGATATGTACTTGGGTGGTCCCCCACCCTATCTTCCTGTTCTTGACAAGACAGGAATGATGGAACGAGAGAACGAAGTGAATCAAGAACGCCCTGTCAGCACTGCCTCGTCAGCCCCCAAACTGGCCAAGACAGTACTGGAAATCAGCGAGAAAATCGTCCAGACGAGGGAAAGAATCAAGAACGAGACAATCGATTGGAAGAAATGCGTTCTTTTTAAACTCGAAAAGCGTTTGATTAAAAAACTAAGGCGAGCTGAACGTTTAACTGGGCAGAGAACCGAGATCGAGGACCTGCGAGACGAGGTCCCAGGGCCAGTGACCAACGGCAAAAAGGGCAAAGTTCAAGGTCAACGGAAAAGAAGCAGTCGCAAAGAAAGCCAACCTGATAGCGCATGCGCAACGGATGGCGACGCAGATAAAAGTCAAGGTCAAGAAAGAAGCCTGAGTCGGCAGTGCAGTATGAGTGATAGCGTGACAGATGATGAAACCGTTGATTGTCAAGGACGGGAGAAAAGGAGTAGTGTATCGGATATCGTATGCGAAAGTGAGCAAATGAAGAACAGTCAACTTGATAGCGTGACAGAATGCGTGACGGAAGAGAATGAGAAACGGCCTGCGTGCTCTCAGAGTCAGGAGATAGAGGGGCATTTGGACAAGAAGCCAGTAGAGTACCCACAAATGAAAAAAATGGAAGAAAACCCCACATTTGAAAACAAAATGCAATGCAATTACTCGACTCAAAAATACAGCAATGACCAAAATGATAAAATATCCTCTGCCCAGGAGAAGAACATTGAACGTTGCATCGGAAAATATGAGTTGGACCATGGTGAAAGGTGCGACCCGGGTGTAAAAAAAAAGTCGGAAAAGATTGAAAATCAAGTGGACACATGTAAGAAACACGGACAAGTCGACGGGAAAGCAACACTGAACACAAACAGCGATTGCCTAACAGTAGAACTCTCACAGTCCGCTTCCTTGAGTATGAAAAGAGAAAGCAGTTTCATCGATAACGAAAGCGCAAAGAGGCAAAAGACAGAATCATGTCACGAAAAATCAGAAAAACAATTGCCCCGTGGCAAGGACAAGAAAGAGTGCGTGACTGTAAGGAGTGAAGCCAGGGAAGACCATCAACCAAAGGAAAGAAAAAATCTATTTGACATTTTTAAATCTCGTTTCCAGGGCACTGATACGCTTCCGAATTCTTCAGTGTTAACAGCTGAAAAGAACTGTAAGTTTAACAAGAACGTTGTGGAACTCATCAAGAGCGCGAATGGCTTGAACAAAAAGCTGCAAAGTTGCGGAAAAGAAGATCATAAGTCAGTGTCTTTAAACTGCGATAGAAATATCTGGTCAACTTTAATGAAGGATGGAATTTTTTAAAACGTTGCACTTAATTCGTTTCAAGCGATATATATGCCAGTTGGTCTGGTTTAGGTGGTTTTTCGTGCTTTTTTGTCGCTCTTACATAAAAAAGCTTCGCGAGATTTCTAATTTCTTTCGGTTTTGTACAGTGTAATTAGTTTTTTTGTACATAGGTAAATTAACTTAAACTGAAGACGAGAGTCTTATGCTTAAGTTTAAGCAGTATTTTACTTCAGTTACGAGTTCTTTACATTAATATCGCAAATCTAGGCTGTTAGATAACGGTGTATGTATAAATTATTGCTGTCATTTTCAACTTCGTCGTCAAAACATATTCTTATCATAAACCTTAAGAGTTTTATTTTGCAGTTTGACAACCATATTTTTTATGCCTGTTGTATTTGACAGCTAGACATGCCATAACTAATAACGTAGCATTCCACACCTGTTCCACGAACGTCTGCTGAACGAGCGGATTAGAACATAGAGCAATCACCGCGCGGTACGAGAAGGGTTGTCAGTAAAACGCGGGGTTAAGGGCGCGGCCGTGGTCTATCTCTTTTTTAGAGAATGCTGTTTTAGGGTTAGGGTTGGTGTCAACCCTAACCCTAACCGTTACCCTAAAACAGCATTCTTTAAAAAAAAGCTTAACCCTGAAACAGCATTCTTTAAAAAAAAGACAGACCTCGGTCCCGGCCCCGGCCCCGGCCCCGGCCCCGGCCCCGGCCCCGACCCCGGCCCCGACCCCGGCCCCGGCCCCGGCCCCGACCCCGACCCCGGCCCCGACCCCGGCCCCGGCCCCGGCCCCGGCCCCGACCCCACGTTTTACTGACACCCGTCTTCTTGATCGATGAGGAGGAGAAAAGGGGGGCTCTGCGTGAATCACGTCAAGCCTTTGAGGTCGCTGTAGCCCATCTTCTGGGCTAGTCAATTTGTTTTTTTGTCGAGTACAAGCATCTGCAGCTTGTTGATAAATCGATGGTCATAACCAAGTCCGCTGTAGCAAGCGCACAGCTATTAGGCCTAGGTTCAAAACTATATCCTAACTAGAAGTTCTCATTGAGAAGGGAAGTGCTGCCGTCAGTTGCGATGCGAATAGGCCTTTCCCGATTGCGCTGAGCACCTTTTGAGCACTTTTTTGAGTTTGGAGCACTATTTTGCATTTTGAGCACCCTTAAGCACTTTTTCGCACTTTGGGCAACATTTGAGCAATATTTCACATTTCGAGCAAATTTCGAGCAACATATGGCTTCTAAAACATTTTATAGTGGAAAAAACTGTGTGTCGGTCGCAACGAGAATCGTGTTCCAGGTCATAAATTTGAATAACTATTGATGTTGTCAAGAATACAAGACCGTTGTCATGGAAAGGCACGTGGACTTATATCCTTACTGAGCGTGAGAACAGAAGTTTCTGATTGGCTGATGTATCATGCGTGTGTCATCTCAAATTTCTAAATCATCTGATGTCTAGGTTTTGCAGTAGAACTGCTGAATTTATTTACAATTCGTAACCGGCTTTAGTTTTTTAAAAATATTATTGTTCTATATTCTATCAACCTTTCGTAACAACCTGTCGAATAACACTATGCAAAATAGATTGTTAATTACTTCGGTAAAAATTGACATAGTTACGAGAAGCTTAGAGGTAACTGTTCTCAACTTTTAGCACTTTTTGAGCACTATTTTGAGATTTTGAGCACTTTTTGAACACTTTTTAGCCATTTTTGTCAGCACTTTTTTAGGATTTTACGAGCGCAATCGGGAAAGGCCTAGATGCGAATAGGATAAAGACAGTTTGTAGAACAGTTGAACATATGAATTTTTTTTATTAAAGTCAATAACTTGGACTTGTTGGAATTATGATATAAAATAATAATAATAAATGAACCGATCACAATGTCAAATGTTCTTACATTCAGATAACTCGCTAAGGTTTCAATACGATTTTGTAATTCATTTTAATAATTCACGAAATTCTTAAACAACAGCAGTGCTGATAGGCTGTTTCCTCATCGAACAATCATCACATCAAGTTAAGGCCAAAACTTGTTCATTCACAGGTCAGGTAGACTTACAGCACATGCCGTTCACTTATGTAACCTACAATCCTGATTCCCGAGATAACAATCTGTGTGACAAAAGAATACTCGCTATTACTAATCTTGAAACCTAGAATAATAAAAATAAACCGAAAAAAGGTTCCGTACAATACTTCTTGAACTGTTCTTACCGTTTAGGCCTTTTAAAAGACAGCAAACATCCGATGAACTATGATTTCTGCACAGACCTTACATTAGAGCCAAACAAAATGGAGGGTTGCTCCGAAGAAAAAAACAGGCGCCGCAGTTAAGCACTTGCTTAAGCAAACCGCTGACTGCACAGTGCTGCAGTCACAGATCGATTGAACCATCGAACCATCGAACCATTGAACGAAAAATCTCAAATTACTCAAGAATATGGTCTGCTGCCGGCTGATGCCTGGCAGCAACAACATTCCGGGCATGCGCAACAAAGATCGTTCTTAATTCATGCAAAGCTAGCTAGGTGTCACAGTGTCACAGTGCATTTTCAAAACTCTTTTACCAAGCCGCTAAAATCTGGGACTCAACTGAACCCGATATAAGGAAAGAAAACATATCCAAGTTCGCGATGTCGAGTAAGAGTAAATCATTTAATTCCATTTTTTCATTTTGTATATTAGAACTAGTTTTTATCTATTCCATTCTTACCTTCACTAATTTTTAGTCATTACAATCTTTATATAGTGGCATTTGAAGTTGTACATTTTAGCTTTTTATGATAAACCTAGTTATATGTATTTGTATATAAGATGTTTTTAATTCTCTTTTTCTTAAGATTATTTTTATGTTAGCACGTATGTATTTTGAACGAGCTTTTTAGCTCACTAGACGCTACGTGGGTAAATAAACGATTGATTGGAACGATAACGATTGATTGATAGGAAGTGTTCTTTGGGCCTTGAGTAATTTAGCGCGTGACTCCTGACAAGGTTAGAAAATGGGAAGACCTTAGATAACAATGACCACAATATTTAAGGACTTTCTAGAAAAGGTCTCACAAAAGGTGAAGCACTTACACTTCTTCGTGGTCAGGAACAAGTGACAAAGCCCTCATAACGTCTGGGTGAGAGGGGTAAGCTTGGCCTCTCCTACTTTTTTGTGTAAACTACGCTCGGGGTTATGCCAATGACTATGCTAATTTTTGTAAATTATGCTCATTTGATTAAAAAATGCAGAAATTATGCTTTACTTTTTACATTAAATTTGGTTAAAACACCTTTATATAAACTATACAACAAACATGTAAATGGCAAACACATTTACTCTGTTTACACCATAAGAGTGTACGTGCGCTTTCCATTCAGCCCAAAATTCCGTAAATTTCGGTTAGAAATCAAATGGAACGGATCATTTTGGTTCGGTCCGACTGGAATATTCGGGACTACCTTTGACCGGTCCGCTCATTTCCGTCAGATTGGACTAAAAGGTCCCTTTCCATTTGACAAAATTATAGTCCCCAGTGTCACTTTTTTGCATCCTTTCTATAAGAACAATATCCAAACGCGCGGTGGCTTGGGTCCGGTCTGTGCAACTGGAATGTACCGTTCCATGGACTCCATTGGGCATGGAATTTCCAAACTTTCGAGGCAAACCGGCATTTTTGTTGAAAGGAAAGCACCCCATAATTTATTGCTTGGCGACTCTAAAAAAATACAAACAGTTAACTGTGGGAATTTGAATACAGCTATATAATAATTCTTTTTGTCTACAATTTGATGATTGGATGCTCCAGGGGGGAAAGTAACTCTGTTGTTTTCCAGCTAAGTTTCTTGCCCCACTTCGCCTGCCAGTATGACGTCACATAGTAACGGGCAAGGGCCTCGGGTCGCTTTTGCAAATTAGCAAGGGATACGACAGTTATTTGGACGAGTGAGATCGAGGAAAAGCTAAGAAGCTAACAAATATCGCAATATATATCGCTTATTTGATCGAATGTGTGGGAGCTTTGGTGTTGCTATAATCTGCTTGTGTAAACCGTTTTGATATTTTGTGTCCGTGATTGCATAATTTTGTTAATTGGTTTTGCGGGCCGTGCTGCGGGATCGCCATCTATTTCACGGGACCGGCAAGGTCATCAAAACTTAAATCCTTTTTTTTCTCTAAAATAGGCAAGGTCTGTAGTCTCCAGAATAGGAGGTTCCATTCACAGATCACACATGTTTATATTTCATCTATTCTTTTGCTAATTAAACAGGCCTACCTTAATATCATTCCTTTCGAGTGTGGGCCTCTGTTGATCTCCTAATTCTCCACCAAATTCGATTATCTACATCGAGTCGGCCCGTTGAACCTGAAATAATGCGAAAATAGCTTTAAAATACGCGCTTAAGCTAATTTTCCTCAAATGTATATTTGAATTCATGATAAAACAGCTCCACCAGCTTCAAACAGCGTCTATGGCAGAGAAAAATTGTTTTGATATGACAAAATTAATTTTTCAAATCATGCATGTGTGTCCCTGTGGTGCAGTAGTCAAAGGAGTTTGCACGCTGTTTTCTGTTTCCTTGTACCGTTTTTTTTTTTTTTTTTTTACTGCTTTGTCTCTTTTTTTAACACTATTTTTCGTTTTGGCCTTTTTTTTCTTTATTCTTACTGCTTAACCTGCTGGTCATGCACTTGGATCAATATGATTTTACGCTGAAGTCCGGGTTTTATTTTGGAAAAGGGATTTCAAAACCTCTTGATCTGCATACTGGTCAAGCTTACGACCAGAAAAAACATAAGCTGTCAAGACATATCCCTCCTCTGAAACAGCTGAATTTTTTTCAATGTTAGTTGACATCATGACAAACAACACACAGTACACCACAAACTGTGCTAATTTACACCCAACACCCACCAGTGACCCACTGGCGAAAGTCAAACTTGCCTTTTGTACATCGTCTTAATCATCAATATTATTACCCTAAAATCTCCACTGAGTTTTTGCCCCCCCCCCCCCCCCTCTCCCCCCCGAAAAAAAAAATAATTAAGCGAAATCTGTTATTGGTTTTCGTGATTAATTACAGAATTACAGGTGTATGCCCAATACAGTATTAAAATGCGGTAAAGCAACAAGATTCAGTACTCACAGTCTCTCTCAAATACCTGTCATTTAGCTTCCTCTTTCAACGCTACAGCTAAGGGAACTTCGAGAAGAATGATTTGGGGTTCCACTAGCTCTGAAGAGCTGAAAATACGCACAATGCTAAGTATAATACATCCGTTGGTGAACCTCCTGTTGCTGTGTCTAAACTCCTAAATATTGCTGTGCACTGGCCCTCAAAAGTGTGACCGGTCGGTATGATTGCCCGTAAAATTTGCTCGACGATAGAAAGGAATCTTTAAAATTCATTACACCACTGGACATTTCATTCCAAAAAAGTACTTATGTCTAGTTTTCTATGACAATAGGAACCTTAAAATCTCCAAATCCAAGAAGTCGGAACTTACAGTATTTCCGTGATATAATCGAAATTTTTATCCGTCTCCTCGATGAATGTTTAGATCGCCATTTTGAAAGTCACTGACGCGAGACGTGACGTCATACTGGTAGGCAGACTGTACCACAATTTCCTGGGAGACACCTCGTGCAATAACATTTTTCTAACTCGTATTAAACATTTCTGACACTTCACGTTTGGAATGACCGTCCATTACACTTCAATAAAAAAAGTATCAGGAAAAATTTCATTTTAAATGCCCAAACTTAATCTTGAATTATTGAAAACTTGAAGTTTAAACTTCGCGTACATTCATTCCAATTAACGTAGAAAGTCAGGTTTGTTTATCCTCATTCAGAAATGCCAATTTGTTTATCCAAACAAAGTAAATTCGCTACCAATCCGCCAATTTCCTTCATTTTCAATTTTTGGTCACATGACATGTCACGTGACCATAATTAAACGTTAAGTCACAAGAAAATCTCAAGATACACTTTGGGGGAAAAATTCATTTGGTTTTAGGTCTCCTAGCGAGAGATATTGCCAATCATTCTTATATGCTCAGAACAGTCCTTTCACCCAGGCCTTAAAACCCCTCGAGATATGAGACATGTCCACAACAGTCCTGTACGTAGTTATCTAAACTTACAAGGTCTGGAAGTACTCTAACCTTCGATCGGTCCACGGTCTGATTTCTTCAGGTTCGTGCATTTTTGGTTTATTAAATTTCCATATAATCCAATATATTTATTATACACGCAGCAATAGTTAGTATGCATAGAGTCGAAACATGTATGCCAAGAGACGGTATATGTATAATAAATGTATAGGGATATACGAAAATCTTACCTTTCGTTTTGTCTTGTTTTGCTAACATGCTAAATTATGGAATATGTTCGGTTGTGTTGGCCCCATTTTCACCGAAAACTCTTCTCTAAGAAAGCTGTCCTACACTGCACGACTAAGACAGGCACGGCGATCTAAGGGGACCAGTCGAAATTGCAGGTGAATTCCTTCGTATAGACGGTTTTCACATGACGTCACGGCGGCCATATTGGAGTTGCAAAACAATAAAATGGCGGCCATATTAGTATTGCAAATTAATCCTGTGGGAGTTTAACACTTTTCTTATGTAAAATATTTCTTTTATTTCAATAAATTTGCAAAGATGATGAAGACGTCAGTGAAAACGCTCTATGAGAAGATCACGAAAGCAGCGCAATATAGATGCTGGACTCCGATCGGAGACAAGCATTTGAATGAGTCGTGGAACTGGTTTGCCGCTAAGAGTAGCACCCAAGGGCTGGCTCTCTTAGTCCAATGAAAACCTTCGTCATCGTTAGTTTTCTCCGACTTGAATGACCGCTCCTGGGTCTCTGAGGATTCCGACAGGCAACCCCCTGGCATTTTTAACTTTTAAGGTTTGATTTGTTCAAATTCCCATTGAAATGCCCCAGGTTCTGGATAAACAGCGATCAGTTGCTTCTATCCCTGAGATTAGCCTCATTAGCGTGGTAGAAAACGGCGAGAAATTTGCATACGGCAAATGTAGCACACCGCTCTATTTTATTTTTTTTTCTGGTTTTACTAAGGAACACTACCACTACCGTTACTGGTACTGGTGCTGGTACTGCTACATGGTTACGGCTTCGGCCGCTTGGGCTACTGTTTCTGGCTTCTGTTCAGTGCTGCTACTGCTACTACTGCTACTGCTACTGCTACTGCTACTTGACTACTGAAAGTGCTACTGCTACTACTACTGGCTACTGCTACTGCTACTGCTGCTGCTGCTACTGGCTCCTGCTGCCACTCCTACTGCTACTGCTGCTACTACTACTACTACTACTACTACTACTACTTGCGTGACCACTGAAAATGGTCACTGCTTTTTAAGGTGCGAGAAGTTTAGTCGTTTACATGGAAGGATTGAATTATACTGGTAAAAAGCTTATCAAAACGTAAATATACATGGGTGAAGACAAAGATGACCCCTCTTTCGAGCCTGGAGATAATCCTGGACAAAAGAAAAAGGTAACATTCAAGCCCGCCTCAATGGTGGACATGAAACCATGTGATGATCTTCACCGATATCTGGTCGACAAATTTCACTCATCCACTAAATCCAAATCAGTTTTATTCGAAGCAATCGATTTTTCAGCCTACAAAACTGCTGCTAAGGTTGTCTCCTTTGTAACATCTGAAGACCGGCTACTTTTATGGATCAAAACCTTCGCTGTGCGATACTTTGATCACCTGAACGTGATGGGATATCGAGTAACATGGCAAGAACAAGAGTCACATAGCTGCCCAACCAAAAGCGATAAAATCATCATGCACATTCACGAGGAAGAAAATAACATTGAAGATCAAATGGTCAGCATAACTATCTTTATTTCCACTGGCAGAATCATTGTTCAAGGCAAAAAATTCGCCGAGTGGAGTCAACAGGAATTTCCTGCACTGCTATCTATTGTTAACAGTCTCGGGTCGTCAGGAAACCTTAGCGCTGTTAGCGCAAAGGACAAATCTACATTCCATATAGAACTCCAAAAGTTTTTCACAAAGTACAAAGGATGTGAGATTGCGGACACAAGGGCTTCGGAACTAAACGACACTACCGTGGAAAATGCTGAAAATGTTGTCAGTGACATAACAGAAACAGAAACACCCAGTGCAGACAAAGGAAATACAAGAATAACGCAATTGTCAACACCCATTGAACTCCGGCGTTGCTAAAACGAGGGTAAGGGTAACACCAAGGGTAAGGGTAAGGGTAAGGGTGGGGGTGAGGGTAAGGGTAAGGGTAAGGGTGAGGGTGAGGGTGCGGGTGAGGGTGAGGCTGAGGGTGAGGGTAAGGGTAAGGGTAAGGGTAAGGGTAAGGTTAAGGGTGAGGGTGAGGGTAAGGGTAAGGGTAAGGGTGAGAATTGTTGTGGGAATTCAAATTTAGATTTTCATCCAAAATTTCTCCTCCCCCCCCCCCCCCCCCCAAAAAAATTGTCTTCTTTATACTTTTGAAGACCATACATTTGCCTTTTTTAAGGGAAAGTGTTAGATGTACAGTTTGTTCGTCTCCAAATGTGACATAAGAATTAAATACAGCGAATAGAAAATGTCATAGGATCAGTTTAAAAGTATCTTCACCTCGTAAAGTGAAGTTTCCCTTGGTTCCATGATAGCGGCTATTACCAAACAAAGTGGGCAAACGCTGGAAGTAAATTCACGTCCTGGTGAAATTTCACGTGATCACCATACGATGGAGTAATATGAGAACTCTGAGGTCAGACAAAGGGAGGGAGAGCAGTAGACAAATTTTTATTGATTTTCGGTCTTCCTCAACTCTTGCACCGATTTTTTTTCTCCAGGCTTTGTCCGCAGAAGAACGCAATTTCTGTGAGAAAATTTCTTTTTTGTGCTGAACAAAACCAGTAAGAGCAACGGATGAATGATCGCTGCATGATCATCGATACAGTTATGTTTCCATACGCTTTCACCCTATCCTCACCCCCACCCTCACCCTCACCCTCACCCTTACCCTCACCCTTACCCTTAGCCTTACCCTCACCCTCACCCTCACCCTCACCCTCACCCTTACCCTCACCCTTACCCTCACCCTCACCCTCACCCTTACCCTTACCCTTACCCTTGGTGTTACCCTTACCCTCGTTTTAGCAACGCCGATTGAACTCTCCCTTACACCGAGTAGGCTAAACACCTTAACTACTCTTCGAAATACCGTCGGAAATTTAGAAGCCGATTTTACTGAGTTTAAAGTAACAAACGCTGGTAACCTCGAGCACCTAAAAGACAAAGCTGCCCAACTAGATCACAATTTCAAAGTACAAACAACAACCCTAGGGGGCCTTGCTGATGATCTGGAAAACAATACTAAACTTCTAAATCACGATTTACAAAAACACGCTGACTTAATTTCCAAATTACAGAATGAAAATCAAGCACTTCAAAAGAAAAATGCGAAAATATCGGAGGATAACGCAACTATGAGAAGAACACAGAACCAGCTTGAAGCGGAAATCACCTTTCTTAAGGACCAAATTAAAGCCCTCTGGGAAACAATACAACTGCCGCCGGAAACAACTAAGACGTCGAGCCAGACCTCTGGTGAAGAAATGGACGACAAATTCAATGATAGCACAAAGAATAAAGCTGCCATTCCTACATCAAACGACAACCAATGGTCAGAAGATGAGATACTACTTGTTAATCTTCCAACATCAAACTCTTTCTCTCCCCTTCAAGATCTACCAGAAAACCCGCCAAGAAAAGAACCACAAAACAAACCCGTAGACACTAATTCCCAGCACCCTCCTAAGTCTCCTGCTACCAACGACACCAATAATTCTAATGAAGTGATCTTTCTATGTGATTCAAATGGAAAGTTTTTAGACATGGAAAAAATGTTTTCTTCAGACCAGGAAGTGAAGTATGTTAGAACTCCACTGATTGAACACGCTAGATCGTACTTACAAAGTCAAATCCACACTGCTCCCCAACTACTCATATTACACACAGGAACAAACGATCTAGAAAGAACCAGTTCTCCTGAAGATCTTATTTCTAACATCTTAATATTGATTACAGAAGCCTCAACGAAATTTCCTTCAAGCAAAATATTCTACTCAACACTTCTTCCCCGCAGCGACATCCCGACACCAATAATAACTTCAATAAACAATCAGTTGATCAGTAGCTGCTCAAGATTACCCAATGTGCAGTTAGTCAAACATGACAACCTCTTTGAGAATCAATCAAATATTCTTTACGATCAGAAACATATTCTTAAACGGTACGTAAAATTTTTCGCCAAAAACCTTAAGGACGCAATTCGCGGTCGTGCCAGACCAAAACCTACAGTTCCTTCTAATACAATGCCAGCCCAAAGACAAAGATCCTCACAAACTCAACCGACTTCTTCCCAAGGTCCCAAGCCACTATTACGTCACACATCATACAGCAATGCCGTAAAGAACACACCACCTCAAGTGCCTCGTTGGCCTCACCTTCTTCAAACTCAACCTCCGCCGTTACCATTTGTCACACCACAACTTCCACAACGAATACCTCCAACACCATTGCAAAATTCACTACATCATGAACCAAATAAAGCATTCCAGCTTCCTATGCAAACCCTGCCGGACCAGATACTCCCAGCTCCGCCACCAACTATATCACATCAATACTCCAAAACACCGCATCAAACGTTTCCACAGGCCGCTAAAATGGAAACCGCAGGTGAAGAAACTCGCCCCTCCAACAAATTAACGGATTCAGCAATACCTCAGGAAATCATATCCTTTCTTCGTTTTACAAAATCATTTGCATGAACAATTTCATCTTACCCTTGACACTGAATTAAGTATTAATGATAAACTTTATACCAGTATAAAGAATAATCCATTTATTATTTTTTTTCTATACAATCACGGACACCGAAGATAGTCCCGATATCTCAAGCACATTGTCCTTTTGCGCTTGGAATATTAATGGCCTTTCTTCGAAATATCTTGGAAATAAGTTAGATAATACTGATTTTGTGAGTGTTATTAATAACTCTGATTTTATATTGTTAACAGAAATTGGCAACTGCTCTAATCTGGAAATTGCGGGATACAAATCTTTTTTTCAATGTCCCACACCAAATCAGTCGGGGAGAGGTGGGCGTAACTCCGGAGGAATCGCTTTATTTTATAAGAACAAATTCCATAAAAACATTTCCATCACTAAAACAACTCAGCATTTTATTTGGTTTAAAATTGAGAATCGTTTTCTAAATTCAGTGAAGAATATTTACGTCTGTGGTGTCTATATACCCCCCTGTAACTCAAAATACTTTGATAACGAAATTTTTGAGCAGCTAGAACATGACATAGTACGTTTTTCTTCGAAAGGATCAATAATTCTCATGGGTGACTTTAACTCGAGAACCGGGAAATACTCTGATACTGTCTCAAAGGAGGGAAACAGTAGAATTAATAATGATCAGTCGGAATCTGCTTTCCAGCCAACTCAAAGAAACAGTTTTGATAATGTTTTAAATAGCCATGGGAAACGGCTGTTGGAAATTTGTAAAACCTTTGACCTAAGAATAGTTAATGGCAGAGTTAATGGAGATACCCTAGGCAGACCCACTTTTCATGGAAAAAACGGAACGAGCGTTATTGATTATCTAATATGTGATCAGTGTACATTTCTCAACGTTGCAAATTTTGTTGTTAAACAGCCATCTTATTTATCGGATCATAGTGCCATCGTGGCATGGCTCAATCTTAACACCAGGTTAATTGGAGACGAAATGCACACTCCAAATAGTAGCAATAGATTATCAAAATTACCACGGCAATTTTGCTGGGAAGTTGACTCACACTTAAAATTCAAAAACGCACTGCGCACGGAACCAATCCAAATTCTAATTAGACAATATATGGAGACAAACACCGAAGATGTGAATATCTCCTTAGAAAACACTATGAAAATTCTAACTGAGAGCTCCAAGCTATGCCTAAAAATTAAAGCTAAGAAAACTTATAAGCGTATTAAGAAATCATCCAACAAGAAATGGTTTGACTGTGAATGTCGCTTGAAAAGGCATGAATTACGAAAAGTCTCAAATGAAAAGCACCGTGACCCCCTGAACTCCGAAGTGCGGGAAAGATATCACAAAGCCTTGAATGATTACAAAAAGCTCCTAGACACAAAGAAGAGAGGATTCCACAGAGAAAAAACATTACAACTCGACGAACTAGCTCTAAATCCTGACAAGGCGTCATTTTGGAATTGTTTAAATTCGATGAGCGACACTTTCAACGAAAATGTTCCTGCCCCAATCTCGGAAGAATCATGGCTTCACCATTTCAAATCTCTGCATTCTATTGACCCGACGAATTCCACGCATGAACATGAAATCCATAGGGAACTAAATTCTCTAGAACACGAAAAGGAACAGTTTAACCATCTCGATTATGAGATAACTGAGAGGGAAATACGTCAAGCGGCGAAGAAATTGAAAAATAAGAAATCACCATTTGTTGACAAAATACGAAATGAAATGATCAAAGCAAGCCTCGAACCACTAATGCCTGTCTATGTCAAACTTTTTAACCTCATTTTACAATCCGGAAAAATGCCAGATGTTTGGTGTCAAGGCCTCATAACCCCAATTTACAAATCTGGTGACAAGAGTGATCCAACAAATTACAGAGGCATATGTGTTTCTAGTTGCCTTGGAAAACTGTTCTGTTCTATTTTAAATCGAAGACTTCACTTGTATTTTGAGGAAAATAAGATATTACATAATTCCCAAATTGGCTTTTTGCCTGAAAACCGCACTGCAGACCATGTTTTCACTCTAAGGACCCTAATAGATAAATATGTGCATTATCACAAGGAAAAAGTCTACGCTTGTTTCGTAGATTTCCGCAAAGCGTTTGACTCTGTTTGGCACGAAGGATTGTTTTATAAGCTGCTAAAAACGAATATAGGGGGAAACTTGTACAACCTCATGAAAAGTCTTTATTGCAACTCGACATGTTCCATCAAAATCGGTGAAAACAAAACACAGCCTTTTTCATATTCCAGAGGTGTACGTCAAGGCTGTATTTTAAGCCCTCTTTTATTTAACCTCTATTTAAACAATCTACCACTTTTATTCGAAAACACCTTATCTGACCCATTTGTTCTCCCAAATGGGAAAAAAATAAATTCACTTTTCTACGCAGACGATTTAGTTATTCTATCAAGATCGAAAACTGGATTACAGAACTGTTTAAATGCGCTTTCTTTGTATTGTGACAAATGGAAGCTAAAAATTAATCCGAAGAAAACAAAAATTATGATATTCCAGAAACGCCCAAAAAAATCTATTGACATCAAATTCAACATAGGCAGTGAGTCAATTGAAATTGTCCAAGAATACACTTATTTAGGTACACGTTTAACTCCAACGGGAAACTTTACACTTGCACTCGAACACTTAAAAGAAAAGGCCCTTCACGCGTTTTCTAGTATTCGGAAGCGGACAATTCTTAACAAACTTAATCCTAATACTGCATCCCAAATTTTTGACACCATGGTATTCCCAATCTTGAGTTACAACAGCGAGGTATGGGGAATGTACACCAAGCAAGATTTTAAAAAATGGGATAGCTCCCCAATAGAAAAAATCCACCTCAAATTCTGTAAACGTTACTTAGAGGTTAACAATAAGGCCTCTAACATAGCCTGCAGAGCTGAACTTGATAGACTGCCGCTGCTTATCCCGATAAATCAGAAAATTATGAAATATTTTGTTTACCTCAACAACAAAGATAATGACTCTATAGTCAAACAGTCTTTCCTTATGTCAAAGAATCTACATTCTATGAATAATTCCGGATATTTTTCCAATTTCATAAACATGCTTGAACAATACAATCTAACCAGTTTAGATGCTGAATCTCTAGATAATGATAAAATTAGACGATATACCACAGAAATGAGAGAGAAATATCTATCTTTTTGGCGGCACAGCCTCGAAAACTCAAAAAAACTAGAATTTTATAAAACTTTTAAAGATGAATATTCTACATCTGATTATCTCTACCAGCTAAGACATTATGACGAACGACAGAATTTTGTTAAATTTAAAATAAGTAATCACAAACTTATGATTGAACATGGTCGATACCAAATCGATCATTTGCCAAGAGAAAATAGATTATGTCCTTTATGTAACTCAAATCAGGTAGAAGATGAGATTCATTTCCTCTTTCAATGTAACAAATACTCAGTACAGAGACAGGCATTTATTAATCAAATCAATCGAATAATACCTGAATTTGACAAGAAATCATCTCCAGAAAGCATAAAACTGATAATGAATTCGAAGGAACATCATGTAAATAAGTTAGTTATGAAGTTTGTTTCCTCGTGCATGAAAATACGTGATTCATTGTTAGTAATGTAACCGAATTTTTCTAGATTATTATTAGTGCTGTTTTGTTTTATATTTTGATTGTCATATACATGCTTTTGCAATACTGTAAAATGATGCGGTCATGCAAATAAAGCAATTTATTACTTACTACTACTACTACTACTACTACTACTACTACTACTACTACTACTACTACTACTACTACTACTGCCGCCGCCGCCGCCGCCGCCACTACTACTACTACTACTACTACTACTACTACTACTACTACTACTACTACTACTACTACTACTACTACTACTACTACTACTACTACTACTACTACTACTACTACTACTACTACTACTACTACTACTACTACTACTGCTACTACTACTACTACTGCTGCTGCTGCTGCTGCTACTACCACTACTACTGTCGCTGCTGCTGCTACTTCATGTCCACTTGTAAAGGGTGCTGTTAATATTGTACTGACAATGATTGGGGTCAACACAGCGAGCAACATTCGCAACAGCAAGATAAGTGTGACCATTGTGCACAAATGTCGTCATACCATGAGCGCCATGGGTTGAAAGTTCTTGATACTTGACGAACTGTGATCCAAGGGCCTGATATATAACAGAATTTGCTTGATGATTGGCAACACCCAGGAATGTTTGACCGCACATATCAAATGGGTGCCAGGTGATAGCTCCATGAGTAGTGATTGGCCGGACCTTTATAAACTGACGCCCATTCCACTTGTAAATGTTGGGTTTCTGTCCATCTGCTCTGTTTGCAAAGGCAAGGAAAGTGTGACCATTCATTTTAAATGATATCACATCTCGAACTTCATATGTACGAATAGACTGCCACTGAGCAAAGTCATACCCTGACCATTTGTAAACATTTGAGGTAGAGCTCATTTTATTTGCAAAAGCAATGAAAGTTTCATTGTTAATTAGAAATGCGGCACTTCCGTAACCTCCAACTGTTGGTATCTCCTGAAACTTATCAAACTTGCCGTTTTTCCACTTATAGATGACTGACCTTACATTGTTTGTAACATCATCATGCCAATTTGTAACGGCAAGAAAATATTCTTTTCCTATTTTAAAGAAACTAATCCTGCTTGCTCCTTTAGTTGAAACGTTTTGGAAGACAACGAACTTTAGTCCATTCCACTGATAAATAACTGAGTTCACTCGATATGTGGTTTTAGTTTTCATATTAGCAACTGCGAGGTAATGTTTATTAGCAATTGTAAAGTATTTCATGTTACGTGCTCCTGAAGTATTTATGGCTTGGAACAAAGAGAATTTTTCAGTCAAATCGTTGAATTTGAAGATGAAGGACTTTGTGTTGACTCCATCAGTATCACTTCTATGATTGGCGAAGGCAAGAAACTGACTTCCATTGATGGTAAACTGTTCAACATCAGCGGCTCCTGCGGTTAGAAAATCTTGGTATTTTTCAAAGTGTTTACTGGAACAATCTAAGAAGAAAAAAGAACATTAATACAGTGAGTAGAGGGCTTAATTACACACAAAAATACTTAGTTCTAACAGAAAAATACAAATAAACATATTTAACCAGGGTAAACCCGTCAGCTGAAGCTGTTATAAATTTGTGCCCTGGGCAACTAAAAGATTAACAGGAAGAAAAAACTATACCAGAACAACTATCAGTAAAATGTAAAAACTATGTACAATGTCGATGGTTTATAAAAACTTGCTTAAGGTATTGCTGCTGGGCAGTCACTAGCAGGTCTTAGCTGCCTCATTCTCAGGGCCTAGCTAAATGAGAAACATAATGGGAAGATTACTAGTTAGCCATCGAGTGCGTAGAAAGTTTGTACCCAAGCTTCACTAAAGCTTGCCTACGATCCACATGGAGTTTGGGTACGAGGCAGAGGTTCTAGTAAACCTGGCGCTTGTAATTTAGTTTTTTTACCAGAGAACTTGGAAAATTGTCTGTGAGTCTAAGTTAAAAAACTGATTCTCTTTGGTATAAGCGACAATGAAAGCTTGCGGCAGTAATTATGCATTGATGGCCTACAATTTAGCGACGACGGGAATACGTCTGTGGTCGCAAGCTATACGCGTGTATAAAAACACGAGAGTTCAACGGCCTCGATTGCAGAGAAATTACATCATTGCCAGAGATCAAAAAAGTGATTTACATGCCACGTCATCTCAATCATCGCCGAAAATAAACCGCATGCTCATCACAAGACCATTTAGTACAATAATGAAAGTTTACAACACCGGACCATCGCAGTTTTGCTAATAAAGATTCTTATTTTTTTCGACCACTTAGTAGTGTTCACTTGTTCCAAAGTAATCAACGCTTTCAAGAGATAGAATTCGTGGGGGCAGGCGAGAAAAATAGAGGGACCGTAATAACATCACTGCAGCTCGCGTTCAGGAGGCGTGACAGGAATTTCACGCCTTTTACCATTCATTAATTAAGACCCTGTTTACATGGAGTAGGGGAGCCCGGTTTAGTGGGGTAGGTTTCTTTTGTTTTGTGTCCCCCAGAGCGTGAAAACAAAAGAAACCAACCCCACTAGACCGGGGTCCCCCACTCCATGTAAACAGGCCCTAAGAAACTCCGCTGGTGATGAAAAACATGCCAGACACATTTAGCATCGATTAAGCGTGTTTACAAATATCTCCTGTCGAAAAAGTGATTGTATAATGTTTCTAGGCCATTCCTCGAAATAAAATCAGCAAACATACACAAGAAAACATTTTTCTAATCAAAATGCCAAAAATCCTTCGTGTGTTTGCGCAAGATGTGCCTTATGGTATGAAAGCGTACGTATGTAATGACCAATCAAACGCCTGCGTTGCTGGTACAACGCGCTCCGTGAACGCGAGCTGCAGTGATGTTATTACAGTCCCTCTATTTTTCTCGCCCCCTCCCCCCCCCTCCTCCCCACCCCCTCCCAGAGCTATAATCCCCGACGCCCGTCCCCTCGGTACATTTGAAAATCAAGATAGCCGTGACGGAAAGACGCGGTATATCTAAACGATCTCACGAAAAAATAGAGGACTGTGAACAGTCTATTCGTCTTGTCTTGAAGATGATAATGAATGCATGGTGTATGTGTCTTATATAGTCGCTTGGACAAGACCGCTGTAAATAGTAATCCCAGATTTTTCCACACTTCTGACACACTAACATTCCTCTGGCTGGTCACGCAGTCTATATTCCCCAACGTCAGCGTGGAGAAGGAAAGCATAACTGAACGGGCAAGGAAGGTTATGTGGCTACTAAAAGGCAACTGAGAATGAAACTCTCTAGGAGTTAGAAGACAATCCACTTTATAGTATTAAACCAATAGTAGAAATTGAGAGGCACCGAAAATAAAAAAATAGCATTAGAGTTATTAGTGAGAATCAGAAAATTTTTATAGACGCCGCAATTCAATTTCAAAGCCTTGGGGATGTGAGGAAATGAATTACCCCGACGAGAAGGCTAGGTCAGTATAGGGGCATTCGACGTAAAAAAAAGCTGTATTTATGGGGCGGGGGACGTTACTCACCTATACGTGAACAATAACCGAAATATAGCATCCAACGTTATATGTATTCTAAGCGATGATGACATGGTTCACACCTATATGTAAACATGTACATCGCCTTTGTGACCCCTATCATGGATGTTAGAGACCGAGACCACGTCTAAAATTTGCTGTAGAAAATGGCATTTTGGTCAGGCTCAGGACTTGTAGAACTGGACAGCACACCTCCACTAAGAATTTCTACCAGTGTTTATAACTTAAACTCACGAGTTGGGCTATTTAGTGATCTTTTGATCTTATTTCACCTTAATTACCCAGAACCAATAAGCACAGTTTTTACCAACGAAGTCCGTAGTGCGCATTTTATACCTGGTCCGTGTTTTATACTGAGTCCGCAGTCTGTGTTTCTTACTAACCGTCTATCGAACGATTGGTTTCGATTGAGTTCGGTAATCGAACACAATCGAACCAAAAATTTTGAGTGAGACTTCGATAAAGTTCGATTTTCGAATTTAATTGAACCTAATCGAACTTAATCGAACTTTCTAAACCAACACTCAAACTAGACAAGGATTTTGAAGAGTCTCCTTTTAGCGGAGCTCCTTGCGCGGGTGGAGCGTAGCCCCATAGCTAAGAAAATTTGGTAAAATATCCTTCCAAGAAATTTAGTAGTGACGTCAGCGTACTCTGTCCGTCCGTTCACTCTTTGCCGGGGGTGAGGGGGGGAATCATGTGTCAGCCAGTCGGAAGGAGCAGTATGTTACATTTTTCTTGGCGCGAAATCGTGCGATCCGTGCGATGCATTTATGCAACCCGCGTTTTTCTTGCGTCCCAGTTCAAAAACTTGTCTACTTCATTTCATAACACAGGGATTTTGTGACTGTAGTGCTTAGTTTCCAGTAAACTGTTTCGACCAAAAACTGTTATGGCAACAGACAATAGCGGATTGAATTCAACCTATTTGCTTATAAGTGAAGAGCGACGGAAAAGAGAAAGAAGGCTGAGAGCAAGAATTAACAGGCCAAAAGCAGCGAAAAGGATTCTTGTGGAAAATTTATGCAGTATCTAGATACTTGTTTACCGATATCTGAAGCTGACAGAGTTTTGTGTCATCTTGTTATGTTTTAACCGTCTTTTTACAATGGATCTACAAAATGAAATACAGCTGCTACCAACGGATTCTTTTGTTATTCTTAACTGGCTTGTTTATTGGGTTGCGCCGCTTGACAAAAAGTAATCGGGAATCATCGTTTTCAAAATTCAGCTTACTTCACCTTGCTGGATGCGTAAGAAGGTTGGAAAGTCTAAAGCTATTCTGGCCTTACTTGATGGTTTTCACGAGTTGCATCTCGACCGGTAAGCCTGAGTAATTGTATTGCATTTGATGTTTGTTTGTTTTTTTTTTCTGGTTTTAACTTCTATGAAGTCGAGCATTGTTTATGCCGTCACTTTACACACATTTGTAAGATTTCAGACCATGATCTGAACTAGAGGGAAACGTTCTGAAGAATATTTGGCTATCCTATTGGTTGTAAAAAGAAAGCTTTGTGTGTCGAGTTCATCTTGAAAATAGCAAACACGGCGATACCGGCTTAAAGCTTAAGCTTAAGCTTAAATCTGGAAGGTTGTATTCATGACGCAAGGATTTTCAGAGACACTTAACTCTCTCAATACATGTCTTCATGAATGAAAATTGTTTTCCTTTTAAATTTTTCATTGAATTATATTTCTTGTAGCGATTGTTTGTCAAGATCCCTTTCTTATCGCTTTGGCGTTTGTTGCTTTAATTTCAGTGCTGTCGTACATGAACACCGCATGCCGCAGAAGTACTCAAAATGCCGCGTACCGTGTATCATATGAATTTGGTGTTTTAGAAGCAAAATACAAACGAAAATGATTCTGAGACCTCTTCCTACTAGTTTATCAAAGCCAATTATTACCCCTGCATACTACATGACAGCAGAATGACCTGACGGAACAGTCCCGTCTAATGGTGAATTTTATATACAAAACGTTTTAAGCTTATGTTATGAGATAAAACCGATAAGTTACAACGTGTAAATTGGCTGCCACCCTGTAGTATCGCGCCCTAATGGCCTTTATAGTCCAATTATACCCTTATAGAGGGTCGTATACGGGTATTTTCGTGCTCCGTGATTACCTGTTTTTATTTTCCGTAAATTTAGAATTTAATAATTATTCTTCGTGTTCCTTGACCAAAAGGTTGTCAGTGCACCGAGAAAAACTCGAATTAATAATCGATATTCGTGATTATATTTCTTATCTTTCCTGATTTTCAGTTTCGAGACCTTCGGAGGATAAATAAAGAAACGTTTGTTCTTAGGCCATCGTAGTTTGATCAAAAATTAAACACAAACAGCGGTGATAAACGTTTATAAAAATGTTTATCACTGCTATTTTTGTTTTATTTTTGATAAAGAAAATAAAAGCATCAAATAAGAATGATGAATTTTTGTTGCTATTTACAGTCTTGCTTGCATTGTTCTTTTCACCACTTTCGAGCCGTTTTTCAGACACTCTTTTACGAGGGTCTCAATGGGGTGGTGGCTTTTACGGTTATCGGCTAAAATTTTGGCTCTTTTACGACTATCGGTTAATTTTTTTCAGTTACGGTTAACAAAAAAGTTAAAAATTAATTTCTTTTGTTTCAAAGAGTTAAATATTACTCAACCTGTATTTTTTTCTTTAAAGCAAAATAAAGGTCTTAGGATCATCTCGGGATGAAATAAGCTAATCTTTTGAAAAATTTTAACATTTGATAGATCATACTTTTTATAAAGTATTCCACCTTTAATATTATTTTACGCATAGAAATGTCAATAGTCAATTTCAAAATAATCTTTGTGAAAAAGTAAAAGCAGACACGCGAACGCCCAACTCAAGGCCGGGGCGCGACATTCATTTATAACAGAAATGGCCGTTTTCACACTAGAGACGGATTATTCGTGTGAGAAGTCTCTCTTCGGGGAGAATCAAAGACCGGACCCGGGAGACGGCGGAAATCGAGCCTAGCTCTAGTGTTGAAACTGCCAATAACAAAATTCCCGTGTCCAGTAGCGAAGGACTGTACAGAACGACTCTCTGCCGTTGCCTTGTCCATAGGCCTCATTATTCCGCACGGCTAATGCGTTTCGGGTCACGATCCGAGAGAGTGTTTTTTTCTCAGATACGCCAACGAAATGCCTTGACCGAGATGGGAAGACGCCGTACAGGGAATAGGCATGGCAATGTCTACCGTAGCGTCAGAGAAAAACAGGGAAATGTTGTTTATCGGCAACGTGTTTTACAAACAGTGACATCTCTGCATGTTGTTTCACTAGTATTTCGAGGGCATGACCTCCTGAAAATCACAAATATTAATCCCCAACAAGAAGCCAGATTTTTGCTGTGGAAAAAACTTGATTATTCGAGAGAGCGACGGAAATGGAGCCTAGGTCTAGGTTAAAACCTAAAAGGCGCTTGGCCTAACGTGCGTACGGGGTCAAAAGTAGCCGGGAAATAAAAAACGCAACCATAAGCGAGTTTAGCACCTTGTCTTCAGGCCCGGAGCAAATAGACCTGATCTGGTCTATTTCGTAAGAAAATTCGCAAAAAGTTGCGTTACTTCCGATTGCTCCCAAATTTGGCACAGAGGAAGTTAATAGATTTAGCCAATCAACTGCCTAGTTCCAGCCCCTGTGGACTTTTGACCGTGACACACGGAGCTTTCGAAAATTTTGAATTTTATGGCGAGTCGCGGGGAATTTTTGTGAGCCGGTTTTGCGAAGAATGGAAGCTTGTATCGACGAATGTCAACCAAATACAAGTCAAGCAAACTATTCTGAAGGATTTTAGAGGATAACAAGCAAAATAAACGCGAAAATTGAGGTAAGGAAACACTTAGAATCTGTGCATGCAAATCGCCGATCGCCGAACTCAGTGCCACATGTTCTTGAAACGGCGACGATTCCTTCCCGTTTTGCCTTCGCTTCGCTTTTCGCCGTCAAATTCTTGCTTATTTTGATGAATTATATCAGTAAATTCATGTCTGCTTGTCTGTAACTCGATATTTTTTTGGGAATGAAGGAAACAAAGCGTCTCAGTAAAGTAAACACGGGGTCACGAGGTGACGCCAAAGGATTATGCTAATTATGATAATCTAATTAGCATAATCATGACAGCGTGAAGAAAAAAATTTGTCGAAAATTTGTAGTCGCTCCATATTTTAGAACGATTTTCGGGTTTTTTTGCTTAGATATTGATGAAAAAAATTTGTTACTACCATATCACCCAAAATAAAGAAGTTTCCTAGCTAAATGACAGTCTTTAAAAATTTTAAAAAATTTTTATGCAAAACATGCTTTTTAATTTTTTTGTGGCGGAATATTATGGGTTTCCTACGACCGAAATATTTTTTTTTGGAAAGGGTATTCTTTTCCCTTTCCAATGAGGTATAGCTTGATATTGAACTGTAAATAACACCAGAGATATGATTTTTTAAAGTTACATGGCAAAATACATTAAAATAATTGGCTGAAGACAATGGTTGGTTCTGATTGGTGCCAGAAAACTTGTGTTTTTCTGGCACCAATCAGAAGACAGAACGGCGTCGACCGTTTGGAACTGGTCTGGTAAGACATTGTCCCCAGGGGCTCTTCTCGCCGTTCTTTACTTTTCTCTTGTGCCATATTTTCCCGCCTGTTTAGACTTTCCCTCGCCCCCACTATCTGCCCCTGGGTCTCCGAGGATGGAGTGATCAGTGTTGACCTTAAAACGTTTTTGCGCTAAAATGATAATAGGTATCCATTTGAAGATGATGTAAAGCAACCCAAAATAGACTTACCAAGTTTCGGCCGACGTTTAGAAAATTGAAAAGGGCTGGAGAGCATCACCGTTCAGGCTAAATCCAGTCAGCGACCCTTAATAAAAATCATTTAAGCTTACATAATCAACAACGACGTGAATGCCCGAGTTTCTGACTTGACGGTCATCTGCCACCGTCAGGAAATCGTACGATATTGCTTCTTGAATGAATCCCTCATTTTAATTTCCTCGATTCATTAATCCACGACCAAGTACCTTTTCGAGATCTTCTCCGCACGACGAAACGCTTTCTTTGACTTCTCTGACCGCTTCCCGCTATATTTTCTAGTAGCTGGAAGGAATTTAGTCCTTCTTTGATCGCTTTAATTAAACCCGCTTTCGTCTGCATTTCATCAGCGCAAGTTAAAGGCTCGTGCTAATGTTGAAACGACAACAACATGATCTTTCCTCTTTGAAAAACCAAACCTTGATGGGTTGACTCGAGCGCCAATACTATCTGTACTATCGACCAAATCATAAGTAGCTATAAATAATCGGCCCTGCTACTTCCAAACATCATCTCTACATAAAAAGCATAAAATTTTGACTTGCCATGAATTATATCTGTCGGTAAAACCATTTGGTCACTGATACTGCGTACGAGATTACATTTGTTTGCCAAGCGAGGGTCCAAAGACTGAAGATGCTTTTCCCGACGAACGCGCCACTTTCATGCCGGCTTTGAAATTCGCGCGAGATCGCATTGTGATACAAATAGTATCTGTCTTTCGTCTCAGCTCGTCTTCCATCAGTGACGCAAAGTACACAAGTCATGACAGATTAGTGACTATTAATTGAATCCTAATTAGGTTTTTACAAGGACACCGGAAATTGAAACTTCCTCCCCGTGGTGAATTTCAAAGTCGTATGAATCTCGTCATGGCCAGGGAACAATTTCTTTTAAGGTTAACTCTTTTTTACCCTATTTACGGCTAACGGTTAAACTTTTTCAATTTTTACGGCTATCGACTAAATTTTTGGCCGTTTTACGCCTATCGGTTAACCCCATTGAGACCCTCTTTTACCATATATCCATGACTTATTTCTTTGCGTAAGACAAGATAAAAAACGGTACTTTACATGCTGATTATGTGACTCGAAACTGAAATGAAAGTTTGATATACGTGTATCAGTGATTAGATACTCCCCTTCCCTTATCGACGCCTGCTACGCAGGCTATTTTGCATGGGAGGAATTTGTTTTCAACGCCTAATCTACTGTGGTCAAAGGTGATTGATATTTATTGGGTATAAGATTTTAAACGTTCTCTAAAATCACGCAGCCCCACCCTTAAAAGTCATATGGGTTTCCCCAGTTAACTGATTTATGAATTACAAGTTTATAGTTTGATTTAAGTTGCAAATGTATGACCGCAGCTACGCTTTTAGCCCTGGCTAAGTCTAGTATATATCAGCATGCAAAGAATTAGGAAATCAGCAAAGAATAAAAAAAGCTTTACTAAAACATAATCCCGTAAGTACTACACTGATCTCCTACAACCACTCACGGGATATACTCAGTGCGTAACCCTAGAAAAAGAAAACATTTAGCAAAACACGCGCAATTTTCCTGTATGACGTCGCATTATTAATCGAAAGTATGTCAAGTTCGACCATCTAACTCTGACCTAATCCAACTCAATTAAAGTTCGATTGGGTTCGTTTGCTAAAATGTTTTTGTGGGGAGATTTGGTTCGATAAATAAAACGTTCGATTTGGCTTTTCCTGTAATGTTGGCTCGAGATCTTGAACAATTAAGTTTTCCTTTTTTCCACATTTCATTACCAGAAATTTCTTCACATCATATAGCTACCATGCCCGCCACGAATTTGACGAGTGTTCAATTTAAGATTTCTCCAGTCTCATTGTTGTCATATAAAAGACCTTGTACAGAAATTTTGCCAAGATGAGTTCCAACCAGCGAATTCTGGCCTATGAATACCTAACATAATAACTGAGTTCACGACACGAGAAAGGATACACAACTGGTCAAAAATAATAATTTAAAAAAAGCACGTCGTGGACGATGGGAAGAGGGACTGCGTCCCCCCCGCACTTTCATTTTCCCTTTACCCCGGCCTCCGCCTACGACACAAAGAGGCCTCTGCAGAAAGGGAGAGAGTATTCCGTACAACGCGTATAGCCGTCACATCTACTCGTTCAAACGAAATACTTCTGTCACTTCTTTTAAAGACAACCGTAAACAGTTTCAATACAAACATAAAATACTTCGAAACAATTACATACACTCTTTTTTATATAAGAATGTTGTTTTTCCGGCCCAGGCTGAATATTCTTATTTTTCTGCCGATTTTAGGCTTAAAATATTCTAAAATTATAGCTTATGACATTTCCGTTTTAGAATTTATTAGGGTATCAATTACAAGTGTTTGGTATCTAGATCTGTATGGCGTTGCATTGTGCACGTGCTCCATCGCTTTTCGTTGCAGTCAGCGAGGTCAAGATGTCACGTCAAACGACAACTTGGCCGTTTTGGCTTTTGGTTTTTCGCCGTTCAGAGAAAGGAATAATTTTATACGGTTAAGTTAAAAACATAAAATTGTATTGTATTTACAGATGTTTCAACACACAAAATTATATCATCCTTTTCAAAATCTCAGCCTCGGCTTTTTTCTTAAAATATTCTTAAAATTTCGCAAATTTCAGCCTCGATATTCTTATAAAATATATTCTTATAAAAAAAAGAGAGTGTATTTAATATAAATGAAGGATGATCATCGCCAACTGCTCCCCAGTTGGCTTGTTAGCTTAATTGGTAGAGTAGTGCACCCGTATCGCAGAGGTCAGGGTTCGAATCCCGTACAACCATGAATTTTTTTCAGGCTTTCTTTTCGCAACTGCAAGAGTTGCGTACAGTATAACTGCGATGATCATCGTTCATCTAATTCTTCACTCCGCAGTTCACATATATGATTTTCATATATTCAAAACTTTAAATACATGTTTTTTATCCATTGTTGTGAAGAAATCTTTTTTTCTTCTCAAAATACGTGTAAGTACACCCTTTGATCGAAGTACTTACCATCAAAAGGACAAGCCCCCCCGGTAAAGAAGAAGTCATCAATTGCTATGTCACCAGTGATACTGCTTCCTACTACGCCTTCAAATGTTACCTGTCAAAACATGGAAGGATCGTCTTTATAATTGACTTTTAACACAAATTAATATTGCAGAAATGAAAAATTATAACTGGAAAGCTAAAAGAACTGTTGAAAAAAAAAATTAATTAAAACATCACAGACTTAATTATAATTTCAAAAAAAAAACAAAAACAAAAAAAACACACACACACAAACAAACAAACGGTAAGCACATCCGCCAACGCCAATTAAGTGATATTTTTCTTTAACTGCATTCACGAACTTATACGTAACTTACATTTTACATGTGTTTAATCTATAGTTAATGGTGAGATGAAGTATTATACTTTTACTAGTTTTGCTAATAAATACAGAAGTAAAAAAGTAAGATTTGGGGAATTAGACTCTCGAAAATTCTCAATAGGTTGTCAAAGATTCCTGCCTTATGCCGCTTAAAATCATTGGCTTCCTACTGCGTTTAGAAAAAACCGTTTTCAGACGGTTTTGATGGTCTCATTAATGCTTACCCAATGCAATCCTACAATAGATGATATATTTATACTAGCTTTATGCCATATGTCTCCTTTATCACCACTCGCAGAGAACACTACTGTTTCATTTATGGTGACTTTCAGGATTTTAGTAGTTGCACCAGACATATAGTAATAGAATTCAAGGCACATAATCCCAAAGAACTTCAGTGTAGGACTGTATAATTTTGCATCATCACTTGGTTGATGTAGACTGGATGCTTCTATGTACATGTAATAACCTTTAAAGAGATAAAGATAGATAGAGGGTAGCAACTTATAACTAACTCGTAGTTTTAAGTTGACAACCGACTGTCCAATTTTGTAATTTCTTGTTGACTAGATAACTGTAAAAATGAATGTGCAATAACTTACAAAGAGATACGGATACAGGAAAGAAAAATAACCAGTGCTTACTAAAAAACGTTTTTCAGAAGACCTAGAATAAGATTTTTCAAAGTTTGCACGCAACTGCAAAAACAACTCTCTGACCTAGTAAGTGCAACGTAAGTGAGGACATTAGGTAGAATGATCAGCTTAAAAAGCCTCTTGTAAAAAGAAAATCTTAAGTGTTAAGGCTACTTTCTGGAGTTGAGAGCTACATGCAACTGGATATTGTATAGCAGGAGCAAATAGGGTTACTATATACTAGCGGATGCAGTTCATCAAGAAAGTGTGTGGGGGGCGGGGAGGGGGTGTTTGGCCTCAACCAGACGCTAAGAATAAGGGTAGCCGATCTCGAGGATAATTTTTCTTGGCCCTACGGGCCTCAGTCGTGCCTAAAAAATAAGGAGGGGGCCCTGGCCTCTCCCGAGCCCCTCTCTAGCCCTAGATCCGCCAATGCTATAAAGCCTCTCACATGACGTCATAACGGCTATGTTGGTGTAAACTCTTTCTTTTTTCGTAATAAATTTGAACAGCTAACGATCACGTGAGTGAAAACGCTCTATATGGAGATAAGGTATGAAAAGAGAATAAATAAAAATCCTAATATAATTTAAAAGGCAGGCAGGTGTAGTAATGCATTATAACATAGCGCGCGTGCTTGCCCTATGTAAGTCCTATTGAGCCGCTATGAACAAAATCTTTATTTACGCACGCCCGTGCGTAAATAAGATGACGTGAGCATTTTTTTCAACGTGGCTGCAAAGTACAGTTGTCGTCTTTTAAGCTGCAGTGCAGTTTTCCTTCTCTTTAAAATATGGAAGAAACCAGCGAAGAACTGCCCAATTTTTGTATCGGATTGACCTTTTAGGTCCTGATCTAACAAGCAGTAAAAAAAAAGCCGAATTGAAAAAGATTCGCAAGTTGGCGCGTTTCGCAAATTTGTCGGAAGAGCAGCTGCAGCAAATTTTGGCCGAAAGACATTCACTGGGAACAGAACAGACACCAACTGGTCATCAACAACATTTAAGGGTAAAATTTCCTTTTTTATTGTTGTTTTTAAATGTGTTATGCACTTTTCTTATCTCCAGACAATCCGACTGAAGCAGGAAATTTTCTCTCGCAATAAGTAATGGTAACAGGACTGAGTGGAGTCCAATTCGGTCTGTAATCATACGAGTGATTAACAAAATCGGACGACCGCGTAGCGGGAGTCCGATTTGTTTAATCACGAGTTCTGTTACCAATTAATCATAACTTTAACAAAATTTGTGATATAATAGGCTATTTTTTAAATCAAAACACAAGAAATTCGAAATTTTCTTTTGCTAGCAGTGAAAAAAAAAGCCATTTAAGCGCGCGCGTGATGGCGCGTACTGTCCAATTACTTTGGCATGACGCGTACTGTCCTATTAAACTGTCCAATTAAGGCTGAAATCAGGGCAGTTGATAGCCAATCAGATTTGACAATTTTGTTATAGTTATGATTACAACGCAAATCACACAAGAAGACATAAACTGTATTACTCACAAAAACAACTGCTGCCTGGTCTTCTCAAGAAGCCGTAACGACCAGCCAATGTTCGTAAATGAATATAAGTTTAAAGAAGGATGACAGTCGTCTTCGCTAAAAACATGTTTTCTGGATTTCGCCGAGCAAAACGTAAACTGGCATCTTTTCAGCAAATCCAAACCATACTCCACGACTTCTTACGAACATGTTAGTATTTTAACTTTAGGTAAACTTTAAGACTCTTTTATCTTTGTCTCTGCTTAGTTTCCATTGATCGTTAACGAAAAAAGAAGCAAATTTTCTTTCTCAGTTTTACAGAAAGAACATTTTCATTCAAACTAGACGATTGTGGAGTGTTCGTAATCAGCCAATAGAACCTTTTGTTATTGTGTAGCGCGTTACGAGAATTTTGTAGTTAATCAAAAAGCAAGCATTTTTGTCAGCTATGTTATAAAAGAATTTGCTCATGCTTTTAGCTGTGCGTATATCGAGTTATGGAAGCACTTGGGAAGTTTGGAGAGCACTCAAGAAGCATCTTTCGTGCTCTCCAAACTTCCCGCGTGCATCCATAACTCGATATACGCACGCTAAGCACGAGCAAATTCTTATTTTTACAGTGTCAGTTTAATAAAAGGGCTCGGTTGATTGATTTATTTCATTGTCCAACTGTTATTATCGTTCTGCTCTGTGTTGACTCAAGAAAGAATAATGTTCCATTATGCTCTCTTTGGTGACTCCAATGCAGAGGGAAGTTTCTATTTTTTTTTGGGGGGGGGGGGGGGTTAAATATTAACGTTGCTTTCAGAATAAGAAAGAAAGGTGGACGTTCTTGCCAATATTTAATACACTTGGGCTGGATTGCTCAAGGCTGGGTGAAGATAACCCAGGATAGTGCAAAATTCGGATTTAGATATGAAACCTAAAAAAAAAATTTTTGTGTAATTGTTTTTGTCTACAATTTGATGACTGGATGCGCTAAATCACCGTAACTGCTAATGGTGATTCTGGCTAGTTGTACTTTAATTAGTTTAGAGTTCACCTGTCATGTTTCTAGTGGTGTGATCATAGGAAGGTCCTTTATTGGAAGATGGGCTTCTCCTGTGTCGAGTCCAGTCAAGCGACCCATCTTTGCCTCGCTCGAAACCGCACATTGATACATCAAAGTTGCATGTTATTTCTAAGTTGAGAAAAAGAAATGAATCTTGATGTTATAATTTGGTCTTTTTATGCTTAATCGATTCAACATACCTAAGGTCCCGTTTATACTTGAGAAAAGTTGTTTCGTGTAGAAGGGTCACTCGCCTACCCGAGGTACCCTGGGCTCGAGCCAACTTTCCGACGTTTCGTGTCCATCTCGTTATAAAACTTGGTAAACCTTAGCTTTAACATGGCAAACAAAAGTTGGCTCGGCTAGAAGGGTCTACTCGCCGCGCTTGTTGTTTCACCCTTTTTCGATGACAGGGTCGCCCACCTAACCGGGCCAACTTTATTCCATAAAAACACCTTGGCTCGCCCAGCTGGGTCAACTTTGTCAAGGCGAGACAATCAGAGCATGCCCGAACGGTGTTTTAGGCAATAAGAGCACGCACGCGAGCATTGTTGACTCGATTGGAAGAGTGACCCACTTTTCCGGGAAATTTTCTCCTTAAAAACGGGGCCTAACATTGAAGTGCAATTTTTAACTCCTGGTACCGCGGAGCAGGGTTTACACAGGGGATGCGTACGCATATGCGTATCCAAACTGGTTAGAAATGAAGCTAAAGTGGGCTCATCCTCGTTGTGAGAATCTGTAATACTCACTAGCTTTGTAAACGAAGAAAACATCGGATTCAACACATTAAGGGTTAAAAAAAAGAATAATTAATGACATCGCCCCATGTATGGGGATCCGGATTCCCGAATCCCGAAATTTTTGCTCATGGAATGCGGAATCCTGGGTTTTGGAATCCGGAATACAACTCAAGAAGTCCGGAATCCCACTGACAAATACTGGAATCCAGTACCTGGAATCCAAGACTGTCCTGGATTCCCTTACATAGGGTAAATGATAACTCTGAAGCAAAAACAACTTTACAGTTCTTACATCGAGGTGAAAACCTAACATTATTATCTTTTTACTATACAAGTTTCAATAATGTATTTCAACAAGGGATTGTGAAAATCATAAAATAAAGTTGATCTTTCTTGATCGAATCGTAGTAAAGCTTTTCCCACTTCGAAAATCCTTCATGCAGTGCGGAAATTCGCACCTGAATGTGCTGTGGATAAACCTTTTGAAACATTTTCGACTGATGATGATAGCGCTTTTTTCCTTCTGCACCAGGACATATTCAGTAGTGAGTAGTTGTTCTTGTTCTCCGAGGATGTTCCTCTCCCTACCTTGTTGACAACTGACGTCAATCTCTCTGACAAATTCATCCAATAATTTCCTGGCACTTTGCTGCTTCGTAGTTATCTCTTTCTTTTTTTGGTTTATCTTATTGGAGTACTCTGCAAAATGAAGTAACAAAGGAGAACAGAAAATAATACTCTCCCCATTTTAATGATAATTCACTTCACGAAAAATTGGATTTACAAAAATTTACTCGGTGCAATTATGGTGCAAAAAAGTGCTAACTAGAGGGAAATCAAAATCGGGTTGGGGATCAAATTTTACCCATTCGTTTTAGGAGTGGCGAAATGGAATATAATACATTATTTTTTTCTTAGCTTGCGAGCGGGCAGAATCCTCCAAATGCTGCAATCTGATTGGTTCCGAGAGCGGGCAGTTTTTTACGATCTTGCCCGCTAAACCTGGGCGGAATCGTTGGCAGCTTCATTCACAAGTTTGGTTGTTGTTGTGAATGAGCAAAACCGGTGATTTTTAACCATTATTCTTTTGAAACTTGCGCTATTATTAGCGTTAGATAGGGAAAAGTGCATTTGTTATTCAGACAAAACATCTGAAGGGAGAATCAAGCAAGTCAGCCAGGAAAACCGCTAAAGTAAAGCACAGGGGCACCCAACGACAATTTTCGGAAAAATATCTGTTCGGAAGACGATTTAAGATCTAGAATTTTCGAAACATTTGTTGTAAAATTTCTTGCTTACCTGCCTCTCCTAGGATTTTCGAACGTCTAAAAAATGGTATAATTGCCCATTTTCAGCGGATTTTTACCCTAAAAAGGTCACCTAAAATTTTCGGGAGCCTTTTTTCTGGCTGAAATTTTCGAACGGGTAAGTTTTGATCCATATAATTTTCGGATCACTAGACTTTCAGCTAGGAAATCCGAACAGATGAAAAATTTATAGGGGATAAAAATATGCCCATATCCACTGTTTAAATACTAAAACACGTTTAACAATGCTATGTTTAAGTGGTTTTGAACTATATTCTCGTTGGGTGCCCGTGCTGAAGCACTTCAAAAAGAACTAAACTAAATAAACTGCTCTTATTCAAACGATGTAAACCTGTTTGTCGATATAATATTCACTATCCCAGTGCACATTGAAATAAGAAGGTCGGGGAAAATTTACATTTTCTCAATAGCCCTTGTGAAATCAGGCAAATCAAAGCCAAAATTACACTTGTTTAGGGTATATTAATGCACGCTATAAGGTAACGTTCACTTTCCTAGGCTCTCCCGAATTGAGAACTTGAGATCAGGCGCCGGCCAAAACCGGGTGAAGAAGTCGTAAACAAGGTTGCTGATTAAAGCTTATATTTCGCGAGCTTCTGTGAGTCACATAATTCTTGTAAAGAAAAGTAAAGAAAACGACTTTTCGATGGAATTTTCCGCAAGTTCTAAAAGTCGAGAGATCGATAGTTTGGAAGGATTCTATCGTATCATGAGTATCTTTGGAGCGGCTTTCGACGCGGCATCGCCGCCATTTCTCTCGGCCTTAGTTCTTTTGCGGTCTAAGCAATGTTTTGGTTTTGCGTAAGCCAATCAGATGACAGGAAATCATATATCCAGTTCTGGTTGTGACCCGCACTAGCAAATTTCTGTAAGCAGATGATCAACAGCTGAGTTTGGATAATTATTCATGTTGCTTGGGTGCGATGTTCAGTGGTCTACTGCCTATGCAGAGTCTAATTCCATTCTTAGCAGAAAGTTTGCAGTTTACAACTGTAGGAGCACTTACCCATTCAGTGGGCTCAGTCACTTTCTCAAGTGAACCTTGCTGTTAGAGGTCTTTTACTTCAGCAACAAAATTGTTTTTTAATACACAAAGAGGGATCTCTCTAAGAACTTTTATTTGTGGAATGACATTATTACTGGCGTACAGGTGTAGTTCGCCGTCAAACTTTTGAGTATACTGTCACTAAAAGCCATTATGGCTCTTGACTGTCACCAAAGACTTGAGGGTAGTCGTCTGGTCGGAATGGTTTTCAAGGAGAGTGGTGTTGGCACAATTCACTAGCAGTGAGAGGCTTTAGCTGGCCCTGCTACAGCAATATGTTCTAGATCTTCGTAAGACCTCAGTGAGTCTGAGCGTTTCATAGTCGTTCAGGCCAATGGGGGTTGTTAGGTCTCCTTCAACAATTCTTAACTGAATAATCACTTCTTCATTGGTTTCAAGATTTACTCCTAACAAAGACTTTTCTGTTTCCAGTGTCTAAATTTATGGTTTCTTCATCATACTGAGAAAGAGCAGGCTTGTTTGCATTGAGATTATAGACTCCACTGATGTCGTCGTACACATTCACAGGGAGAATGTTACATGCAGAACCAGAGTCTATCTGTTAGCTAACAGGAATCCTTTTCTTAACTGAAAGCAATATAGTAGGCTTGCAAAAGTGATCACAGTTTTCGGGTTGAGTACACAAATTTTGTCAAGAACTCCATAATAGTGAATCCTCACCATCTTCTTCCACTCTCAGTACAAATTGTTTTGTGGATGATTTTTGATTGTTTGTGATCTGAGTATTTCTCTTGTATCCCTTTTTGGAATTGTTTACACTTCTTTGATCGATCTTTGAGTCTTGAAAGTGACTTTTGATCTTTCACTTTCTGTAGACTGCTCACCTGGTGGGGCCGAGTTTCTTGCCTGAAAAGCCATGAGCTCCCATTTTGCTGGCACATTACACATGAGGACGTTCTTAGGCTAATTTTTAGAAACAGCTTTTATGCTCTCCTTTGCAGGAGGTCGGTTTGCGCTATACTCTTGAACTTCAATTTTAGTACTTTCATAAGCCTTGCCAAGTGTCATTATAGTTTCACCTCTTGGGAAAGTGCTTCCCGTTACAGTGTTCAATCTAGGCCGCGTTTTTGCGTCATTTACGCAGAATATTCTATTCTGACGCAAAATGAAATGATCGTGGGGTCATACTGACGCAAAAAAAAGCAACAAACAAAAACCCCCCAAAATAAGTTTTCTCGTGTATAAGTACTTCCAAAGCAGCAGGCAATAATAAAAGTAAATTTAAAAACAAATATTTCTGCGTACTAGCCTTATATGAACGCGCGAAATCGCGAAATGACTGGTGTTTCAGACTACGTTTGTACGAGTACTTTTTGTGTCAGGCGTTCCAATCCCGAGAGAGACTGGACACTACTACGACGTTCTGCAACGTTGCATTGCCGATCGATTCACGCTTCGTTCGTTGACTTTGTTCAGGGTGTGTTCTTGTGTCTACGTTAATTTTAACTAACCAAGGAAAAGCTTGGAACTTGCGTTAGTTAAAGCTGATTAGAAAGTATGAAGTGTAAAAATGGTCAAACAGGCATTTTTTGGTTTCCTTTTATTCATAATTGGTCTTTTTCGGCTTTACAATTATTTGACTGTTTCCAGTTACTGCAATAAGCAAATCAAAACTGTGAAAAGCATAAAAACTATAAAGGGGATAAAAAATTCGAAAACGTTGAAACTGTCTTAAAATGCTAAAAAGTTGTAAAAATATACTGGTAGTGTATAGCATAATAGGGATATTGCCAGTTTTTCGAAGTTTATTATTATCATAATAATTTGACCCAGACCATTTTTGAAATGACCCAATTTAAAATGTCACGTGGGACATTTGACCCACTTTCCATAATTTCTAGATTGAACACTGCGGGCCGTTATGGGAATCGTTCTTTCGGCTGTTTATGAGATACACCTTAAAAAGATTATCTTTCCGTGGCACTTGTCTAATCTTCGTCTACATAATTGCAGTTTCTGCAGGGGCTGTCTCTTCAGGTTTTTTGCACTCGTTCTTTAAATTTCTAGAAGCAACATTCTCGTTACATTCGGGACTTACCACTCTCTCCAACTTCGTCCCAAACATAAGTTTGTAGTCGTAATACATCGTCCTCACCCGTTCAAACCAGTCTAAGCTGTTGTAGATCTTTTGGCCTGCAGGACCGAGCTAATCTTGTACCAGAATACACTTTCTTTCGTTCGAAAACGATTCACAAGACTTCTTTTGAAGATGTAACCACATTTCTTTTTAAAGGTTCTCAATGCTTTGAGGCGATTTTCTTGACGCCTCGAATCGAAATTTGGTCGTTTGAAGTTCATGATGTTTTCGTTATGAAATCCAGCTGGATTCTGAACTGGGCCAGCTTCAGCACCGACATGTTTAACCGTAGCAGCAAAGAAATTTATCACAGGTTGTCACAGCAGACACGAAAATTCCAGTGAGTTTGCACACATATAATATTAAAAAAACACCGGTAAAAAATATAGAATCACCGTCAGGTCTTGGGGCAAAATTAAATTGCACGTGCATTCAGTGTTTCTACGAGATTCCATGCATGCGCACTCACAGACGCAGACTCCAAACGGTGTCACAGAAAGTCAGCAGACCAATAGCAGTAAAATAATCTGCGTTTTTTTCAGTTTCTGGTACCATGTTTTGGAAGTATATCTTCGTTTGCAACGCCATTTCACGAACTTGACCAACCAGGGACAGCAGTACAGGAGGTTTCAAGGGCACCAAAGTACACTTTTCCAGTTTATACAGAGAATGAACTCAAACATGCAATCGATAAACCATTTTAACTTAAGGTTGGTATCTGAATACGAACAATTATGATTTGCAATTGATTTATACTGATAATTATACTCATTAGTAGTTATTACCTTGAATGTTCTGCTGTGCTTTTATTATCACTGGGAACAAGATCAAAAAAACAGTGATAATTGTTTTTAGAACGTCCATCTTTGGATCTGCAAAAAAGACAATGCGCTCAGTTGGTTCTGAAGAGGCACTCGTTGACAAAGATATAAAATATAATGAAGGAGAACTTTAAAGAAATATAAACACGAGCTGTAAAGCTCGCATTGGGCGTTCCTGTTCATTCAGAGGGAAGAATATTGTAAGAAATGAGCTGAAATTTGGCGGGAAGTTTTAGTTACAGACGGGTATCATCTTACACTGTCATCTTGAATGTTTTCGAATATATATCTTAAAATTCCCAACCTTCTATAAGAATCTTTGTATACCTTATTTTCCTCAATTACGCCGACACAAATTCTTATAAATAATATATTTCAAAATGCTCTCATGGTTAGCAATACCCATCTCATATCCAACAAGAATAATGTTATGGGAGTCACTGAGACTAATATAACTGACCCAAATTTTCTTGGTTTGCATGTGGAGAAATTCGGGACATGAGTGGGCGGTACTATTTCCCACGGTTGATCAACCTGTCAATCAATTATTTCTCATCTCCGATTTCCTATTGGTTTACTGTTGCCAACAGTTCGGGCCATAGACAATTTTGTCTATATGATGACGTCATCAAAATGTCGTCCTGGCACAATATTCTTGAGAACTTATACCCGCCCCAAAATTTTGTCCCAGTTTTTTTGTATACGGCTGTTTGGTCCCTTGTCCCAGTTCCCCTGAAAGAAGACGGTTACCAAAGAAGACAGACGGAGCTTCCATTCAAGGCAATCAGAAATGGCGTCGGTTGAAATGTGCCGAAGAAATGTGCATTCGAGGTCGAACTGTGGCACCTAAATTGAGCTCGAAAAGGCTGACATGCTACGAAGCAAAAGGAAATTTGAGGTAGGTAAGATTTTTTTTAGCCAAAAAAAAAATACTGTGGTATTCTCTGATGATTGGGCTTCAAACACATCGAAGCAGAATTCAAGTGCACGGCGGTTTAGTTCAAGTGCACGCCGGTTGAAGTGTGACTCGTGGTATTGCCCTTTACCGCCATTGCTTGTTAAAGAGTACTAGCGTCTTCTATTCTAAAGGTTCTATTTTGCTCTTCTTTTCAGTTGGTGGATAGTCGTGTTATATTCGTTTTACACCTTGGTCTTTCCTCTCTATACATGCAGAAGAAGAATTACAAGTCGGCTGTTTAGAAAGAATGGCGTCGTTTGAATGTGGCGAACAAAGGGTCTTTCCAAGTTATTAGTTGTACATGTATCTTGATGACATGCTGTGACACGAATGAAAATTGGAGGTTAGTTAAGATGCTTTTGTGACCAGGGTTACAGACATGACATTGCAATAAGGCTTTAGACTTATTTATTGTACAGTCATAATTATTTAGAATTAAGATACATACATAATCTTTCATACATGCATTTTCCTTTAAGTCACACTACCACTCCCTGCATCAAAATCACAAGAATTTTATTCCCTGTATTGATAAATTCCTTACAAAAGAAGTGCAGTAAGAAGCACTTTAAACTACTTTGTGGCTACAAGCCTGTTCTGTTATTTAAATAAAAACTCAAAAACCTGCCTCTGTTTGAGTCACACTCTTTTTAAAAAGAGACAAATGCAGTGGTGTTCTCCAATACATTTGCATGAAAAACATCAAAACGGAATTCAAGTGCACCTTGTTTTGTTTTTTAGTGTAACATCCTGATAATTTGCTCTTCGGCAACATTGGCTCTTCAAGTGTTTTCTGCTGCTTATCTATTGACTTTCAATTCTAAAGCTGTTATTTTGATCTCCTTTGCAGCTCATGGATGGTCATTTATCGTTTTTAAGGACAGCTTGTCGACTGTGTGGAAAAGTCCTTTCAAGGAAGTCTGATTTCGCTGACGAAAGTTTATTTAAAAATGAGTTATTGAACCAGTTTCAAATAAACATTGAGGAAGACGTGGAAGAAATTCATCCCAATAGTATCTGCGCTGGATGCAAACGATCACTTTATCGAATTTGTGGCAATACAGATGTGCATGCCAAATTGTCGACCTCAAAACGACCTTATTTGTGGACAAGTCACTCTGAAGGAAACTGTCCATGTAATAAGAAAGCCAGAGGGCGTCCTCCAAAAAGTGTTGAAGAAAAGTTTGTGACGAAAGATAACGAAAGTGACACTGAGAGCGGTGAGGAAATTGAAACAGAAGAAGAGAAGAATTCTTGCCAAGAATTCAGTGCACTAATTGAAAACATTCCATTGTTGGACAGAGAGTTGGCCCTTGCATGTGCCATGGAACTTGCTGACCAGTTTAATCTCATTTTTCTTGACAGAGAGAACCTTGAAACATCCATTCGTTGTTTGAACAGTCAAGATAAAATTAATCTGACTTCAAAAATTTTCCAGCTTGAAAAAGAAAATATCAAAAAAGATATTTCATCCTGTAGTCAAACCTACAAAAGTCTGCCTGTGCTCTTGAAAGCTACTCCTCATACATGGGTTCACGCCAGAAATTCCATTCTTGCTTCTGCAGTTAATGCACTTGCAAATGAAAAAACTCAACCCTTTCAGAAAGCTGTCAGTATTGATCAACTTTATTCCCTAGTGCAGCCATCTTTCATCAGCCCCTTGATGTTTGCATTAAATTTACTTGTATACTCAGTCACTCGTAGCAAGCTTGTCCTAAATATCTACGGGAAGTTGCATCCTGCTGGTGGTATCACAACTGCCAGAACGTGGCTGAACAATTTGACCATGGATGCCCCTCAAGTTCCTGGTGGTGATACTCGATCTTGCTGCTATTGACAATGATCAAGTACTTATCAAAAAATGGACTGTCCGAAAGGATAACCAAGCACAGATTAGTGTTCTAACCAGTGTTTGTGTGGCTCCAGTCCATCCAGAGGGAACTTTGCAGTGGGACCAAAGTCTTTCTCCAGGGTAAGTAAAAGTGTACATGGTCACTCCAAGTCTGCTACATGTACTTATTATTTCTGTAATATTTTGTTTTTAATTCGCTTTAATATTTTACACTTAAATGCGGAAAGCGGCAAGCTGTAACAGCTGCACTGATAACTAAGGCAAGGAACTTAATGAATGACCCGGGTTGCCACTGGTCAGGAAATGGTTAGGGAAAAGAAAAATTCACAAAATTTGCATGTAACATGGTCCTTACTCTTTAGGGGATGCAGTTTTCTGGTAATAACAGTTTTGTGTTAAAGCTAAGCGAGAGAGAGAGAGGGAGTGTACTTTCCACTGATATGCACAACTACCTACATTATTTAGAAGTTGTAGAAATAAAAATAGTCATGTATTATTTTCCTAAAAATCAGTAATGATTGTTCAGGGTGTAAGCTCAAATGATATTTTTTTGTACCAGGAAATGTCTTGAAAGGTTACATGTACAATGTAGCAACTAATACTTCTTGTCACAGCAACATGTTCAATGTATACAATTTATATTTGTTTCAGTTCATGGTCTAAAAGAAGTGAACTGTGGAAGAAAAGTGAAGAGGATAAGGTAAAGCTTTTGGACATGTGCTCTGCTTCAGAGGACAACAAGGGATTGATTCGCCACGAGGTAAAGGCTTTCAGATGAGCAAACTTATGTAAGATACTTTTGATTCCTACCTTAAGAGACGGTCGATCATTTTTGCTTTCTGTATTGGCTAGCAAGCTACCTCAAACACAAAGAAGTTTTTGTTTTAGCTATCTGTAGAGCATGTAGCCAGTTTACTGGAAAACAGATTTTATGGTCTCAAATCACAAGAAATTTACATTTAATGTCTCCTGAGAAGTGTGACTGGTTTTCTAACATGCACTGATTTTGAAGGAATTTATTTATAAGCTGTCTATCATAAACAAATGCCTTAACACACATGTACACACAATCAGTAGTAATTTATTGGTGTTGGATTTAATTTAACTAATTAAAAGTAATTTGAATTTAATTTGCTTTTGCATTACCGTGCTTAGTGTTTCGTTTAAATACCTTGCTCATGCCACTTTCTCCACCAACTGCAATACATTGTAATAATTTTTGATATTGCTTAAATATTGATAAGACTCTTCTATTTTCTTATGACTTCAGAACAAAAAGATGATCCATGAACTTCTTCGTGATTTGCTAATGGAGCAAAATAAAGTCAACGGTGAATGGAAAGATGACATTGACCTGCTTGTGGATGAATTAAAAGCAAATGAAGGAAGACGTGTTTGCCCTGTTTGCCAAACAACAATGGAACGGACAAGGAGGAAGTGTGTCAATCCTGATTGCAGGGTCAGCCTTAAAGCTGCTGAAAAGCAAGTTCAGGGGAGTGACATTTTGGGTACTGCACTGATAGCCCCCATCCGTTGCTATCAGCAACGGGTCAAAGAGACCCAGTTTGGATTCACCATTGATGAAAATGAGGAGGGACATATTTTTTTGAAAGAGAAGTTGTCAGAGTGCCATGATGAATTTCAGCATATCCCCTCCAACCATCCTGACCACCCTGTCAAAGTTGTAGCAGGTGACCCAATCTTTGTAAATCCTAATTCATCAGGTGCCTTGAAGGAAGTATTGCGCAGGGTTGGCAAGGCATCCGATGTGAAGCGCTACAACCCACATGATCCTCAAGCTCGTGAGTGGCTTAACATCACAATGGATGGTTTGCCCTACCTGGTGTGCAGGGGAGTTATTAATGATGTTCTGCTTTGTTCCGAATGTGGGGAGGAGGTTGAAAAGGCGAGTGTTAGTGAGCACTGTATCAAAAGCCATCAGGGGCAGCAGTGTAGTACTGTGCAAGAATTTGACTGGGTTGTGCTCCGCATTGGCAAGCTTCATTTAGAAATGAACATGGCACGTCATTTTATTGACTTGAACTGGGACATATTTCTGTCCAAGCTAGCTAGTGAGTTAGGATTTGTTTCGGAGAATGCCCAGAAGTATATGCGGAAGGGTCTGATCATCACAAGACAATGTCGGTGTTGAGAGTAGCACACATTGGATTGTGGAAAGAAATGTTAATCCCTTACATAAGGGATAGGCATGCATCAGGCAGCCCCGAAATTTCTGTCAATGATTACCTGTACAAGTGGATGCCTGAAGTTGGCTTGGAAGAGTGCCACCTACAGCTACATCTTTGGAATGACGTATACCTATCTCATGGCTCTCATGGTGCTACGTGTGGGTGTGAGACGGAACAATAGTTCCTACATCAGGGCAGGGCAGTTGTCATTTGCACCTTTGTTCCATAGAAGTAGCTCATCAAAATATGCTTTGATAGATCTACACGACAGGTGAGTGGAATTAAATTGTTTGAATTTGAGGCCCATGTTGATCCGGTTGGCTTTGCAGCCAATATTTATGGGTCGCACTGCAAAAATATAACATGGATCTTCAAGGCCACATGGGTGAAAAGGGGTCTTGAGATAAACTGTCAAATGTTGCCCAAAAATTTTGTATTGTTAAGTGTGACAAACAAAACCAAAAAATTTGAGCATAGCCTTGAAATCGAAAAAAGGCATAAGCCAGCCACGATTAACTATTAGCCCATTTTACTTGACCATTGTAGCAGTACACACATTTTGTAACTAATAGTAATAAACTTTTACATGTAAAATTTTGTACATTTACATGTATTGTAAATGTGTGGGGTCTTCTCTGCAATGCATTAGACCACATTTTAGTGCAGTCCAACTTTAAATAAAGGTCTTGTTTAAAGCAACCTGTTTATTCTCTCTTTCCTGTTAATACGTGTATTTATAGCATTGACCGTGCTCACTACCCAGGGAAACTGAATCAATTTGTGGAAACCACAGAATCTGTGAGTACCTCTGGTAACATGAGCAAAGGAGAAGATATGGATGCTTGCCTAGAGGAAGTAAATAAGGACTCGAAAGTGTGGCAGCATGGCAAGATGGTTGCTCTTGACTGGCTCCGAATTTTCAGAAATCTTGGAAATTTGAGCAAGGTTTGTTTACCTTTTTTACTTGCATGTGTGTACATATATATCTGTTAGCAGGCAGCAGATAAAAAAAATGGCATCTATGTAATCTGGTAGCTGCTAACAGGGGAAGTAGACATGTGGACGTGTGTTTTCATGCCGGATGATAATATTATTTTAACTCTTGTAGGCTGGGACATGACATTTATGTTGTAACTAAAAAATATTAATTTTGTAATCTTAGTTCCTGATTGCTGGACTTTTCATACACATGTTGCAGATGAAATTGTAGCAAATGGTGGGACCATCTACATGTATTAGGGACACCTTTCTGTTGTAGAATCACTGTGGCATTTCCTTTCAGATATTTTACATAAATATTGAAATGTTTTTTTTATCACTATAGGTGAGAAACTGGTTCCTCACCATGGTTGGTTTACAAAACCCAAAAGAGGAAGCCATAGAGTCTAGAAGAAAGTATGACTTTGGAGATGAAGTGCTTGCATGGAGGATAAAGCTTCGAAAAGAAAGGCAAGTTTCTGTACTATTTCAAGTGCACCTCTTTGACCTTTATTGCAGTGTATGATATACCCTCCAAATTTAGACCTAACAATTTTTGCTAACATGATACACGGTAACTGTTTTTGCTTTGTATGAGAATAAAGTTGAAGTCATTACCTCAGCTCACAGACTTTTGTCATCTAATTCCCAACTTTCCAAAGTTTGTTTTATATTAGAAACCATAATTATTATTATGGTATGGCAAATATCCCTGTAATGTATGTTGGCCAAATCCTTCCCTGATTTCCTTCCCTGATGATTATTGTATTTTTAATGGTTTACTACAGGTATCTGGAGGGAACTGTTCAGAGAAGCTAATTTCCTTGGATGGCCTTGAATTGGATAAGGATCTCCCAAACTATGAAGAAATTTTGCAGAATAACCGGAGAAGACTGTTCAGTGAACATTTCATTGATGGCAAGAAGCGAACAGAGGTGGAGGTACAAAGACTTTATGTAACTGTTCAAGAAAGGGCTGTAGCTGAAGATATAAAGAATGCCACCAAGGATGAAATTCTGAAACGCATTGGAGATAAACTACAGCAGATTTTTGATGAAGAGGTAACAGGACCTCTGTCTAGCAAGCTGGAATATTTTAAGGCCCACCCAAGTAAAGCCAAAAAGGATGCACTGCTTGTATTGTACAATGACATAATTGAAGAACTTCAGCACCTTGAAGCAGTTGACGAACAATGTATTGTGGAAGATGATGAAGATGGAGAGGTTGACTGATGATAATATTGTATGTTATGAAGTTGTAAAAATTGTGCTGATCCATAAAACATCCATACCTCCTCCACGGAAGAGATTTTTTTAAAATAAGAACCCAAGCCCCTATAGAAATTCAAATTTAACTTTATACATTGTGTGGTTCCTTGAAATATCCACACCCATCACAAGGATGGTCACTGGAAATTCCGAGGAGGAGGGGGGTCTCAAAAGTCAAATTTTTGAAGGGAAAGTATGAAGCAAAACTGGAAATTCCAGGTAGGGTAGGAGGGTCCGAACCATAAAACCATCCTTGGGGGTATGGCTATTTTCTGGACCCACACATTTCTATAGTTTTTTTGGTCTTTGAGGCCCCCAGGAATTTCCAATCCCTTCTGTGGTGGGAATATGGATATTTTCAGTATCTTTTCATTGAGTAGTAAAACAAAATTGTGCTGCTTTTGTCAGATTTTGTGTCGGATATCGACTCTATTACACACTTAAATGAAATTTTGCAAACTGCTGGCAGGACTGTCAGCAGGATCACAGTGGTTTATTTTCTGTGTATGTATATTCTAGATTTTTATCTCAATAATTTATCCATTTCTTTTAAAATGTTTCACTTTGTTAAATTTCGTGTATGCATGCACATACTGTACCAAGGAATGTTTCCCTGCCATTGAGTTACAATAGAAGGCTGCATGAACAGTGATAAACATGAACAGTGATAAATATAATGTGACCTAGATTTTAATCCAAACTAAAAGTCACATCAGTGGTAATTTAAATGGATTTTTTCCTCGAGTTCAGTGTAAGGTTCTTCTGATTACAAATACATAAATTTATAGGAGGGGAGGGGTGATGGTATAACTGGGGGTGCTTGTCAAACCGAAAACCACAAGACTTATTTTACAACTTTTTAACAAAGAGCCCAGAGCAGCTGGTTATGACAGGAATGTTCCTGCTTATCCAAATAGGTACCTAGCTACTCGCTGAAAAGGTATTCTTTTAACTTTCAGCGGTTTGTTTCAAAACTTTCAATAACCATTTACATGTACATCACTTTCATATGTGAGATTCCACCCCTCCTCCTTTTATGCAATTATTGGTATACTACAACAGCCATAAGTAATTTAATGGACTATTTGCTTCATTTCCGTGCACAAGGTTTAGGTCGCCCCAATTCCTCTCGGCCAAATTTCTTTGTTTTGGTTTTGCCTCGACCAGTCATATTGCCTAATTTCATACCGCGCGGGAGCCTGGCACTACCGGATTTTCCCGGACTTTTTGAAAAGTCCAGTTTCAAAATGGCGGATACATACATACATACATACATAACCTTTATTAAAGTGTCTTGTCGTTCTAGTGCCTATTGGCACTAATTGGGGACACCTTTAAAACTAAATTACATCATTAATAGAAACTAATTAAGTACTATAAAAGCCGAAAATTGACACTATTCAAGCTAAGTGCTCTTTTACACTCTAAAAACTAAGTTCTAGATTTAACACTTCGAAGCTAAGTTCGAAAATTTACAATATAAAAACTAAATGCGTATATTAGCTCGGACACTAAAATGAATAAGTAAATATGCGTACGTCCTCTTAATCTAAGCATAAGCGGCATTCACTCCCACATCCCTCAAGAAATGATGTTACATCCTTCTTACGTATCATTGTCCTAAAAGTTGCCAAAGTTGCAATATTTCTCTCCTCCTTGCTTAGTTTAGACCACAATTGTGGTCCGAGAAATCTGAGAGAATGTTTTCCATAAGTAACAGTTTTAAACCGAGGTAAGACAAAATCTGCATTTCTTAGGTTATATCTCTTACTATTAATATTCTCCTCGTTGATATTAAAAATATCCGCAATTTGGTTCACTGTTAATTTGTTTTTTACTTTAAACATCAAAATGAGTATATCCTGCAACCTCCTATTTTGTAAAGTAGTCAACTTAGCTCTTTTCAGCAAGGTGTCATAACTTTCGGTAGTAGTATTATACACTAATCTTAAGGCTCTTTCTTGTAGACGCTCCAATTTACGACTATCAGATGCCGTGCAAAAATGCCACACTAGGTGGCAATAAGTAAGGTGTGGCATAATAGCTGATTTGTACAAAAGTAACTTGGCATTTACTGGCATAAGATTTTTAAGCCTTCTTAATATTCCGATCATCCCGCCAACTTTCTTACACACACTACGTATATGATCTCTAAAGTTTAGGTTTTCATCTAGGTTTACACCTAGGATCTTGATGGATTGTGACTGTTCGACTTTTTCGCCACATATATCCAGATCAACGTTCCTTTCTCCTTTTGGATTTCCCAAAACCATGGCTTGATATTTATCGCAATTGACTTTTAAAAGATTATCTTGATACCATTTAGTCATCCTCTCTCCATTGTCCACCAGTATCTTCTCCACGCTTTTGGTTGTTTCGTTTGCTACAAAGACCTGATGGTCATCCGCATACATCGAGACATTGGCATCTGATATTATGCTAGGCATATCGTTCTGGAAAATATTCCACATGAGTGGTCCAAACGTACTTCCCTGTGGACATCCTCTCTTCACCACAACCCAGTCACTTGTTACAGAACCTATCCTTACTCTGTTCTTTCTTCCCTGAAAATATGATCGTATGAGCTGTATGGCTTTATCGGAGAAATTGTAGGCTTGCAGTTTATTTATGAACAACTGAGGGCTCAGAGAGTCAAAAGCCTTGCTCATATCCGAAGACAATATGCCGACAATTTTCTTGCTGTCTAGTTCAGCTCTCTATGTTTCGGTCAGCCTAATCAGCGTGGTCTCACAGCTATTCTTTGCACGATAGGCAGTGATAGCATCACTGAGTCTATCATCCATAAACTTACTGACTTGTTGGCCCAGCAATACTTCATAGACTTTATTCACGCATGGCAACACCGTGATAGGTCTATAGTTTATATCCCTTTGTTTGTCATCCTTCTTATGTACCGGTATCCATTCTCCGCGCTTAAGCTCTGCTATCCATTCTCCATTTCTAATCGATTGGTTAAAAATCACAGTAAGAGATGGAGCTAACTCAGTGGCACCTACTTTAAGGATCTTAGGGTCCATCCCGTCATATCCCCTTGACTTATTGGGGTTTAGGTCGTTCATGACTTTTCGTAATTCTTCACAGGTAATTTCGTTAAATTCAAAGTGGTTTACTTGTAGATCTCTCTTATTGAGATAAGTCGATATATTGAGAAGAGAGTTGTGATTCATGAAATCACTTTCCGCACAGTCATTTACGTGGTCCCCTCCAATTCCATCAGCCATTGTAGAGAAAAAATTAGCAAAGTGGTTAGCTACTTTGGTTTGATCCCCTTCCAACACATCATTAACTTTCAAGCAGATATTACCGCTGCTTCCCTGTTTGTTCTTGAAATCAGTGAATGGTCTAAACGTTCTGTAGAACTTTCTTGGATCAGACTTGACATTATCTGATACTTTTTTCCAATACTGCCTGATTGCTTTTCTTCTTTCCTTGGTGGCCTCATTGCGCCACTTCCTCTTCAATTCAAAATTCTCTGGTGTGGGATGTTTACTGAATTTTTTTGAGAAGCGTCTTTTAGCTTTAATTGCATTTTTCCACTCTCTCGTCATGTATGGTACATTATGTGCCCTCACTTTCATGTCCCTGGTAGGTACATGATCATCAACGATCTTATTTAATAATGCCTCCCAATACTCGTACTGTTCATCAACGGATTCGAAACTCTCACTCACCTGCCAAGGGGCCATTTTCAGATCTTCTTTGAACTTCTCTTCATTAAAGTTCTTATAGCTACGCACCCTCAGAATTCTGGTCTTGTGTTGCACTGCTCTCTCCTTGAGCGACGCATAGACCATATGATGATCACTAATCTCTGGGTTGTACACACGTCTTTCTCGAAAAAACTCTGGTTGGTTTGTTAGAATAACATCTAGCAGAGTGGAACTATTCTCTGTGATCCTCGTAGGTTCTTTGATCAAACATTCCAGGCCATACACTTCCTCAAGATCACACAAAATTTTTCCTTCCTTTTCTCCTGGTCTGAGCTTATTGAGATTCAAATCTCCCATAATAATAAAGAACTGTCTCTGAAGGGATATCCAAGAGCAGATTTCATGTAATTCCTTTTCCAGAGCTTCATAGTAGTTCTTCCCATTCACTTTCGGAGATCTATAGATGCCCATCACGATAACATCCTTACCGCCGAATTTAGATTGGATTGGTAGAACCTCAATTGTTTTGAACACCTTTGGTTGCTTTAGACGCTTTGATGGAAGTACAGATGAAAAGTATGCCATTAGACCTCCTCCACCCTTGACACGGTCATTTCTATATAAATGATAGTTATTAATAGCAAACTGACTATTCGGGTACGTTCCATCTATCTTTGTCTCCCCTAGGAAGACCACCTGGGCCTTGAATTGCTCAACCAGCATGCTGACCTCCTCGATCTTATTTTGAAGGCTGTTGACATTCAAATGCATCACCAATATTTCTCTCGAGTCTTTCTCTCTCCGTTGCACAACCTCTGGTACCGATTTGCATAATACCACATCATTATGTCGATTTGCTACACTACTTTCAGAAAAATCCGAGCTGAAACTCAAATTAACAGGAAGAGTAGCTAGCAGACACAAGTCACAAATCCACGAATAGCCCATATTTGACTGCATTTGTCGATAGTTCTTCGTGTTCAGTCCAGAACATTTGAGATGGTAAGGAAATTGACATTCTTGACATCGTACGGTTCGGTGATTTCGGGCTATAGTTCGCTCGTATGTTTTACATTTCGATTTTGACGTTACGCTTGTGCCCGGTCCTGGGTTGGGATTTATATCTCCACAAAGCGCCAGTCTTGTTAAATTGAAGCTTGCAGTAGAATTGGGATGATAGCTCAACCTTGATGCGAGGTAAACCTTCCTTTTAGGGCCATGCCTGAACATTAGTTCCGGTCTGAAATGGCGCCAACGAACGATTGCGTCGTAATGAAATCCTGTCAATGCATCAGCTATCCGATACTCAGCTTCACCCAAGTTGCTCAGACATTTTCCAGATGTCCTTATATACGTGTAGAACAGGATATAAAGGGATACTAACACTATGAAAGACTGCAATTTTCGACTTTTAGTAGGAGATGCAAAACATGCCGTCATCTTGATTAAATATGCTGAACTCGAATGAACTCCGGCATTCTTTTTCGAAGAAATATAGATCAATATTCCCTCGGAGAATCTGTCTAAACTTAGGAAGGAAAGGATGCAGTATTTCTGCCATGTCCTGAAGCTAAACTTAAGGAGCCGACACTCAGCAAGTGCAAGCAATTGTTCGATGAACAGGCCGTAGTTACTAAAACATGGAACGACCTAAAACCACCTAAAACCATCTACAACCACCTAAAACCACCTACAACCACCACAAAAAATTCAACAACCACCTACAACCATCTACAACCACCTCAAAAACATCTACAACCACTCGCAAACCATCTAAAACAGGGTATAAATGTCTGAAATAGTTTCACACAAATGTATGTAGTCCCGCAGAATCCTTTAGTCTAGTGTGAACGTGTCTCACTTGTAGAGCCTGATTTCATACAGCTATTAACCCGTTTACAGTTGCAAGAATTAGAAAACATTATATAATGATATTTGATGATTCTTTTCAGCAAAATGAATCAAAACGTTCTTACCAGTAACGTCCCTTGGCGGGGAGGAAAGACCCGAATATGTGATTCAAATTTTTCGTTCCGTTTTAGCTCGTAAAGTTCCAGCTACTCTAGCCTGTGCCAGGCTCTCAGATAGTATAGTGGGGACG
>OZ037783.1:3619743-3754743 GCA_964035525.1 Porites cylindrica | reverse complement strand
AACAGATATTTTAGCCGTTTTTTTTTTTTCAGCCTTTCATATGGTCAAGATTTATGTTTTTCTTTCTCTTTCTTTTAATGGCTATCACAGTTTATCCAACTTCGATCTTACTTATTTTGCAAAGAACAAAAATTGGAACTAAAAGTTAGCATACTTGCTCTAAAAATGCATCTGTATGTTTATGTACAGTCTCCTGGAGGGTAATCAGAGTGTTTCTCATACTAGGCTTTCTCAAGTCATGCGACTCCGAGTAGACTCTTCTCTGGCATTTTTTTTCTTTCCTTCTGGTGTTTCAGTTCAATCATTAAAAACTGACTTCGACTAAAACCAAAAATGGGTACGTCAAGACTCATATTCATACTCATACTCTGTATTTATACGCGAAAACGTGGAGCTCGCTAATCCCCTAGCTTAAGAAGCTATTAAATGTGTCTACTTTTAAAGGAACAATACAAACAGATACGTTAAATTACAAAATACCTGAAAAACGGCTTTTTGAGTTATGATCCTTATTATACTTTTTCCGTTGGCTATTGAATCTGGAAGAAAAAGTAAATTTGTTTATAAACAACAAACCGGAAGTGAAAAGTCCTGCAGCTGCTGTTCATAAATGCAGTAAGTAATATGTGGAATAAACGTGCCAAACATTAAAGAGACAGATAATTGATATGCGTTGTACACACTTCTTGTTTTATCAATTGTTTTCCCATCATATGAAAACTACCCTCCATTTTCTTGACTGTTTTGACCTGACATGAGTTTTTATAATAATAGAGAGGGTAAGCATGACGTTTACGTTAAACGGCGAACGCGACTTTGTACTTCGTGACCAAGTTTCCCCATAACTTGTCGTTTACTGTTCATTATTTCTACGCATAAATTAGTAGTTTCACGCAATTTTCTATCCACAAGAATTGTTTTGAGCTGTTTTTATCTCCTCATTTTCTATTTTTAGAAATTCTCAACTTGAATCTGACGTTTGCCATTTGCTGTATACGCGAAGTTTGAACTCTCTATTTTGTTCACAAATGTTTCATCATATTGGAGAAGGTCCTCGTTAAAAAAGTGTTGGTAACTGATTAACTTAGTAGGCATTAAAGTGGTTACGCCAGACAGATACGTTAAATTAAAAAAAACCCTGAAAAACGGTTTTCTGATCCTTAGTTATTACTTCCTCCTGTTGGCTATCGAAGTTGGAAGAAAAAGAAAATTTGTTCACAAAGCGGAGGTTGAAAGTCTAGCAGCTGCTTCTTATAAAGACAGTAATTCATTGTCAAAAAAAAAAATGCCTACAATTAAAGCAGGGAAGTCAGGCAAATTTCGTTCATGTGTTTTGTACGCACCTTTCGTCGCAACAACTATTTTCTCATCCTGTGAAAGCTCCCTTCCATTTTATTAATCTACATTAATTTAATCTACACAACATAAACGGGTAAACGCAGACAGGTTTTATGTACTAATTTGTCGAAAAATGCCTCCTCGAACTGAAGAAAGCTCAGTCTTTTTTGTGTTTGTTACGAATCCAAATGGCGCATGTTAAAAACAGAGAACGTTATCAAAACAAAGTGATTAAAGAGGGTCTGTCATGAGAGGATTTTTATCTTGCTGTTCACGTTAGGTCAATTGTGTTCTGACGCCATTATTTAGATTCTTAATCCATACAAAAAGTACTCCTGTAGAGTTATGAAGAAGACAAAACAAATTTCACCAGGGAGCATTTAAACCGTCATAATTTTTTTGGTGACTTTTGGGGAGAATTCTCGATTGATGTAGGTGGGCGGCGATGATGATTTCTAATGTTATCCCTTAAATCTATGTAAAAACAGGCGTTCGAAAATAACAATGCTTCCGTCAAATTCAGCAGACAATCCTAGCTACTCGCTATGCTGAAAACCATAAAAACAGGTTACACTATCAAAATTATGATCATTTACCGCTGTCAAACGACACAACCTTCACCAACGGATAGGGCTAGTTGATGATTTTCCTGGTTCTAAAAGATATGTACCTGACTGATTCTTATTCAAGGGTTCTTGTGTTCAAGGAATGTTGACTTTTTCAGAGAGATGAGGACAATTTCTATCTTAAATGGGTTGAGAATATTGTGATTCAGTTTTACCAGTTGGAAAACCCTCTCCATGTAAGGGAATTCCAGACAGTCTTGGATTCTGGATCCCAAGCTGAGGATTCCAGATTCCAGGCACCGGATTCCGGTCCTTTGTCAGCTGTATTCTAATCGTTAGCGGGATTCCAAAGCGGTTGTTTATTATAGCTTTTAACAGTGGAAGGTCTATCAAGATATGAACGAGAATGACAAGTAGATTTTATCTGTTGGCATAATCGACGACCTACTCAAAATACGTTCTAAGAGATCTGAATTCACACTGTTAAGGTTCCCTCCTTCTAAAAAGTTCCACCCCAGAATTTCTGTTGAATTGAAAATATGTACGTGCTCTCATGAATAACCGTCGCTCATCTCTTCTGTTCTGTTTCCCCATAACGTCGAGATTTGCAGATGGAAAAAACCCTCCGTTGTGTGTAACGTTTGGCGGAGCATAAATACGAAACTGAGTACGACATTTTTTGGTGTAAAAACTAAACAAACAGGCAAAAAATATGCATATCATATGATGTTTTCGCGCGCAAACAAATATGACGCGCCATGGGGACAAAAATACTTGTGTGAATTTGCGTACAACTTGCGTGAATTTTATACACAACTTATCCTTGTCGAAGATAACTTCCTACAATAAATTTACAACTTTGCTGTTAGGTCTACGACTTTCAGCTTCATTTACTTGACTTCTAACAAAATATGTACAACTTGTTTGTCAAACAAACCACTTATCGATCTATTCACACAACTTTTAACTTGTAGAGATCAAGGTTGTTTTGCAATTTACGACGTGTTGCTTACATGTTTGACTTACGGCGAAATACACGACTTAGCATTGTTTGAGTACAACTTACTCTATGAAATATAGAACTTCTTCCGCATTTTCGTCCTACTTGTTATCGATTTCATATCGTCACGATCGATTGGTTTCACCAAATCCCAACATTCTTTGCGCGACTTACAGAAAAGGAAAATGGCGGCTGAGACGGAACTGGAAAGAGCTATTTTCACTCTCCCATCTTTGCTGTGTGAAATGGAACGCCATCATTTAACTGACAACATCAAAATGTGTGGATTGTTCGCAAGAAGAGAGGAGGATTTTGTAGGCTTACTGAGAGTGTGTGCGTCGTTGCTAGCAATAAAAGGGGGTGGCAGGCCTACACGACTTTTACCTCACGCCAAAATGTTGCTTATTCCAATAAAGTTTTTTTCTCTGCTGGGTAGATTATGCTCTGGAAGGTTCTACATTTTTACTGGGCAAATGTGATTTTAGCCGCATGTTTCACACTGACAGGTCATGACACACATATCGATTCACTGTAGTTATTGTTTCTGGTGGGCAGGATTTGCCCTCTGATTCAAGCGCATTTTCCTTGACCTCTTTTGAAGCGTAAAGCTTTGTTATTACGGCTGAATAAGGTTTCCAGTTTTCTCCAAACTGCCTTCTGGATTTGTATAACTAAGCGATTTTCTTTAGTCCGTGAGTGTAATGTTTTTCTGCGAAGCTGTATCACGCTGGGGCCCAGCTCGCTAGTTTTCTCTGCAGAATGTTATATACGGATAGTGATTTGCAGATCCCAAATTATAAGAATGAAGTGCAGCTTAAACTGAAGCTACATCAACTTACTATGGAGAATTGAATTGTGAATCAGTAAACTCCAGCTTGGTGTTTTTTTAAAGATAGTGTGAGTCTTTTGACTGGAGCGCGTAGTTCCTCCCTTGGTAATAGCTTTGAATAAGCTTAACAGTCTTTAAACTGTTTTGTTATTGCCACTTTGTGATCAGTGCTTAAATTTTCACGAAATGCTTTCCAAAAAAACACACCTCTAGCTTGAAGCAGAAAAGGATCGAAATACACACTCCGTAATTGGTTACTTTCAGAGGCCAATAGGAAAACAAGAATTTCGATCCGCCACGTGGGTATTTATGGTCAAGTTCAAAGCTCAATAGACAGAACGGCTGTACCGTTATCGCCACGACAAAGTACAACTAAAGTTGCTCTTGTAAAAGCTACTAAGCACAAACCCAACCCGGCAACTGATGAGGTTCGTGTGGAGAACCGAAACCATGGTCTTGCCTGATCACAAAGTGGTCAGGTTACTTCTCCTTTGTTTCTAAACTATGGACTGGAAATGTCTGTGACAGATACATCACAGAAAGAAGTGGTCTACTGGACAAACTTGAAGAGGGTGATTCTGTTATGGCCGACAAGGGGTTCAACTTCAGAGATCTGCTTACAAGAAAGAAAGTTGCACTTAATATCCCACCACTTTGCAAAGGTACCTTTAACTTCCAATAAAGGGAGCTAACGGAGTAGGGGTGGAAGAGGGTATGCTAAGATCAAAGAGAAAGTCTCCCTGGACAAAGAAAAAAACAGTATCCATAACTTGTTGCTCGTAAAAAAGATCTTGCAATTGCAATTGCTTAAATTGGAAAATTTACTGCGATGATCATTCTTCACTTTCATCTACAACCGCAGTTCAAAAATGAATTATTTCATATATACTTCACATCATTTCACTCCTCACGGGAGATATGAACTCAATAAATTGACCTCGCTCCCAATGTGTGGCTTCATAGCTCAGTTGGTAGAGCAACGCATCGGTAACGCGGAGGTCACGGGTTCGAATCCTGTTGAAGCCCTGATTTTTTCAGGCTTCTTCTTTTCAATTGCTTAAATTGGAAAATTTACTGCGATGATCATACTTCACTTTCAGTATAGGTTTTGTTTGGAAAAAAGGTTTCCAAAAAAGCAAGTACTTTACTATCAGTACCTTTTGAATTGGCATTTATTTCATTCAAAATCCTTTTTTCTCCTCTTACACAGGAAAGCAACTTTCAAAAAAGGCAGTAAAATATAACCGTACCATTGCAAGTGTTCGGATCCACGGGGAGGGAACTTCCTTCTTCAAATGCTACCCATTGCAGACAATATTCTGAGTGTTTGTGCTGCTCTGTGGAATTTGCTACCATCACTGGCCAAATGACTGACACATTTGTCCAGAGAGCAGAAAAGTGCACCAAGTTATTGTGACGTGGAAGTGATTGCAACGTAGTGTATGTATTAAAAGTATCCAGAGACAGATCAATAAAATTATGTGGTATCTAATCCAGCATAGACAAAAAACACTATTTAAGCACCTTCACTTTTACAATCAACATCTAACGGCAGTCACTCTATAATGACTTAAGTATGTCATGATGGAATAGTTCCTGAACTATATACTCCACAAACAAGTTTCTCAGCTTTTGGAGAATTTCATTCCACAAATCACTATCAAACTTAACGTTTACAATCAACATTCCTTTGAGGGTATAAATAACTAGATCACAGCGATGAATCCCTGTTATCCCCATCAGTCCCTGGATTTGGTAGTTCCATTTGGTTTCTTTTTTAATTTCATACTTGCCATCCACAAGCACCAGGTTCTCCTCAGCTGCAACATGTGGAGGGAGATTTCTTTTTGCATACATGCTTTTAACTTCAATTAACTTCTTTTGGCAGTAGGTGCAAATCCCTATACCATCAGGACTGGCTCCCAAGAAGGGCCATAATGTGTTTACAATGAGTCCACTTTTTTCTATTGACAACTTCTCATGATTTTTGTTCTGTTTTTTTATGTAAAGACTAAGTGCTCGCCTTTCTTTCTCATGCCCCCATGTGAACTGTCGTGGCATGGCATCTTCAGCCATTGGACAGTAATTCATGAGATGTTTAATAGTGTTTCTTCAGTCTGTGCTCTCTCTAAGGTGGCACACAGTGTAAAATGAGGAAGCTGTAATTCTTCCTGGCCTTTGATCAAACCAAAATTGAGACTGGGATTGATAGACAGTTTTCTTGTTGATCATTTCTGCTTGTTCTTCATTAAATGGAATAGACTCAAGGAATTCAATTGCAAGTTCTTTAGAAACTGTAGGCATCATTTTATCAGTATTAACAGAAACAAACACTTTGGCATAATCATTCATTGAATATACATGTACACTTTGAACACTTTCCTCTTTACAGACATTAACATCACTGCTGATGAAAGCACTGACTTCTTCCTCTGTTCTTTAGTTGAAGATAAAAAAGGCAGAGCTGAAGAGCTAGGACATGTTTCCAGCAACCCAGCTTTAAAATCTTGTTGCAGTTCAGTCACATTATAAGGAATACAAATTGGATTAAAATCTCTTGGGTGAATTGGGTCTTTCAATGTCACACCATAACTACCACTCATTTGAAGGTCCTGGATGGGCAAACTTCCCTCGTTTCTCTTTCCTCTCTTTTTCCACATGCACTGTCCTGATGTACATGATTGGAGGTCATTAAATCTCACATTTGCTTCTAGATCAAACAATGCTGCAGGTATGTGCCGGCAACCTCCATCTGCCCTGTTTAAAGGAGGACCAATATGACCAATATGTATCTCGCATTGTTCACACTGATAGACTGTAAAGTAGCCAATAAGTTCAGTTATTAGGCTCACAGATTCTGACTTTGAACTACTGTTTTAATACTTAGTGCTGAAGTCATAAATGATCCAGAAGGTTTGAGACTTCAAATAATGCATCTATTGATTTAGATCTTCAATTCAGGAGGTCCAGGAGGCATCTACCTTTTACTCATGTTACAACTGCTACCAGGGAAATATAAACCTTCGAATCTGAATAAAACAAAACCTGTCACAGAGAAAAACGACTGAAAAGACCAAACGTTTTGATTCTCAAACGTATGTTTATTGAATATCAAGCACATAGACAGGCTTCAGAAATCAAAAGAAGAAAATACATACCCTCCTTTGCATAAGCAGTAGGCTGAATTGACACTTCCATCCTTCTTTAACATGAAAAACCCTCTGTATGTTGCTGAACCATCATCGGTCTTGGATTTTTCAGTTGGCTTTACAGCAAACTTAAAATAACTTTAATTGTTTCCGCATGTCCATCAAAAAGTAATTTGTACCCCAATAGATCATATAGAGATTTGTAACTTTTTAGGCTTTCGCTGTTGTATACGGGATCTTTTCCCACCAGATAATTAAAAAGATCGGGGAATCTAAAGTCCGGTACGTTAGTAAAGTTTTTGGTCCATTGGGAAAAAACACGGTTTTCGTTATCCAACGGATTTGCGAGATCTCCCTTAACGGTTTTCAGTTGCTCTTTCATAGAAATTCTTGGATCGACTGGTGCTTCTTCTTCAGCAACTTTTGGGACTTTCATCTCCTCACTTTTCTCACAAAGTTCTACCAGTTCAGCCTTATGTTTTTTTGGTTTACAGCCAAAACTGCCTGCAACAGCCATCTTGTGTCCTCTAAGCCTCGCTAACATGCGACTACCTAGTTCTCAGGAGTGCGCGGTCAAAAATATCGAAATCGATAACAAGTAGGACGAAAATGTGGAAGAAGTTCTATATTTCATAGAGTAAGTTGTACTCAATCAATGCTAAGTCGTGTATTTCGTAGGTGAGTTATAAAAACTGCCGTAAGTCAAACATGTAAACAACACGTCGTTAATTGCAAAACAACCTTGATGTCTACAAGTTAAAAGTTGTGTGAATAGATCGATAAGTGGTTTGTTTAACAAACAAGTTGTACATATTTTGTTAGAAGTCAAGTAAATGAAGCTGAAAGTCGTAGACCTAACAGCAAAGTTGTAAATGTCTTGTAGGAAGTTATCTTCGACAAGGATAAGTTGTATATAAATCCACTCAAGTTGTACATAAATTGACACAAGTATTTTTGTCCCCTATGGCGCGTCATATGTCAGAGATAGAGACCCAAAAGACCTGCATGCTGGGATCTGCACGAATCCCCAGGAAGGTGTTTAGTGTATAAACAGAATGAATTGACTTGAGTGACTGATGCTCCAGGTGCACGGTTTTCGACCGGCTGATGCACAAAAAGAACACCAGCAAAGACTGTGACAGAATTAAGAGACAATAATAACAATAATAACTGAATCATCCTCTCCCCCTGTGGGGCTTTTCAGGGATTAATGAAACAAATGATTTAAATGAAACATGACATGGTTAAAAATCCCAACCGGTTTAGCGTGGCCGAGGATTTGAAATAGGGACCGCCAAGAACAATCAATCCAGCTAGCAGTCAGGGCGGGACTTGAACTCAAGACCTCCGAATTACAAGTCCAGCGACCTAACCATTCAACCACGCCGTCTCCTCAACACCGGCAACCGCCGGCAAAAAGGCGGCAATTGACTTTTCGAAGCAAATTCGGTCAAATTCCCATCCTGTTCGCATGCAGTCGAGACGCACAAACACTCCAGTGGGCAAGACTTAAATTCCAGAGCGTGAAATGTAGACGAAGGTAACACAGGAATGACCAGATGAAGAGAAGAATCGTTCTTGATCGTTACACGAAGCGTTTTTATTAGTTTTGGTCAAATCATCCACCCATGATGGCAGAGGTGCTCTATTGCAAGAAATGATTCGATTTTATATAATGATGTGAATGCTACGCGAGCTGTGATTGGTCGTTGCCCATGATCTGTTGGAGTACAGATACATGGATGACTTCACGGGGAACTTGTTTTCTTTGTTTAGTTCAACATGGCGCGCGGTTTTGAAAACGTTTGTGAGATTATTTCGGATTAAAGCAAGTGAAAGCCTCGGAAAAAGTTTAGCAAGAGCTACTACAAAAAAGAAAAATGGAGAAACGGAGACCAAAAAAGTTCTTGACTACTTGAGAATGCCTAAACTACAAGAAATCTTCACAACAGTTGCCATCGTGTGTCCTCGCTACGAGAGACTCGTTGTTTTGAAAAATGTTTTCGCCGTTATTCTGCTTTGAGTAAGAAAAGAAGGTGAGAAACTTTTCGAAGAAACTGTATACAAGTAAGACGAACTGAGTAGCGTTTGGGACTTAAAAATGCCTAAACTAGCACAAATCCTCAAACAGTCAAGAGGTGCGAGGCAGGTATGTGTATCGGTCTTTTTTCTTTTCTGATCATTGTATAAAACAAATAGATTCCATGCTGCCGAGGGTTTGTTAAGTAATAGATCACAGGAGACGTCAAAATGTGGTAAACCGTCAGCGACACATGCACACTCGCCTGCGGCTCGTGTGCCACTTCTTCGTTTTTACCGCATTTTGACGTCATCTGTGATCTGTTACTGAACAGACGCAAAGCAACATGGAATCTATTTGTTAAATATGTACACTTCTTATGAGTTTACCATAACACTGGCGGCCATTTCCAGTGAAACCTGGCTGGCAGGTGCATGTGAAGTTTCCCGCGGTATCTGCCCAACAAGTTACATTTGGATGGCAATCATGACTACCGTCACTGCATTTATCAACGTCTAAATAAGCCCGGAGAAAAAGAAAAGACCAAAGTAAACGATCCGATGACAAGAAGAACCATGGCCAACAGCTCTAGCCCTTATTTCTGAAAAGCTATCACAGCCGGGCTTTTGTAGCCTGTGTACAGACATCCCTTCTGAGGGAGGGGGGACGTCTGTACTCAGGCTAGGCTTTTGACAATGGCCCACGCTTGATAAAGCAAAATTCTAACATTACTCCCGAAGCTTTGCGGACGAAATTGTAAATTTTTTACGGCTCCACTGTTTTGCATTCCCAGAAGAGACTTGGGCAAAAAGAAAACCAAACCAAATATAGGAAAATGACCAGAAAGCCTCGGAGTCGTGTTATCGCGTTATGCTTATTTTCCTAATTTGCACTTTTCATACGGTACTTTATTGCCAAGTGAGTATCATGTTATGGAGTTATAATGCGGCTTACGCAAGTAGTTTGCGGTTTGCCTTTCAGAACCGTAGTTTGCGATGTGTTTTTCATGTCGTGGCCACAAGTTCACTTATGGTGAATAATAAAGATGTGGTAAAAAGATATGTCGTGTTCGCCAGCCTCTTGAGACTTAACAACTGTTGTGACCATTCTGCACTTTGTGGTTACTCAAAGCACTAGTTTTCGAATTACACTTTACTTTTAGCGATGGTGCCACTGAGTCATTAAATTTTACTTACGGCAATAATCCCATCTCCCTTTATAGTGACTATCTAAAGAACACCAGAGTCTATGATGATCAGCATCGGTGCAAGAGTTGTATGTCACGCCTTTGTAAGTGAAGGGGATAATGCAGCATTGACCGGATGTTGTCCTCTGAGGGCAAACAGTTGGTGTAATCTTTGTGGTCGTTAATACTGAAAGGTGAAAACAAAAGCGCAAACGAAATGGTAACATTTGACTTTTGAGGTGGTGTGTGTGTTAGTGGGGTGGGGGGGGGGGGGGGGGGGGGGGTGTGTATGGTGGGTGATTTGAGCAAAAAACAAGAACGCTCTTACAGCTGCTTACAGTCTCCCTTGCTTGGAGATTAGATCCAGAAATGAGGAGGCGATTAATTCTACACGTAACAGGATTTACTCGCTAAAGGTCTTTTACTTCCTACTTTATCGACGTCGAGTATTCCTTAGGATGTTTACTTTTTATTTGTTTCTGAACTGATTCGGTAAGCGCGGTTAGCGACGACGGGAAATACGTTTGTGGTCGCGCTCTACACGAGTGTATAAAAACACGAAAATTCAACGGCCTCGATTGCAGAGAAATTACATCATTGCCAGAGATCAAAAAAGTGATTTACATGCTACATCATTTCAATCATTGCCGAAAATAAACCGCGTGCTTATTACAAGACCATTTGCATACAATAATGAAAGTTTACAACACCCGACCATCGCAGTTTTTTTTTAATAAAGATTCTTATTTCTTTCCGACCACTTAGTAGTGTTCACTTGTTCCAAAGTAATCAGCGCTTTCAAGCGATAGAATTGGTGGACTAGACTGTTCATAGCCTGCGTTGCAACCGGTCCACGCACTCGTCTAAACCATTTGTATGGTCCGTGACGCTCTATATATATATAGAAGGTTTAGAGCGTCTGCGACGCAGGCTAGCTTGGAGCTTTCTTTATTTTTTTTTCTTTTCACTAAGTCTTTTTTATGTATAGATTTTTTCCCCCAATTTTATATAGGATCGGGCAGCCATCCTGCCTGATATCATCTTTGAATTAAATATTTTGTATCTTTCTTTCTCAGTTTTTTTTGGATTAATGAACATTTTGTCTCTTTGATTTTTCGATTTCGTGATTCTGTTCCGTGACTTTGTTTGTGTTTTTGATATGGGTTTCAGTATTTGTATTTTTTTCATTTTGTGTTTTCAGTTTTGTACTTGGAGTTTTTGTTTTCTGTTTTGTTTGTCTCGAGTTTGGTGTTTTGAGTTTTGCTTGGTTCCTATCGGCCGCTGTGAAATCTACCTTAATTAAGTGGGCAGCAGGAATAGACAATTTTTTTAGATAACGTCGGAACTGTGGCCCATGTGTAAAATAAGATGCCCAGGCTACAGGCTACATGAAATGTCAATACTGTCTTGAAACCCGGGTTTAAAAACAATGGACTACCTGCATTCAGTGTAAACTAAATACACAAGTCTAATCGTAGCCTGTGCATGTGCAGGCGGCGGGCTCTCTTACGCGAGCAAAGCTAAGAAGCCGTGCGGAGAATGGGGAGAAGGCGTTTTGAATTTTCTCACACCTTCGGCCGCTCGCTTATGGCGGCAACTGAGCCTTGGAGACCCAGGGGCAGTCATTCGGGTCGGGAAAATAGGCGGCGAAAGTTTTCAAGAACAGCAATGCCGAAACTCTTGCATGGGCAAAAGGCTAGTCTAATAAGAAATTGTGTTACCTCCGTTCTCCTTGGTTTGCTTTGACTTGGCTGCTTTGTTTTGTAGTTTTCCTGAGCCATGCCTAGTAGTTAGAATACATGCACCCACAATAATAATGACCGCAATAATTAGTAGGAAAACGAGAATATGCCACAATCGGAAAGTAAATCGCCTGTTAAAAAACGCCTTAACACCCTGTCTCCAGGTTTCTGAATTACAATTATCAGAGACCACAATAGGTTCTTGGATATCGAACTGCATCTTCACAGAAATTGCACTTAAATCACTAATATGTTCTGTACGAAGCACGTCAAAGGTCTGCCTTTAAATAAAGCTTAGGAAATTCCGCTTTTAGTTCAGTTTTTTCTTGACCTCACTACAGGAATTTCCGTCACAAATGGAAACCTAACATATCCGGTTAACCCGTTTCCGCCCAAGGAAGGTGTTCCCACCCTAAGAACACGTAATCCCGAGGATACTCTGTTTAATGACCTACTGATACACGGGTAGGAGAGAGAACCTCATCCTCGGAGACTCCAGGGGCAGTCAGTCGGCTCGGGAGAAAGGGCGGGACGAAAGTTTTCAAGCACGGGCGAACGAGCCCCCGGGTACTGACTCTCACCGAACTATTTCCAAAAATTCAAGCGGATGCAGGCTGCTGATTGGGCGCAAAAATTGCTTTGTATTGTTGTGCCCAATCGGCGAACAGTTTCTCCTGAGTTCTTTTCGTGAGTTCATACACGACGGCTATTGTCTTGCCACACTTGCCCGGTTCGTTCACCAAGCTTGTGCGTGAAAGGGAAACTTTAATTTATTTTCTACTTTCCTAACCAGAAACGAAGGAACTACCGTTGAGCCGAAAAAACGTTTGGGATGCTTTCAGCAGGAGCAATTCAATTTGCCCCGAGAATATTCTGTTTTTGACTCATCACAATGTATCGTAAATAATAGGAAGCTTGTGCCCAATCAGGAGCCGGCATGTCTAAAGCGGTACACGAAAAACTATCGAAGAGTTCTCCAAAGCATACTTTCCTGCCAGGAACCAGAAAGAAACAGAAGCAACAAACGGCATGATGCGTCTACTGTCCTTAGGACACTTATCGTTTCGAATATGCTCAAAACAACTAGGTGTGATAAATCATTGACTTCCTCGGCAAATAGATAAAAAGCTAAAAAATGTCCCTTAAACGTTTCTTCGATGTGAATCCTCTTGATGCTTATTTCATCAATCAGTCCCACGATCCTGGCAAATTAACTTTCGTAAACGCGTCGATTTGAGAAAAAAGGGTAGCTATACACAAGCTATTTCGACTTGTAAACATATCCACCGCGCACGATCTTGCGAGAAGTCTCGCGAGTTAGTTCCTTGATTTTAAGAGCTAAATCGTGATTGGCTAGAAAGGTTTTACGCCGCGGAAATCGTTTTGCCGCCCGGGTTGGCGGACGCTATTTTTCGGAGGGAGAGAAGCGACGACCGGAAATGCGACTGCTGTTCGCAGGCTACACAAGAGGTGTGTGGTCAGGAACACGTGACAAAGCCCTCATGACGTCTGGGTGAGAGGGTAGGCTTGGCCTCTCCTAATTTTTTGTCTTAACTACTCTCGGGGTTAAGCCTTGAAATTATGCCAATAACTATGCTAATTTTTGTAAATCATGCTCATTTGAGTAAAAAATGCAGAAATTATGCTTTACTTTTTACTTTAAATTTGATAGAAACACCTTTATATAAACTGTACAACAGACAGGTACGTAAGTGGCAAACACATTTACCCTATTTACACCATAAGAGTGCACGTGCGCTTTCCATTCAGCCCAAAATTCCGTAAATTTCGGTTAGAAATCAAATGGAACGGATCATCTTGGTTCGGTCCGACTGGAATATTTGGGACTACCTTTAATTTGAGGGTGGTCCACTTTGACCGGTCCGCTCATTTCGGTCAGTTGGACCAAAATGCCCCTTTCCATTTGACAAAATTATAGTCCCCAATACCGCTCTTTTGCATCCTTCTTACAAGAACAATAACCAAACGCGCGGTGGCTTGGGTCCGGTCTGTGCAACTGGAATGTACCGTTCGATGTACCGTTCCATTGGGCGTGGAATTTCCAAACTTTCGAGGCAAACCGGCATTTTTGTTGAATGGAAAGCACCCCATGCATAATTTATTGTTTGGCGACTCCAAAAAAATCCAAAAAGTTAACTGTGGGAATTTGAATACAGCTATATAATAATTCTTTTTGTCTACAATTTGGTGATTGGATGCTCCAGGGGGGAAGGTAACTCTATTGTACCTCTATTGTCTACCTAAGTTTCTTGACCCACTCCGCCTGACAGTATGACGTCACATAGTAACGGGCAAGGGCCTCGGGTCACTTGTGCAAATTAACAAGAGATACTGGACAGTTATTTGGACGAGCGAGGTCGAGGAAAAGCTAAGAAGCTAGCGAACATCGCTATATATCGCTTATTTGATCGAATGTGTGTAAGCTTTGGTGTTGCCATAATCCGCTTGTGGAAACCGTTTTGATATTTTGTGCCCGTGATAGTATAATTTTGTTAATTTGTTTTGCGGTCCTTGCTGTGGGATCGTCATCTATTTCACGGGACCGGCAAGGTCATCAAAACTTAAATCTTTTTTTCTCTAAAACAGGCAAGGTCTGTAGTCTCCAGAATAGGAGGTTCCATTCACAGATCACACATGTTTATATTTCATTTATTCTTTTGCTAATTAAACGGGCCTACCTTAATATCATTCCTTTCGAGTGTGGGCCCCTGTTGATCTCCTAATTCTCCACCAAATTGAGTAAAGCTAGTTCGATCGATTATCTACATCGAGTAGGCCCGTTGAACCCAAAATAATGCAAAATAGCTTTGAAATACGCGCTTAAGCAGATTTTCCTCAAATGTATATTTGAATTCATGATAAATACAGCTCCACCAGCACAGAAAAATTGTTTTGATATGATAAAATTATTTTTCAAATCATGTGTGTCACTGTGGTGCAGATAAACCGGGTTCTACTCCCGGCGACGCTGTTTTCGGTTTCGTTGTGCCGTTTTTTTTTTCCTGTTTGGTCTCTTTTCTTAACACTATTTTTCGTTTTGGCCTTTTTCTTCTTCATTCTTACTGCTGACCCTGCTGGTCATGCACTTGGATCAATATATATTCTAAGCTAATTAAGTCCGGAGTTTTATTTTGGAAAAGGGATTTCAAAACCTCTTGATCTGCATACTGGCCAAGCTTACGACCAGAAAAAAATCATAAGCTATCAAGACATGTCCGTCCCCTGAAACGGCTGATTTTTTTTCAATGTTATTTGACATCATGACAAACAACACACAGTACACCACAAACTGTGCTCATTAACACCCAACACCCACCAGTGACCCACTGGCGAAAGTTAAACTTGCCTTTTGTACGTCGTCGTAATCATCAGTATTATTACCCTAAAATCTCCACTGAGTTTGCACCAAAAAATAATTAAACGAAACCTTTTATTGGTTTTCGGGATTAATTACAGAATTGGGTGTATGCCCAATATAGTATTAAAATGCGGTAAAGCAACAAGATTCAATGCTCGCAGTCTCTCACAAATACCTGTCATTTAGCTTCCTGGCCTCTTTCAACGCTACAGCTAAGCGAACTTTGAGAGGAATGATATGGGGTTCCACTAGCTCTGAAGAGCTGAAAATACGCACAATGTAAAGTACAATACATCCTTTGATGAACCTCCTGTTGCTGTGTCTAAACTCCTCAATCTTGCTGTGCACTGGCCCTAAAAAGTGTAACCTTCTGTATGAGTGCCTGTAAAATTTGCTCGACTATAGAAAGGAATCTTTAAAATTCATTACACCACTGGAAGTTTAATTCAAAAAAGTACTTAAGTCTAGTTTTCTATGACAATAGAAACCTTAAAATCTCTAAATCCAAGAAATCGGAACAGTATTTCCGTGATAAAATCGAACTGTTTTTATCCGTCTCTTCGATGAACACTTTGCCCGCCATTTTCAAAGTCGCTGACGCGACACGTGACGTCATACCGGCAGGCGGACTGTCCCACAGATTTCCTTGGAGACAACTCCCTCCCCCTCCCCCCCCCCCCCCCCCCCTTTTGGGATGCTGTAAAGAGAATGAAGCAAATTACCGGAAAAAATGCTTTTGAGCAAAAAAACGAGAGACGTATCTTGAAATTTAACCCCGGTTTAGCACGAACCAGCCTTCGAACAACTGGGACGCTATCTTTGGTAACCGATCTAGTTATCCGCATGCCTCAAGTCCCGTGGAAAGAGGTCCTGACTTCCAGGGGACCCAGTTTCCATGAATGTGACAATAATAACCATACAAAAAATTTTACCTCCTCAGACTACCGCTCAGCTCGCTTCGCTCGCTGGCAATTTTTTTTCCGCGCACGCCAAGTTTTTTCTCCCTTTTCCCTTGTTCCAGGCTACACTACCACTACCACGAGCTTATGATCTACTTATCATTCTTTATGTTATCGAATATAATCCAGAACTAGTCAGAACTCAGAGGAGTTGCGAGCGTGTATTGAGAAAGCTTTTGTAATTGTATTTGTAATTTCCTCTGACAAACACTCAACAAATTCGAACTCCTCGACATTGAGAGGTGTCATATCCTATAGCAAAATATTGCAAAAACGGCTTAAACGCCGACGTGTTCTTCCGAGTGCTCGAGAATTGATGCGGGGTAAGAATCTTCTCTAGACCAACGAGTGAAAAACCATGGTAACGGTTGAGTGACGTCCACCAAAACGCAGGTTTGAACCGAAGAAAGAAACCCTTCAAGGGCGCTTGTTACCGGTAACCGCGCTGTAATAGCTTTAGACACAAAAACAATGCGATATGAAACTGGTAACCAATGGAGTTGTACCTCAGAAAATCGAACAGTACGGTGTTGATGTTGTTTAGGTTTTGTTACAAACACATCTACTAAGAAATTCTCAACAATCACTTTTAACTACTACTACTACTACTGCTACTACCACCACCACCACCACCACCACCACCACCACCACCACCACCACTACTACTACTACTACTACTACTACTACTACTACTACTACTACTACTACTACTACTACTACTACTACTACTACTACTACTACTACTACTGCTGCTGCTGCTGCTGCTGCTGCGGTAGCTGCTGCTAATTCAGGTCCACTTGTACACCGTGCTGTTAAGATTGTACTGATATCCTTTGTCAGCACCACGAGCATGATTCGCAACAGCAAGGTAGGTGTGACCACCGTGCACAAATGACGTCATACCATGGCACCCCTGAGTTGAAACTTCTCTATACTCGACGAACTTTGATCCAAGGGCCTGATATATAACAGATTTAAATCTGTTTTCGCAAACACCCAGGAATGTTTGACCACACATGGAAAATGGATGCCAGGTAATAGCCCCATGAGTAGGAATTGACTGGAAGGGGACAAACTGAAACCCATTCCACTTGTAAATATTGGGTGTCTGCCCATTTGCTCTGTTTGCAAAGGCAAGGAAAGTGTGTCCATTTAGTTTAAACGATATCACATCCCGAGCTCCATATGTACGAATTGAATGCAACGGAACAAGGTTCAGATCCTCAGACCATTTGTACACAGTTGAGGTGGAGTCCATTTCATTTGCAAACGCAATGAACGTTTCATTGTTAATTTCAAATGCAGCACTTCCATAGCCTCCAAATGTTCGTACCTCCCGAAACCTATCAAACGTGCTGTTTTTCCACTTATAGATGACCGAGTTTATACGATTAGTAACATCGCCACCCCAATTTGTAACCGTAAGAAAAGATTCTTTTCCTATTTTAAAGAAACTAAATCTAGTTGCCCCTTTAGTTGAAACGTTTTGGAAGACAACGAACTTTCGTCCATTCCACTGATAAATAACTGAGTTCACTCGGTATGTCGCTTCATTTTGCATATTAGCAACTGCAAGGTAATGTTTATCATTGATTGTAAAGAATTTCACGCCGCGTGCACTCAAAGTATCTATGGCTTGGAACAAAGAAAATTTCTCAGTCAAATCGTTGAATTTGTAGATGAAGGACTTTGTGTTGAATCCGTCAGTATCACTTTTGGAGTTGGCAAAGGCAAGAAACTGACTTCCATTGATATTAAACTGTTCAACATCAGCAGCTCCTGCGGTTGGTAAATCTTGGTATTTTTCAAAGTGCTCACTGGAACAATCTAAGAGGCAAAAAACATCATCACAGTGAGCACTTTATTTTATAAATTAAAAGTAGGATACAAACACCTGCTTAGCGTATTCACCATTTTTACATAGACCACAAGGCACCTTGTTTATCTCTCCCTCACCCCCCCCCCCCCCCCACCCCCCCCAAACAAAAAAAAAAAATTGGAAAACCATTGTCTTTGATTGCTCTTGGGACGACTGTTATAACGGATACCCAGGAGAAATGGGGATCAATCGTTGTGCAAAATATTGGGGGGTAAACAAGGTACATTATGGTCTAGGTAAACCTAATGGTGAATTGCTGCGGGAAATTCACTATCAGGTCTTAGCTGCCTTGTTCTCAGTAGCCTAGCCCCGGGGGAGGGGGGTACTTCCTTATAACGGAGGCTAATGGGGATGTGCCGCTGGATGGGGTCGCATTTTCACAACTGGATTGACTATAATGGGGTCGCATTTTCAAAAGAGTTACTAGAATGGGGTCGCACATTTTCTGATTATTTTTTGGGGGTAAGACAGTTCTTCATATTTCCGCCTTAGCAAACGTACCAGAATGTTTGTTCCGTAGATGAAAAGTAAAGTGTTCTTCATTCAATCTAAAAAGTGAATCAATTCATAAAAATAGAAAGTGACTAAGTTGGGTTCGCGAAAATTAGATATTTTCCCAAAAGTGACTAAGATGGGGTCTATAATTGGCCACAGAATACACTATAATGGGGTAGGCGCTCTGAGAGGCTAGCGGCACATACCCAGCCCTGGGTGGGGGGACATAAGGCTACTAGTTACGCATTGCGTGAGTAGAAAGTTTATTCCCATCACTGAAGCTTGCTTACGATACACAAGGTGCCTGGGTACGAGGCAGATGTTCTAGTAAACATCAAAGCTTGTAATTTAGCTTTTTACTAGAGAACACGAGGAACTGTCTGTGGGTCTAAATTAAAAAGTAGTGAACTTGTTTGGTTTATTAAAGCTGCAATAGAAGCTTGCAGCAGTTATTATGCATTATGCATTGATGGCTTACACAGTAGTCCCAGACAGATTTGGGCAAACCTAAAAGCGGACCTCTCATACGAAACAAAGCCGGATAATATAGAAGAGAGATTCAAACGATCTTTAAAGCGAATGAACAGTTACATCGTTATTGTCAAGATTGTGCAAGGTAATTAAGCTTTGCAAAAGTGCACATTCTCTCTAGCCGTGTAAATGTAATAATAATAATAATAATAATTTTTTTTAATGATTTCATAATTATCCGTCTCTGATATTAAAAAGAATAAAAAAAAGAATAATATCTCGTATTCCTAAATTCCTAATTCTTTAAAAAGTTCCTAAAAAAGATCAATTCGGGCAGGCTCTAATATTTTCGATCTGTAGATCTGAGTCAACAAAGTCTAGCTGTCGTCTTCTGGATCTTGAGTCTCTCAAGCACCGTATCGCAGAGCGTACGATGGCGAAAGACACTTAAGCTCTTATCCAGGAAATTGCGCTTGGGTAACTTTTTCCCTTCCTATTTGCGATCAGCTCCGCAAGTCTGCTGTGGTACACAACACACTCATCCGCCATTCCACCTGAGGTCGTGACAACTAGGGAAGTGAACGTTCCCTGTTCGATCTCCGTTACTCTTCTCGCATACTGCCTCTTCTTCTCTTGTAGACCTGCTCAGGAGTCAAGTCTCTGTAAGAGTCTGCATTAGGGTGACATAAACGAATTTCGAAGAATGCAGACCTCTGTCTCTCCCAAAAACTTCGAGCATGAATATCCAAACGGGCATCAGGGGCTCTGTTACCGCCATGATTTAATGTCTCCCAGGTGACCTCCTGAAGGACCGGCTCTACTTCCACATCATTACAAAACATCCTTAGCATCTCTGCTTCCAAGTCGCGCGGTTCGTTATGGCGCTGGATAATGAACCCGCCGCGCTGACAAACCATTGCGTGATCCACGCTAAATTGAACACCGCATGCGCAAATCATGGGCGTGTCCGTTATTTCCCAGTCGTAACGTACCGTAACTTGATTGCATCTCTACATTCCTTCTTATTCAGATTTTAATAATAATAACATCAAAAAACATCAAGAAAGTATCAGAGAGAGCCACTGTCAGTGACAGAGACCCAAAAGATCTGCATGCTGGGATCCGCACGAATCCTCAGGAAGGTGTTTAGTGTATGAACAGAATGATTGACTTGAGTGACTGTGCCTGGGTAATGCACAAAAAGAAGACTGTGACAGAATTAAGAGACAATAATATAATAATAATTGAATTATCCTCTCCAGGTGTGGGGCTTTTCAGGGATTAATGAAACACATGATTTAAATGAAACATAACATGGTTAAAAATCGCAATCGGTTTAGCGTGGCCGAGGATTTGAACAAGGGACTGCAAATAACAATCCAGCTAGCAGTCATGGCGGGACTTGAACTCGCAACCTCCGAATTACAAGTCCGGCGCTCTAACCACTCGACTACGCCGCCTCTTCAACAAAAAGGCGGTAATTGACTTTTCGAAGCAAATTAGGTCAAATTCCCACCATGTTCGCAAGCAGTCTAGACCCACAAACACTCCAGTGAGCAAGACATAAATTCCACAGCGTGAAATATAGACGAAGGGTAACACAGGAATGACCAGATGAAGAGAAGAATCGTGCTTGATCGGTACACGAGAAATCATTATTATTTTTGGTCAAATCATCCACCCATGATGGCAGAGGTGAAAAATAACTGAGAGCTCTGTTACAAGAAATGATTAGATTTTATATAATGATGTGAATGCTACGCGAGCTGTGATTGGTCGTTGCCCATGATCTGTTGGAGTACAGATACATGAATGACGTCACGGGAAACTTGACGTTTTCTTTGTTTTGTTCAACATGGCGCGCGGTTTTGAAAATGTTTGTGCGATTATTTCGGATTAAAGCAAGTGAAAACCTCTGAAAAAGTTTAGGAAGAGTTATTACAAAGAAGAAAAATGGAGAAACGGAGACCAAAAAAGCTCTTGACTACTTGACAATGCCCTGAAACTACAAGAAATCTTCACAACAGTTGCCATCGTGTGTCATCGCTACGAGAGCCTCGTTGTTTTGCAAAATATTTTCGCCATTATTCTGCTTTGAGCAAGAAAAGACGGTGAAAAACTTTTCGAAGAAACTGTATACAAGTAAGCTAAAGAAGAAACTGATACGAAAAGTAGCGTTTGGGACTAAAAAATGCCTAAACTAGCACAAATGCTCAAACAGTCAAGCGGTGCGAGGCAGGTATTTGTAATGGTCTTTTTTCTGTGCTGATCATTGTATAAAACAAATAGATTCCATGCTGCCGTGGGTTTGTTCAGTAATAGATTACAGAGGACGTCAAAATGTGGTAAAAACATCGGTGACACATGCGCACTTGCCTGCAAAAATTAAAAAAACTGATTCTGTTTGGTATAAGCTACAATGAAAGCTTGCAGCAGTAATTATGCATTGATGGCCTACACAAATTTACAGATTTAGGCAAACCTAAAAGCGGACCTCCCATGCAAATTAAACAAAGCCAGATAACAAAGGAGAGATTCAAACAAACTGTAAAGCGAATGAACAGTTACATCGTTTATATTATCAATATTGTGTAAGGTAATTAAGCTTTGCAAAAGCCCACGTTCTCTCCGCCCAGGTAAACACCGGCAAAAAGGCAACAATTGTCTCTTCAACGCGAATTCGGACGAATTCCCGCCATGTTTGCATGCAGTACGTCGAGACGGACAAATATTCTAGTGGGCAAGACTTAAATTCCAGAGCGTGAAATGTAGACGAAGGTAACACAGGAATGACCAGATGAAGAGAAGACCTGTGCTTGATCGTTACACCAAGCATTGTCATTGTTTTGGGTCACATCATCCACGCATGACAAGAGAGGCGATAAATAACTGAAAGCTCTGTTCAAGAAATGATAATATTTTAGATCATGGTACACTTCCTTAATTAGTTTACGAAGAGATAACTGTCATACCATAACACTGGCGGCCATTTCCAGTGAAACCTGGCTGACAGGTGCATGTGAAGTTTCCAGCGGTATCTGCCCAACAAGTTGCATTTGGATGGCAATCATGACTACCGTCGCTGCATTTATGAACGTCTAAATAAGCCGGGAGAAAAAGAAAACAATGGCCCACGTTTGATAAAGCGAACTTCTAACATTACCCCCGAGGCTTTGCGGACGAAATTGTAAATTTTTTACGGCTCCATTGTTTTACATTCCCAAAAGAGACTTAAGCACAAAGAAAACCAACCCGACTATAGGAAAATGACCAGAAAGCCTCGGAGTCATGTTAGAATTTTTATATATAGAACATGGGCTATCAGAGAAAAACTCAAGAAAAATTAAGTACTCTTGTAATCGCGTTATGCTAATTTTCCTAATTTGCACTTTTCATAAAATACTTTATTGCCAAGTGAGTATCATGGTATGGAGTTATAATGCGGCTTACGCAAGTAGTTTGGGGTTTGCCTTTCAGAACCGTAGTTTTCGATGTGTTTTTCTTGTCGTGGCCACGAGTTAACTTATGGAGAATAATAAAAATGTGGTAAAAAGATATGTTGTGTTCGCCAGCCTGTTGAGGCTCAATAACTGTTCTGGCCATTCTGCATTTTGTGGTTACTCAAAGCACTAGTTTTCGAATTACACTTTACTTTTAGTGATGGTGCTACTGAGTCATTAAATTATACTTACGGCAATTGCCCCATCTCCCTTTATACTGACTATCTAAAGAACACCAGAGTCTATGATGATCAGCATCGGTGCAAGAGTTGTATGTCTCGCCTTTGTAAGTGAAGGGGATAATGCAGCATTGACCGGATGTTGTCCTCTGATGGCAAACAGTTGGTGTAATCTTTGTGGTCGTTAACACTGAGGTCGTTAACACTGAAAGGTGAAAAAAAGCGCAAACGAAATGGTAACATTTGACTTTTGAGGGGGGGGGGGGGGGCGATGTATGGTGGGTGATTTGAGAAAAAAACAAGAACGCTCTTACAGCGGATTACAGTCTCCCTTGCTTGGAGAAAAACTGATTCTGTTGGTATAAGCTACAATGAAAGCTTGCAGCAGTAATTATGCATTGATGGCCTACACAAATTTACAGATTTAGGCAAACCTAAAAGCGGACCTCCCATGCGAATTAAACAAAGCCAGATAACAAAGGAGAGATTCAAACAAACTGTAAAGCGAATGAACAGTTACATCGTTTATATTATCAATATTGTGTAAGGTAACTAATTTTTGCAAAAGCCTACGTTCTCTCTGCCCAGGTAAACTCCGGCACAAAGGCAGCAATTGTCTTTTCAACGCAAATTCGGTCGAATTCCCGCCATGTCTGCATGCAGTACGTCGAGACGGACAAATATTCCAGTGGGCAAGACTTGAATTCCAGAGCGTGAAATGTAGACGAAGGTAACACGGGAATGATCAGATGAAGAGAAGACTTGTGCTTCATCGTTACAGGAAGCATTGTTATTATTTTGGGTCAAATCATGCACGCATGACAAGAGAGGTAAAAAATAACTGAAAGCTCTGTTCAAGAAATGATTATATTTTAGATCATAGTACACTTCCTTAATTTAAGTTTACGAAGAGATAAATCATACCATAACACTGGCGGCCGTTTCCAGTGAAACCTGGCTGACAGGTGCATGTGAAGTTTCCAGCGATATCTCCCGAACAAGTTGCATTTGGATGGCAATCATGACTACCGTCGCTGCATTTATGAACGTCTAAATAAACCGGGAGAAAAAGAAAAGAGCAAAGTTAACGATCCGATCACAAGAAGAACCATGGCGAACAGTTCTGGCCCTCATTTCTTAGAAACCATCACAGCCGGGCTTTAGACAATGGCCCACGTTTGAACAAGTTGCATTTGGACGGCAATCATGACTACCGTCGCTACATTTATCAACGTGTAAATAAGCCAGGAGCCTTTGTAAGTAAAGGGGATAATACAGCCTTGACCGGATGTTGTCGTCTGAGAGCAAACAGTTGGTGTAATCTTTGTGGTCGTTAACACTGAAAACTGAAAACAAAAGCGCAAACGAAATGGTAACATTTGACTTTTGAGCGGGGGGGAGGGGGTGTATGGTGGGTGATTTGAGAAAAAAACAAGAACGTTCTTACAGCGGCTTACAGTCTCCCTTGCTTGGAGAAAAACTGATTCTGTGTTTGGTGTAAGCTACAATGAAAGCTTGCAGCAGTAATTTTGCATTGATGGCCTACACAAATTTACAGATTTAGGCAAACCTAAAAGCGGACCTCCCATGCGAATTAAACAAAGCCAGATAACAGAGGAGACATTCAAACAAACTGTAAAGCCAATGAACAGTTACATCGTTTATATTATCAATATTGTGTCAGGTAATTAAGATTTGCAAAAGCCCACGTTCTCTCTGCCCGGGTAAACACCGGCAAAAAGGCAGGAATTGTCTCTTCAACGCAAATTCCGTCGAATTCCCGCCATGTTTGCATGCAGTACGTCGAGACGGACAAATAGTCCAGTGGGCAAGACTTAAATTCCAGAGCGTGAAATGTAGACGAAGGTAACACAGGAATGACCAGATGAAGAGAAGAATTGTGCTTGATCGTTACACTAAGCATTCTTATTATTTTCGGTCAAATCATCTACGCATGACAGCAGAGGTGAAAAATAACTGAAAGCTGTGTTCAAGAAATGATTATATTTTAGATCATGGTACACTTCCTTAATTAGTTTACGAAAGGATAAATCATACCATAACACTGGCGGCCATTTCCAGTAAAACCTGGCTGACAGGTGCATGTGAAGTTTCCAGCGGTATCTTCCGAACAAGTTGCATTTGGATGGCAATCATGACTACCGTTGCTGCATTTATGAACGTCTAAATAAACCGGGAGAAAAAGAAAAGAGCAAAGTTTACGATCCGATGGCAAGAAGAACCATGGCGAACAGTTCTGGCCCTCATTTCTTAGAAACCATCACAGCCGGGCTTTAGACAATGGCCCACGTTTGATAAAGCAAAATTCTAACATTACTCCCGAGGCTTTACAGACGAAATTGTAAATTTCAAAGAAAACCAAACCGAATATAGGAAAATGACCAGAAAGCCTCGGAGTCATGTTAGAATTTTAATATATCGAACATGGGCTATCAGAAAAAAACTCCAAGAAGAAAGATGTGGTGAAAAGATATGTTGTCTTCGCCAACCTGTTGAGGCTTTTAAAATAACTGTTGTGGCCATTCTGCGTTTTGTGGTTACTCAAAGCACTAGTTTTCGAATTACACTTTACTTTTAGTGATGGTGCCACTGAGTCATTAAATTTTACTTACGGCAATAATCCCATCTCCCTTTATACTGACTATCTAAAGAACACCAGAGTCTATGATGATCAGCATCGGTGCAAGAGTTGTATGTCACGCCTTTGTAAGTGAAGGGGATAATGCAGCATTGACCGGATGTTGTCCTCTGAGGACAAACAGTTGGTGTAATCTTTGTGGTCTTTAACACTGAAAGGTGAAAACAAAAGCGCAAACGAAATGGTAACATTTGACTTTTGAGGTGGTGTGTGTGTGTGTGTGTGGGGGGGGGGGGGGGGGGGGGGTGTATGGTGGGTGATTTGAGCAAAAAACAAGAACGCTCTTACGGCGGCTTACAGTCTCCCTTGCTTGGAGATTAGATCCAGAAATGAGGAGGCGATTAATTCTACACGTGACAGGATTTACTCGCTAAAGGTCTTTTACTTCCTACTTTATCAACGTCGAGTATTCCTTAGGATGTTTACTTTTTATTTGTTTCTGAACTGATTTGGTACGCGCGGTCAGCGACGACGGGAAATACGTTTGTGGTCGCACTCTACACAAGTGTATAAAAACACGAAAATTCAACGGCCTTGATTGCAGAGAAATTACATCATTGCCAGAGATCAAAAAAGTGATTTACATGCTACATCATTTCAATCATTGCCGAAAATAAACCGCGTGCTTATTACAAGGCCATTTGCATACAATAATGAAATTTTACAACACCCGTCCACCGCAGTTTTTTTTAATAAAGATTCTTATTTTTTTCCGACCACTTAGTAGTGTTCACTTGTTCCAAAGTAATCAACGCTTTCAAGCCATAGAATTCGTGGACTAGACTGTTCATAGCCTGTGTTGCAACCGGCCCACGCACTCGTCTAAACCATTTGTATGGTCCGTGACGCTCTATATAGAAGGTTTAGAGCGTCTGCGACGCAGGCTAGCTTGGAGCTTTCTTTATTTTTTTTCTTTTCACTAAGTCTTTTTTATGTATAGATTTTTTCCCCCAATTTTATATAGGATCGGGCAGCCATCCTGCCTGATTGCATCTTTGAATTAAATATTTTGTATCTTTGTTTCTCAGTTTTTTTTTTTGGATTAATGAACATTTTGTCTCTTTGGTTTTTCGATTTCGTGATTCTGTTCCGTGACTTTGTTTGTGTTTTTGATATGGGTTTCAGTATTTGTATTTTTTTCATTTTGTGCTTTTCAGTTTTGTACTTGGAGTTTTTGTTTTCTGTTTTGTTTGTCTCGAGTTTGGTGTTTTGATTTTTGCTTGGTTTCTATCGCCCGCTGTGAAATCTACCTTAAGTGGGCAGCAGGAATAAACAATTTTTTTAGATAACGTCGGAACTGTGGCCCATGTGTAAATAAGATGCCCAGGCTACAGGCTACATGAAATGTCAATACTGTCTTGAAACCCGGGTTTAAAAACAATGGACTACCTGCATTCAGTGTGAACTAAATACACAAGTCTAATCGTAGCCTGTGCATGTGCAGGCGGCGGGCTCCCTTACGCGAGCAAAGCTAAGAAGCCGTGCGAAGAATGGGGAGAAGGCGTTTTGAATTTTCTCACACCTTCGGCCGCTCGCTTATGGCGGCAACTGAGCCCCGAGAATGGCTGCTTCGCCGCCAAAACTCCATCCTTGGAGACCCAGGGGCAGTCATTCGGGTCGGGAAAATAGGCGGCGAAAGTTTTCAAGAACAGCAATGCCGAAACTCTTGCATGAGCAAAAGGCTAGTCTAATAACAAATTGTGTTACCTCTGTTCTCTTTGGTTTGTTTTGACTTGGCTGCTTTGCTTTGTAGTTTTCCTGAGCCATGCCTAGTAGTTAGAATACATGCACCCACAATAATAATGACCGCAATAATGAGTAGGAAAACGAGAATATGCCACAATCGGAAAGTAAATCGCCTGTTAAAAAACGCCTTAACACCCTGTCTCCAGGTTTCTGAATTACAATTATCAGAGACCACAAGAGGTTCTTGGATATCGAACTGCATCTTCACAGAAATTGCACTTAAATCACTGATATGTTCTGTACGAAGCACGTCAAAGGTCTGCCTTTAAATAAAGCTTAGGAAATTCCGCTTTTAGTTCAGTTTTTTCTTGACCTCAGTACAGGAATTTCCGTCACAAATGGAAACCTAACATATCCGGTTAACCCGTTTCCGCCCAAGGAAGGTGTTCCCACCCTAAGAACACGTAATCCCGGGGATACTCTGTTTAATGACCTACTGATACACGGGTAGGAGAGAGAACCTCATCCTCGGAGACCCAGGGGCAGTCAGTCGGGTCGGGAGAAAGGGCGGGACGAAAGTTTTCAAGCACGGGCGAACGAGCCCCTGGGTACTGACTATCACCGAACTATTTCCAAAAATTCAAGCGGATGCAGGCTGCTAATTGGGCACAAAAATTGCTTTGTATTGTTGTGCCCAATCGGCGAACAGTTTCTCCCGAGTTCTTTTCGTGAGTTCGTACACGACGGCGATTGTCTCGATCACGACTTGTCTGGCTCATGCACCAAAGAAATGCACGCAGTCAGGAAACTTTCACTTTAAACTAAAGACGCTTTTCCAAAAATACAAGCTTGAGCTTACATCGGATATTCAAGCTTGCATCGGTCACGTCTTGGGATGCGTAAATATTAGGGAGTTTTTAAAAGATACCACGACGGCTGAAAACCATGAAAACGTCGCATGGAAAAGGAAATTTCCCTTTTTTGCAGTTTCTATCTTGATTACTCCAACTCGCTTACTTTGTCAAATGCAAGCGAACTCTTCTGGAGCTGAATTTCGATGAATTTCTATCAACCATATCCAAGTTCATGAAGAGAATGAATTTTGTCATTACTTGTTTACATCCTTCACAAAACATGAAATTAGGCATTTTCACGGGTAGTCGTGCAGTCGACGGCGAAAAAATGTAAAAAAAAAGTGTGATGCACGTGCAAAGTTGTTGTTTTGCTTTGTCACGCTATTGCTTATTTGACTTTTTCGTCGCCGTCACATCTTAAGCTTTCTGTTATTTACGATACATTGTGATGAGTCAAAAACAGAATATTCTCGGGGCAAATTGAATTGCTCCTGCTGAAAGTATCCCAAACGTTTTTTCGGCTCAACGGTAGTTCCTTCGTTTCTGGTTAGGAAAGTAGAAAATAAATTAAAGTTTCCCTTTCACGCACAAGCTTGGTGAAAGAACCGGGCAAGTGTGGCAAGACAATAGCCGTCGTGTATGAACTCACAAAAAGAACTCAGGAGAAACTGTTCGCCGATTGGGCACAATAATACAAAGCATTTTTTGTGCCCAATCAGGAGCCGGCATGTCTAAAGCGGTACACGACAAACTATCGAAGAGTTCTCCAAAGCATACTTTCCTGCCAGGAACCAGAAAGAAACAGAAGCAACAAACGGCATGATGCGTCTACTGTCCTTAGGACACTTATCGTTTCGAATATGCTCAAAACAACTAGGTGTCATAAATCATTGACTCCCTCGGCAAATAGATAAAAAGCTAAAAAATGTCCTCAAAACGTTTCTTCGATGTGAATCCTCTTGATGCTTATTTCATCAATCAGTCCCACGATCCTGGCAAATTAACTTTCGTAAACGCGTCGATTTGAGAAAAAAGGGTAGCTATACACAAGCTATTTCGACTTGTCAACATATCCACCGCGCACGATCTTGCGAGAAGTCTCGCGAGTTAGTTCCTTGATTTTAAGAGCTAAATCGTGATTGGCTAGAAAGGTTTTACGTCGCGGAAATCGTTTTGCCGCCCGGGTTGGCAGACGCTATTTTTCGGAGGGAGAGAAGCGACGACCGGAAATGCGACTGCTGTTCGCAGGCTACACAAGAGGTGTGTGGTCAGGAACACGTGACAAAGCCCTCATGACGTCTGGGTGAGAGGGTAGGCTTGGCCTCTCCTAATTTTTTGTCTTAACTACTCTCGGGGTTAAGCCTTGAAATTATGCCAATAACTATGCTAATTTTTGTAAATCATGCTCATTTGAGTAAAAAATGTAGAAATTATGCTTTACTTTTTACTTTAAATTTGATAGAAACACCTTTATATAAACTGTACAACAGACAGGTACGTAAGTGGCAAACACATTTACCCTATTTACACCATAAGAGTGCACGTGCGCTTTCCATTCAGCCCAAAATTCCGTAAATTTCGGTTAGAAATCAAATGGAACGGATCATCTTGGTTCGGTCCGACTGGAATATTTGGGACTACCTTTAATTTGAGGGTGGTCCACTTTGACCGGTCCGCTCATTTCGGTCAGTTGGACCAAAATGCCCCTTTCCATTTGACAAAATTATAGTCCCCAATACCGCTCTTTTGCATCCTTCTTACAAGAACAATAACCAAACGCGCGGTGGCTTGGGTCCGGTCTGTGCAACTGGAATGTACCGTTCGATGTACCGTTCCATTGGGCGTGGAATTTCCAAACTTTCGAGACAAACCGGCATTTTTGTTGAATGGAAAGCACCCCATGCATAATTTATTGTTTGGCGACTCTAAAAAAATCCAAAAAGTTAACTGTGGGAATTTGAATACAGCTATATAATAATTCTTTTTGTCTACAATTTGGTGATTGGATGCTCCAGGGGGGAAGGTAACTCTATTGTACCTCTATTGTCTACCTAAGTTTCTTGACCCACTCCGCCTGACAGTATGACGTCACATAGTAACGGGCAAGGGCCTCGGGTCACTTGTGCAAATTAACAAGAGATACTGGACAGTTATTTGGACGAGCGAGGTCGAGGAAAAGCTAAGAAGCTAGCGAACATCGCTATATATCGCTTATTTGATCGAATGTGTGTAAGCTTTGGTGTTGCCATAATCCGCTTGTGGAAACCGTTTTGATATTTTGTGCCCGTTTAGTATAATTTTGTTAATTTGTTTTGCGGTCCTTGCTGTGGGATCGTCATCTATTTCACGGGACCGGCAAGGTCATCAAAACTTAAATCTTTTTTTCTCTAAAACAGGCAAGGTCTGTAGTCTCCAGAATAGGAGGTTCCATTCACAGATCACACATGTTTATATTTCATTTATTCTTTTGCTAATTAAACGGGCCTACCTTAATATCATTCCTTTCGAGTGTGGGCCCCTGTTGATCTCCTAATTCTCCACCAAATTGAGTAAAGCTAGTTCGATCGATTATCTACATCGAGTAGGCCCGTTGAACCCAAAATAATGCAAAATAGCTTTGAAATACGCGCTTAAGCAGATTTTCCTCAAATGTATATTTGAATTCATGATAAATACAGCTCCACCAGCACAGAAAAATTGTTTTGATATGATAAAATTATTTTTCAAATCATGTGTGTCACTGTGGTGCAGATAAACCGGGTTCTACTCCCGGCGACGCTGTTTTCTGTTTCGTTGTGCCGTTTTTTTTTTCCTGTTTGGTCTCTTTTCTTAACACTATTTTTCGTTTTGGCCTTTTTCTTCTTCATTCTTACTGCTGACCCTGCTGGTCATGCACTTGGATCAATATATATTCTAAGCTAATTAAGTCCGGAGTTTTATTTTGGAAAAGGGATTTCAAAACCTCTTGATCTGCATACTGGCCAAGCTTACGACCAGAAAAAAATCATAAGCTATCAAGACATGTCCGTCCCCTGAAACGGCTGATTTTTTTTCAATGTTATTTGACATCATGACAAACAACACACAGTACACCACAAACTGTGCTCATTAACACCCAACACCCACCAGTGACCCACTGGCGAAAGTTAAACTTGCCTTTTGTACGTCGTCGTAATCATCAGTATTATTACCCTAAAATCTCCACTGAGTTTGCACCAAAAAATAATTAAACGAAACCTTTTATTGGTTTTCGGGATTAATTACAGAATTGGGTGTATGCCCAATATAGTATTAAAATGTGGTAAAGCAACAAGATTCAATGCTCGCAGTCTCTCACAAATACCTGTCATTTAGCTTCCTGGCCTCTTTCAACGCTACAGCTAAGCGAACTTTGAGAGGAATGATATGGGGTTCCACTAGCTCTGAAGAGCTGAAAATACGCACAATGTAAAGTACAATACATCCTTTGATGAACCTCCTGTTGCTGTGTCTAAACTCCTCAATCTTGCTGTGCACTGGCCCTAAAAAGTGTGACCTTCTGTATGAGTGCCTGTAAAATTTGCTCGACTATAGAAAGGAATCTTTAAAATTCATTACACCACTGGAAGTTTAATTCAAAAAAGTACTTAAGTCTAGTTTTCTATGACAATAGAAACCTTAAAATCTCTAAATCCAAGAAATCGGAACAGTATTTCCGTGATAAAATCGAACTGTTTTTATCCGTCTCTTCGATGAACACTTTGCCCGCCATTTTCAAAGTCGCTGACGCGACACGTGACGTCATACCGGCAGGCGGACTGTCCCACAGATTTCCTTGGAGACAACTCCCTCCCCCTCCCCCCCCCCCCCCCCCCCCCTTTTGGGATGCTGTAAAGAGAATGAAGCAAATTACCGGAAAAAATGCTTTTGAGCAAAAAAACGAGAGACGTATCTTGAAATTTAACCCCGGTTTAGCACGAATCAGCCTTCGAACAACTGGGACGCTATCTTTGGTAACCGATCTAGTTATCTGCATGCCTCAAGTCCCGTGGAAAGAGGTCCTGACTTCCAGGGGGACCCAGTTTCCATGAATGTGACAATAATAACCATACAAAAAATTTTACCTCCTCAGACTACCGCTCAGCTCGCTTCGCTCGCTGGCAATTTTTTTTCCGCGCACGCCAAGTTTTTTCTCCCTTTTCCCTTGTTCCAGGCTACACTACCACTACCACGAGCTTATGATCTACTTATCATTCTTTATGTTATCGAATACAATCCAGAACTAGTCAGAACTCAGAGGAGTTGCGAGCGTGTATTGAGAAAGCTTTTGTAATTGTATTTGTAATTTCCTCTGACAAACACTCAACAAATTCGAACTCCTCGACATTGAGAGGTGTCAGATCCTATAGCAAAATATTGCAAAAACGGCTTAAACGCCGACGTGTTCTTCCGAGTGCTCGAGAATTGATGCGGGGTAAGAATCTTCTCTAGACCAACGAGTGAAAAACCATGGTAACGGTTGAGTGACGTCCACCAAAACGCAGGTTTGAACCGAAGAAAGAAACCCTTCAAGGGCGCTTGTTACCGGTAACCGCGCTGTAATAGCTTTAGACACAAAAACAATGCGATATGAAACTGGTAACCAATGGAGTTGTACCTCAGAAAATCGAACAGTACGGTGTTGATGTTGTTTAGGTTTTGTTACAAACACATCTACTAAGAAATTCTCAACAATCACTTTTAACTACTACTACTACTACCACTACTACTACTACTACTACTACTACTACTACCACTACTACTACTACTACTACTACTACTACTACTACTACTACTACTACTACTACTACTACTACTACTACTACTACTACTACTACTACTACTACTACTACTACTACTACTACTACTACTACTACTACTACTACTACTACTACTACTACTACTACTACTACTACTACTACTACTACTACTACTACTACTACTACTACTACCCACTTTTCATGGAAAAAACGGAACGAGCGTTATTGATTATCTAATATGTGATCAGTGTACATTTCTCAACGTTGCAAATTTTGTTGTTAAACAGCCATCTTATTTATCGGATCATAGTGCCATCGTGGCATGGCTCAATCTTAACACCAGGTTAATTGGAGACGAAATGCACACTCCAAATAGTAGCAATAGATTATCAAAATTACCACGGCAATTTTGCTGGGAAGTTGACTCACATTTAAAATTCAAAAACGCACTGCGCACGGAACCAATCCAAATTCTAATTAGACAATATATGGAGAGAAACACCGAAGATGTGAATATCTCCTTAGAAAACGCTATGAAAATTCTAACTGAGAGCTCCAAGCTATGCCTAAAAATTAAAGCTAAGAAAACTTATAAGCGTATTAAGAAATCATCCAACAAGAAATGGTTCGACTGTGAATGTCGCTTAAAAAGGCATGAATTACGAAAAGTCTCAAATGAAAAGCACCGTGACCCCCTCAACTCCGAAGTGCGGGAAAGATATCACAAAACCTTGAATGATTACAAAAAGCTCCTAGGCACAAAGAAGAGAGGATTCCACAAAGAAAAAACATTACAACTCGACGAACTAGCTTTAAATCCTGACAAGGCGTCATTTTGGAATTGTTTAAATTCGATGAGCGACACTTTCAACGAAAATGTTCCTGCCCCAATCTCGGAAGAATCATGGCTTCACCATTTCAAATCTCTGCATTCTATTGACCCGACGAATTCCACGCATGAACATGAAATCCATAGGGAACTAAATTCTTTAGAACACGAAAAGGAACGGTTTAACCATCTCGATTATGAGATAACTGAGAGGGAAATACGTCAAGCGGCGAAGAAATTGAAAAATAAGAAATCACCATTTGTTGACAAAATACGAAATGAAATGATCAAAGCAAGCCTCGAACCACTAATGCCTGTCTATGTCAAACTTTTTAACCTCATTTTACAATCCGGAAAAATGCCAGATGTTTGGTGTCAAGGCCTCATAACCCCAATTTACAAATCTGGTGACAAGAGTGATCCAACAAATTACAGAGGCATATGTGTTTCTAGTTGCCTTGGAAAACTGTTCTGTTCTATTTTAAATCGAAGACTTCACTTGTATTTTGAGGAAAATAAGATATTACATAATTCCCAAATTGGCTTTTTGCCTGAAAACCGCACTGCAGACCATGTTTTCACTCTAAGGACCCTAATAGATAAATATGTGCATTATCACAAGGAAAAAGTCTACGCTTGTTTCGTAGATTTCCGCAAAGCGTTTGACTCTGTTTGGCACGAAGGATTGTTTTATAAGCTGCTAAAAACGAATATAGGAGGAAACTTGTACAACCTCATGAAAAGTCTTTATTGCAACTCGACATGTTCCATCAAAATCGGTGAAAACAAAACACAGCCTTTTTCATATTCCAGAGGTGTACGTCAAGGCTGTATTTTAAGTCCTCTTTTATTTAACCTCTATTTAAACAATCTACCACTTTTATTCGAAAACACCTTATCTGACCCATTTGTTCTCCCAAATGGGAAAAAAATAAATTCACTTTTGTACGCAGATGATTTAGTTATTCTATCAAGATCGAAAACTGGATTACAGAACTGTTTAAATGCGCTTTCTTTGTATTGTGACAAATGGAAGCTAAAAATTAATCCGAAGAAAACAAAAATTATGATATTCCAGAAACGCCCAAAAAAATCTATTGACATCAAATTCAACATAGGCAGTGAGTCAATTGAAATTGTCCAAGAATACACTTATTTAGGTACACGTTTAACTCCAACGGGAAACTTTACACTTGCACTCGAACACTTAAAAGAAAAGGCCCTTCACGCGTTTTCTAGTATTCGGAAGCGGACAATTCTTAACAAACTTAATCCTAATACTGCATCCCAAATTTTTGACACCATGGTATTCCCAATCTTGAGTTACAACAGCGAGGTATGGGGAATGTACACCAAGCAAGATTTTAAAAAATGGGATAGCTCCCCAATAGAAAAAATCCACCTCAAATTCTGTAAACGTTACTTAGAGGTTAACAATAAGGCCTCTAACATAGCCTGCAGAGCTGAACTTGATAGACTGCCGCTGCTTATCCCGATAAATCAGAAAATTATGAAATATTTTGTTTACCTCAACAACAAAGATAATGACTCTATAGTCAAACAGTCTTTCCTTATGTCAAAGAATCTACATTCTATGAATAATTCCGGATATTTTTCCAATTTCATAAACATGCTTGAACAATACAATCTAACCAGTTTAGATGCTGAATCTCTAGATAATAATAAAATTAGACGATATACCACAGAAATGAGAGAGAAATATCTATCTTTTTGGCGGCACAGCCTCGAAAATTCCAAAAAACTAGAATTTTATAAAACTTTTAAAGATGAATATTCTACATCTGATTATCTCTACCAGCTAAGACATTATGACGAACGACAGAATTTTGTTAAATTTAAAATAAGTAATCACAAACTTATGATTGAACATGGTCGATACCAAATCGATCATTTGCCAAGAGAAAATAGATTATGTCCTTTATGTAACTCAAATCAGGTAGAAGATGAGATTCATTTCCTCTTTCAATGTAACAAATACTCAGTACAGAGACAGGCATTTATTAATCAAATCAATCGAATAATACCTGACTTTGACAAGAAATCATCTCCGGAAAGCATAAAACTGATAATGAATTCGAAGGAACATCATGTAAATAAGTTAGTTATGAAGTTTGTCTCCTCCTGCATGAAAATACGTGATTCATTGTTAGTAATGTAACCGAATTTTTCTAGATTGTTATTAGTGCTGTTTTGTTTTTATTTTGATTGTCATATACATGCTTTTGCAATACTGTAAAGTGATGCGGTCATGCAAATAAAGCAATTTATTACTATTACTATTACTACTACTACTACTACTACTACTACTACTACTACTACTACTACTACTACTACTACTACTACTACTACTACTACTACTACTACTACTACTACTACTACTACTAGTACTACTACTACTACTGCTGCTGCTGCTGCTGCTGCTGCTGCTGCGGTAGCTGCTGCTAATTCAGGTCCAATTGTACACCGTGCTGTTAAGATTGTACTGATATCCTTTGTCAGCACCACGAGCATGATTCGCAACAGCAAGGTAGGTGTGACCACCGTGCACAAATGACGTCATACCATGGCACCCCTGAGTTGAAACTTCTCTATACTCGACGAACTTTGATCCAAGGGCCTGATATATAACAGATTTAAATCTGTTTTCGCAAACACCCAGGAATGTTTGACCACACATGGAAAATGGATGCCAGGTAATAGCCCCATGAGTAGGAATTGACTGAAAGGGAACAAACTGAAACCCATTCCACTTGTAAATATTGGGTGTCTGTCCATTTGCTCTGTTTGCAAAGGCAAGGAAAGTGTGTCCATTTAGTTTAAACGATATCACATCCCGAGCTCCATATGTACGAATTGAATGCAACGGAACAAGGTTCAGATCCTCAGACCATTTGTACACAGTTGAGGTGGAGTCCATTTCATTTGCAAACGCAATGAACGTTTCATTGTTAATTTCAAATGCAGCACTTCCATAGCCTCCAAATGTTCGTACCTCCCGAAACCTATCAAACGTGCTGTTTTTCCACTTATAGATGACCGAGTTTATACGATTAGTAACATCGCCACCCCAATTTGTAACCGTAAGAAAAGATTCTTTTCCTATTTTAAAGAAACTAAATCTAGTTGCCCCTTTAGTTGAAACGTTTTGGAAGACAACGAACTTTCGTCCATTCCACTGATAAATGACTGAGTTCACTCGGTATGTCGCTTCATTTTGCATATTAGCAACTGCAAGGTAATGTTTATCATTGATTGTAAAGAATTTCACGCCGCGTGCACTCAAAGTATCTATGGCTTGGAACAAAGAAAATTTCTCAGTCAAATCGTTGAATTTGTAGATGAAGGACTTTGTGTTGAATCCGTCAGTATCACTTTTGGAGTTGGCAAAGGCAAGAAACTGACTTTCATTGATATTAAACTGTTCAACATCAGCAGCTCCTGCGGTTGGTAAATCTTGGTATTTTTCAAAGTGCTCACTGGAACAATCTAAGAGGCAAAAAACATCATCACAGTGAGCACTTTATTTTATAAATTAAAAGTAGGATACAAACACCTGCTTAGCGTATTCACCATTTTTACATAGACCACAAGGCACCTTGTTTATCTTTCCCTCCCCCCCCCCCCCCCCCCCCACTCCCCCAAACAAAAAAAAAAATTGGAAAACCATTGTCTTTGATTGCTCTTGGGACGACTGTTATAACGGATACCCAGGAGAAATGGGGATCAATCGTTGTGCAAAATATTGGGGGGTAAACAAGGTACATTATGGTCTAGGTAAACCTAATGGTGAATTGCTGCGGGAAATTCACTATCAGGTCTTAGCTGCCTTGTTCTCAGTAGCCTAGCCCCGGGGGAGGGGGGTACTTCCTTATAACGGAGGCTAATGGGGATGTGCCGCTGGATGGGGTCGCATTTTCACAACTGGATTGACTATAATGGGGTCGCATTTTCAAAAAAGTTACTAGAATGGGGTCGCACATTTTCTGATTATTTTTTGGGGGTAAGACAGTTCTTCATATTTCCGCCTTAGCAAAAGTACCAGAATGTTTGTTCCGTAGATGAAAAGTAAAGTGTTCTTCATTCAATCTAAAAAGTGAATCAATTCATAAAAATAGAAAGTGACTAAGTTGGGTTCGCGAAAATTAGATATTTTCCCAAAAGTGACTAAGATGGGGTCTATAATTGGCCACAGAATACACTATAATGGGGTAGGCGCTCTGAGAGGCTAGCGGCACATACCCAGCCCTGGGTGGGGGGACATAAGGCTACTAGTTACGCATTGCGTGAGTAGAAAGTTTATTCCCATCACTGAAGCTTGCTTACGATACACAAGGTGCCTGGGTACGAGGCAGATGTTCTAGTAAACATCAAAGCTTGTAATTTAGCTTTTTACTAGAGAACACGAGGAACTGTCTGTGGGTCTAAATTAAAAAGTAGTGAACTTGTTTGGTTTATTAAAGCTACAATAGAAGCTTGCAGCAGTTATTATGCATTATGCATTGATGGCTTACACAGTAGTCCCAGACAGATTTGGGCAAACCTAAAAGCGGACCTCTCATACGAAACAAAGCCGGATAATATAGAAGAGAGATTCAAACGATCTTTAAAGCGAATGAACAGTTACATCGTTATTGTCAAGATTGTGCAAGGTAATTAAGCTTTGCAAAAGTGCACATTCTCTCTAGCCGGGTAAATGTAATAATAATAATAATAATTTTTTTTTAATGATTTCATAATTATCCGTCTCTGATATTAAAAAGAATAAAAAAAAGAATAATATCTCGTATTCCTAAATTCCTAATTCTTTAAAAAGTTCCTTAAAAAAGATCAATTCGGGCAGGCTCTAATATTTTCGATCTGTAGATCTGAGTCAACAAAGTCTAGCTGTCGTCTTCTGGATCTTGAGTCTCTCAAGCACCGTATCGCAGAGCGTACGATGGCGAAAGACACTTAAGCTCTTATCCAGGAAATTGCGCTTGGGTAACTTTTTCCCTTCCTATTTGCGATCAGCTCCGCAAGTCTGCTGTGGTACACAACACACTCATCCGCCATTCCACCTGAGGTCGTGACAACTAGGGAAGTGAACGTTCCCTGTTCGATCTCCGTTACTCTTCTCGCATACTGCCTCTTCTTCTCTTGTAGACCTGCTCAGGAGTCAAGTCTCTGTAAGAGTCTGCATTAGGGTGACACAAACGAATTTCGAAGAATGCAGACCTCTGTCTCTCCCAAAAACCTCGAGCATGAATATCCAAACGGGCATCAGGGGCTCTGTTACCGCCATGATTTAATGTCTCCCAGGTGACCTCCTGAAGGACCGGCTCTACTTCCACATCATTACAAAACATCCTTAGCATCTCTGCTTCCAAGTCGCGCGGTTCGTTATGGCGCTGGATAATGAACCCGCCGCGCTGACAAACCATTGCGTGATCCACGCTAAATTGAACACCGCATGCGCAAATTATGGGCGTGTCCGTTATTTCCCAGTCGTAACGTACCGTAACTTGATTGCATCTCTACATTCCTTCTTATTCAGATTTTAATAATAATAACATCAAAAAACATCAAGAAAGTATCAGAGAGAGCCACTGTCAGTGACAGAGACCCAAAAGATCTGCATGCTGGGATCCGCACGAATCCTCAGGAAGGTGTTTAGTGTATGAACAGAATGATTGACTTGAGTGACTGTGCCTGGCTAATGCACAAAAAGAAGACTGTGACAGAATTAAGAGACAATAATATAATAATAATTGAATTATCCTCTCCAGGTGTGGGGCTTTTCAGGGATTAATGAAACACATGATTTAAATGAAACATAACATGGTTAAAAATCGCAATCGGTTTAGCGTGGCCGAGGATTTGAACAAGGGACTGCAAATAACAATCCAGCTAGCAGTCAGGGCGGGACTTGAACTCGCAACCTCCGAATTACAAGTCCGGCGCTCTAACCACTCGACTACGCCGCCTCTTCAACAAAAAGGCGGTAATTGACTTTTCGAAGCAAATTAGGTCAAATTCCCACCATGTTCGCAAGCAGTCTAGACCCACAAACACTCCAGTGAGCAAGACATAAATTCCACAGCGTGAAATGTAGACGAAGGGTAACACAGGAATGACCAGATGAAGAGAAGAATCGTGCTTGATCGGTACACGAAGCATCATTATTATTTTTGGTCAAATCATCCACCCATGATGGCAGAGGTGAAAAATAACTGAGAGCTCTGTTACAAGAAATGATTAGATTTTATATAATGATGTGAATGCTACGCGAGCTGTGATTGGTCGTTGCCCATGATCTGTTGGAGTACAGATACATGAATGACGTCACGGGAAACTTGACGTTTTCTTTGTTTTGTTCAACATGGCGCGCGGTTTTGAAAATGTTTGTGCGATTATTTCGGATTAAAGCAAGTGAAAACCTCTGAAAAAGTTTAGGAAGAGTTATTACAAAGAAGAAAAATGGAGAAACGGAGACCAAAAAAGCTCTTGACTACTTGACAATGCCCTGAAACTACAAGAAATCTTCACAACAGTTGCCATCGTGTGTCATCGCTACGAGAGCCTCGTTGTTTTGCAAAATATTTTCGCCATTATTCTGCTTTGAGCAAGAAAAGACGGTGAAAAACTTTTCGAAGAAACTGTATACAAGTAAGCTAAAGAAGAAACTGAGACGAAAAGTAGCGTTTGGGACTAAAAAAATGCCTAAACTAGCACAAATGCTCAAACAGTCAAGCGGTGCGAGGCAGGTATTTGTATTGGTCTTTTTTCTGTGCTGATCATTGTATAAAACAAATAGATTCCATGCTGCCGTGGGTTTGTTCAGTAATAGATTACAGAGGACGTCAAAATGTGGTAAAAACATCGGTGACACATGCGCACTTGCCTGCAGCTCGTGTGCCACTTCTTCTTTTTTACCACATTTTGACGTCATCTGTGATCTATTACTGAACAGACGCACAGCAACATGGAATCTATTTGTTAAATATGTACACTTCCTTATGAGTTTACCATAACACTGGCGGCCATTTCCAGTGAAACCTGCCTGACAGGTGCATGTGAAGTTTCCAGCGGTATCTCCCCAACAAGTTGCATTTGGATGGCAATCATGACTACCGTCGCTGCATTTATCAACGTCTAAATAAGCCGGGAGAAAAAGAAAAGAGCAAAGTTAACGATCACATGACAAGAAGAACCATGGCCAACAGTTCTGCATGGCCCTCATTTCTTAGAAACCATCACAGCCGGGCCTTTGACAATGGCCAACGTTTGATAAAACAAAATTCTAACATCACTCTGGTGGCTTTACGGACAAAATTGCAAATCATTTACTACTCCCTTGTTTCGCATTCCCAAAAGAGCCTTGAGCACACAGAAAACCAGACCAAATATAGGAAAATGACCAGAAAGCCTCAGAGTCCTGGTAGAATTTTAATATATCGAACATGCAGGGCTTTCAGAAAAATTCAAAAAAATTCAAGCACTGTTGTAATCGCGTTATGCTAATTTTCCTAATTTGCCCTTTTCATATTACTCCATTACCAAGTGAGAGTGTATGGAGTTATAATGCGGCTTACGTAGTTTGCTCTTTGCCTTTCAGAACCGTCGCGTGGTTTGCGATGTGTTTTTCATGTCGCGGCCACGAGTTCACTTATGGTGAATAATAAAGATGTGGTAAAAAGATATGTCGTGTTCGCCAGCCTCTTGAGGCTACAACTCATAACCATTCTGCATTTTATGGAAATCACTCACGGTACTAGTTTTCGAATTACACTTTACTTTTAGTGATGGTGCCACTGGGTCGTTAAATTATACTTACGGCAATAATCCCACCGCCCTTTATACTGACTATCTAATGAACACCAGAGTCTGTGATGATCAGCATCGGTGCAAGAGTTGTATGTCACGCCTTTGTAAGTGAAGGGGATACTGCAGCATTGACCGGAGGTTGTCCTCAGAGGGCAAACAGTTATTGGTGTTATCTTTGTGGTCGTTAACACTGAAGTGTGAAAACAAAAGGGTAAATGAAATGGTAACATTAGGTAACATAGTACATTAGAAGCTGATCATTTGATTTCTGAGGTGGGGGAGAGGGGAGGGTGTGGTGGGCGATTTGAGCAAAAAATATCCAGCAGATTTATTTCGAAGTGAAAAAATCGTGCAAGGATATACCTGGGGAAAAATATTCTAGACTGAAAAAATATCCCTCATGGCTTATAATGCTGGAAAAATATCTTACGCCTTTTATATCGGGGAAAAAATTCTATCTCCAGAGGTTTGGGAAAAAAAAAATTATTACCCAAACCAAATCACCCATACTTCTCCTCAAATGTCGACCCCTTTGCTAGGTTAAATCACTTTTTAATCCTTGGATATGCTAGGTAATTAATACCTCCACCTGGGGCCGTTGAAACGTCTTCGGGTTTTAGCTGCATTATAATGTTTTGAAAATTTTAAGGATTTCAGTTAATAGTTATACTTCCATGAGATCAACAAAATGATATAAATTTTGTGAGCTATACTTACCTTTGAGATAAAAATGGCTGTCATTTTGGCGGCCATCTTGAATTTAATTGAAAATGGTAATATAAAAATTGCTAAAACTTAACCCGTTTTTCCAATTTTTTATGCTTGAGGCCTAAAAATATGTTTGAATTAAGCAGCTGGTTGCTTTCCGTACTATTTTTTCCCTTTTTTGGGCATAATGATGCGCAAAACTCGCTCAAAAAAGAAAGAAAGAGAGAAAAGTTAAGAATTTCTGGTTTTCAGTTTCACGCCATTCAAAATAGGTCAAAATAATAATCAAAACCGTTCAATATATAAAGTCCAGAATCTGGGAAATGAAAGGAGGTACATATACGAAGACGCTTGCCAAGATTCAGGTCAGCAGAGGAATATTTCGTATACGAGATATCCGAAGAAAAGGTTTACTCAAACTTATAGAGATTTGTTTGGAGACGCCATGCTGGTGCTCACCTGGATGAGCTCCAACATGGCGGACGGAAACCAACAGAAACATCTGTTACTGAGTTTTGCTACAAAAGCGTGAAGTTGTTCTTCGAGAAACTCATAAACATTAAAGTAATACTTTTTCTAATACATGAACTGTTTGGATAGCAAAATTTCCTGAAATAAGTCATTTTTTTAACCTGCATAACAGCTCTCTTGACCGTCATGTAAATGCCGCGTCACGCAAAAGCTTAGAAATTTAAGCGCACTCTATCAAAAAAACAAGAACCCTTTTGAACCGAAAACTTGTACGAAAATTAGTTTTCAGCTGCTCTAATGCATCGTGAAAGTAAAATCTCGGTAATTTTAGTGACGTCATGTGAAAGCCAACAATAGAAAAGAAAAAAAATCTAAGAGTCACCTGTTACCCACCCCTTCCCTTCTTTTACGTCAAAGATTAATCAGGCCAATTAATTAAAAACTTACAGCAATTCTCCCATCTCCCTTTATACTGATTATCTAACGAACACCAGACTGTGTGATGATCAGCATCGGTACAAGAGTTGTATGTCACGCCTTTGTAAGTGAAGGGGATACTGCAGCATTGACCTGATGTTGTCTTCTGAGTGCAAACAGTTGGTGTTCTTTTCGTGGTCGTTAACACTGATGCGGAAGCGAAATGGTAAGATTACTCAGTAAAATTGGTTAAATCATTTTAATCCTCGGATATACAAATTTTCTAGGTTATTCATACCCACTACCTTGACTTACAGGGGAATAGGGCCTTTAAATCCCGATCGGGTTGTGGCTGTTTCGTCGAAAGGATTTTATTGATAGACTGTGATGAAATCTACAAGATGCTGTAAGAGCAGCTGAAGAGTATTGTGGCTGCTGAGGACTTGAGAGTTAAAAATAGCTGTTATTTTGGCGGCTTTCTTGGATTTAATTAAAAATTATGTTTTGGTTCTATTGCAGAAACGTGACATGTTTTATGCTTGAGGCTTTTCGCAGAGCAGAGTTAAAAAAATATGTTTTAATTATATAGTTGGCAGTTTTTGGTTCTGTTTTATACGCCGTTGACTGCTTGGGCAAAATGTGTGGCGAAAAACTCGCTCAAAAATAGCTTCAGATTCGTTCAAAATGTGTCCTATAAGTAAAAGAACTGCAACTGAAACGACCAAGCCCTGGCGCCAAAATCAAAAAAAGGAAGACAAGGACAGACATTCCAAAAAAAGGGAAAGAAATTAAAAGAAAAAAAAATCTAACAGTCGGATGGCATCCACCCCTATATTTCTCTTTTACTTTAAAGATCAATTAAGCCAATTTACTTACAACAATTCTCCCAATGCCCTTTATACTGACTATCTAATGAACACCAGAGTCTGTGATGATCAACATCGGTGCAAGAGTTGTAAGTCACGCCTTTGTAAGTGAAGGGGATGCTGCAGCATTAACCTGAGGTTGTCTTCTGATGGCAAATTGTTGGTGGCATCGTAGTGGTCTGTGAACCTATAACAATAAAAAGAGAGCGATGAAGTAATGATAAAAAAGCATTAAGCATTAGTTGTGACTTCCATCTGCCTTCTACAATGCATTTCTCTGCATTTGCTTCTGCAGGGTATGGTTTTTTTGTCCTCTCTTTCCTAAACAGACCGTATAATTTCGCGCGAGTCTGTCTCAGTTGTAAAGTAAAACAGAGTATTGCCTGCACAATTGAGTTGCTTTGTTTGATGAATTTTTTTGTGCTCCAAGTTTACAAAAGCAATGACTAACAACAATTTTCATTCGTTCATTTTGTCGTTTGTCCTAAACAGGGTAATGAAATTGAGGGTATTGTCTCAAACATTGTTTGTCTAGAAGATGTTTTATCCTAAACAGTCGCTGAGGGTGGTTTCAGACCTTCAGCGACTCACCTCTAGCCAAATATTAGTAGAGTATCGCCCCACCCACCCGGGGCTAACCGTTCCGAATCTCAAGTGGATTACACATCAACCCACGTACACTAAAATAGAATCACGTAATTCATTTGATTAACAAGTTGTCACAACTGGATCACAACCTCTATTTGAACAATGTCTGGAAGCATGAATTAACATGATCCCTTCATAAGCTGAAATTGCCGAGGAAGGAGCAATGTTCTAAAATGACGGTACCATCACATGATGTTAATCGACTTTTGAAGTTGCAAACATTTTAAATCCAAAAAAACAATTTTTGGATTTAGTTTTCGCATAATAGGACTTTATGACGTCGTGGTCCATGTGAAAAAAATGCTTAGTAGGGAACTTCTTAATTTATGTAGAATAACTCTTTTGAAGCACGCATCAAATGGCAAACAAAGTTTTAAAAACAACAGCGACCTCCAGTGTCACACGACATAACACTGACATTCCGGCCTTCCGTGAATGACAACGGGAAGTTTGTCTTTTTAATTTTGCTTGATGGAGGGAACGCCTCTGTCTGACCACAGGTCTGAAAGCTTTTCTTTATACTCTTGTGATATGACGCCACAGAGTCGCAACACTAATTGTGTTGCCAATAGTCTCTGCTAAAAAAAAGTTAAAAAGAAGTAATAGATTTTAAAAAACCCTCTTGAAAAAAATTGGTTACCCTCCTACGAAAACCGCTTCCAAAAAACATTCAAAAAATGGTCCAACAGTCTAGGGATCTTGCACTCAGGGTTCAGTCTATATTAAAATATTTTACAGCATAACAATCTCAACTTGATTTAGCTTCAAATCCTCTTTAGATATTGACTCTACACGGTATAAAAGAACGGGGATGCCAAAACTCAGGAGCACCCAACGTCAATTTTTGGAAAATATCGGTTGGGAAGACGATTTGAGATCTAGAATTTTCGGAATATTTGTTGTAAAATTTCTTGCTTGTCTGCCTCTCCAAGGATTTTCGAACATCTAAAAAATGGTATAGTTGCCCATTTTTAACGGATTTTTACCCTATAACGATCACCTAGAATTTTCGGGAGCCTTTTTTCCTGGCTGAAATTTTCGAAAAGGTAAGTTTTGATCCCTATAATTTTCGGATCACTAGACTTTCAATCCGCTAGGAAATCCGAACAGACAAAAAATTTTAAGGGGATAAAAATATGCCTATATCTACCGTTTAAATATTAAAATACGTTCAAAATGCTATGTTTAAGTGGTTTTGAACTATACCTTCGCTGAGTGTCTCTGAAAACTCGTACATGGGCAATTATAAAAATAAGGCTAGTCTAATCAGAAAGTGCGTTACCTCCGTTCTCCTTGGTTTGCTTTGTCATGGCTGCTTTGCTACAGATCTTCATACCTTGCAGTTTCCCTGGGCCATGCCTAGTACTTAGAATACATGCACCCACAATAATAATGACCGCAATAATGAGTAGGAAAACGAGAATACGCCACAGTCGGAAAGTAAATCGCCTGTTAAAAAACGCCTTCACACCCTGTCTCCAGGTTTCTGAATTACAATCATCAGAGACCACAAGAGGTTCTTGGATATCGAACTGCATCTTCATAGAAATTGCATTTAAATCACTGATATGCTCTGTACGAAGCACGTCAAAGGTCTGCCTTTAAATCAAGCTTAGGAAGTTCCGCTTTTAGTTCAGTTTTTTCTTGACCTCACTACAGGAATTTCCGTCACTTAAATGGAAATCTAATATAACGGGTTCTGCCCAAGGAAAGCGCTACAAATCGTTGATAGCGAATCGTAAGAAGTTGCCACCCTAAATAAAAACACGTAATCCCGGGGGTACTCTGTTTAATGACCTACTGATACGCGGGTAGGAGAGAGAACCTGGGAACGAAGTTTCAGGCTTCAGGTCTATGAATGGGTAGGGATTTCACTAGTTGAAGTATAAGAAAGTGTAGGGAAAGATGTCATTGCGGTCAGTAAAAAGGCCCAAGAGGGCTAACAGATGCATTTTATGGTGGTGGAAAAGTCGAGAAAACGTTCTGCTTTTGTAATTTATTCATATTTTAAAGGCAGTGAACTGATTTACAGCAGTCAACCGTGAGGGATGCAAAGTCCTGCACTAGGTATGTGAAAGGGGTTCCATCTGTCAATAGAAGGTATATACGAAAGGGGTACCTTTTCTGTTAAAATGGTATATAAAAGGGTAAGGCACTGGACATCATGGCGGAGGCTCAAGGTATAAACTTTGTTGAGTACCCCCCTTGGGTACATAATCTGAAGCGAGATCTCTTGTCTATAGGAAGTTGAGAATACATTAGACTGAGCATTTCAATGACTTGTTTTTTTCTCGGTCCACGCATGTACTATTTTTTCTCGGCTCTAATTCACTTACTTCTCCACAACTTGTAACTTCTGCTAAAACGAGCAGTCTTTCCTTACGTTGAGAAATACCATTGTGTAACTAGCCAAAAGAAGAATATGATGGGGCAGATTAAAAACGGTGTGAGATATTGAACAGTCCTTGAATTGATTAGGGATATTATGCTCTCTCGGGCGCGACCCTGAGGAAGACAATATTATCGAAGATAGGAAGGATATGGTAGATGTATGATAAGTGTAGAATCAAAGTATGCTGGATTTGTTTTACAATACTATGCACGGTAACCAATTCATTCATGTTATTACAGATTGAAAAACTGGTGTAGAATAAATGTAACTCTAAATAATCCTTTATGAAGTTCCCCCTTTTCGTAACTGCCCCCATTTTTAAGGCTGAAGAATGTTCTTTTAGTTAAGTACCTCTTTCGTAGGATTAGTTTAAGCGGTGACGTTTTTGAGCGACGCACGGAAACCGGAAGTGAGCTTTTTTCTTTTTTAATATGCCTTGACGCCACTAAATTTGTATTTCTAAGGTCTTTACTCTTAAAGAGATGATTTGCCCAACAATTTGTTCAAGTCACGGCCGAAGAGTGCAAAAAATTCCGCTTTCGGTTGACGTGCTTCGCTCAAAAACATCGTTGCTTAAACTTCCTCTCTCATCACGCTAATCCGCTCCACGTTGCATTGATCAAGGATGACGGGGCTTAAGTTTCCTTCGTAATAGTGCGGTTTTAGATTTTTCTTTTTTTGATACATAAACAACTTGTGTAACAAAACAAGCCAGACTGGTTTATCTTAAATTTCTCAGTTTTGCGGTCTCCTTAGTTTAAAGGGACCTCAAGATCCGAGGACGGCGACGTGAGATTCGCAATTATTCCAAATCACGTTTTTAAATGTAGGCAAACTCTCCTGCAGTTGAATTCCTTAGAAACTATATCCAAGTTCAGAATCGATAGGGATAGAAAATTTCGTCATCGCTTGTTTACGTCCTCTAAAAAAGGTGAACTTAGGGATACGTACGTGCAGTGAAGGCAAAGAAATGTACTAAAAAGCGGGATACACGGCAAATTTAAGGTGTTGTTAATTTCTCTTTATATCAAACCTATTGTTTTTCGACGTTCTTGTTGTCTTTGTCGGGTCTTAAATAAGGTCCCTTTAAATTTTATGCAGTATCCTGGACAATATTAGCCAATATTGCCCTGGGTCGGAGCCAAGCTATCGAAGACTTGGTCATTGCCTAAGCTAATAACATAAATGGAAAATTTTCGTTTTCGAGAGACTGAATACCGAGTTGTTACTATAGGAAAACCCTCTAGATTCATACAGTACGCTCTGATTTTAAGTGTTGTAAGATATTTCGTATCACAAGCTTCACTAGCTAACAGAATGTGCATCGCTAACTGGTAAAATTAGACGTCAGATGCATTCCGGATCGCTAGCTACTGGATTCCAGATTCTTTGTCACGGTGGAACTTAGATTCTCGATTTCAATGATTAGTGGAGTCCCGAATCCCTTGAGCTGTATTCCAGATTCCAAATCCCCGGATTCCTGAATCTACAAGAAAAAAATCCCGGGATTCCGGAATCCATAAGAGAAAATTACCCGGATTCCGAATCCGGATTCCCTTTCACGAGGGGCCACTTTTGCCTGACGAAAATGCATTAAGGACCTAAAATATTAAGACAGAGGGTATTCGGCTTCTAGCTAGTCATACAATTGAAAGAAAGTTCATGCCGACTTAAGTGACGGTAGCCTGCGAAAACATCCGTTTCTCTTCGCTATTCGCCGCTGGGAACGTTTCGCGCGGAGGAACTGTTAATTTTCCTGTGTTTACTTTGGATGGGCACCCGTCGTGTTTAGGACTGGTAAACTTTACGGTAGAGCGGCTCAGGCAAATCTCTCTTAATCAGCTCAACGGGTAATACCAATTTCACTCCTGTTTTGATTCAAATTAGGGTATACTGTAATGAAACCGATGTAAAGGCGTGCGATAGTTCCCTGGCAAATTAAGCAGTTTGGGTACTGAAACTGCCTTGGAGCATAAAATAAACCGATTGTATTATCTGAATGGAATCTGGTTTTCATTTATTGACTCTACGTCATGATCTTTGGTTTGTTCCTTTTCAATATTAATGCGCTGTTTACAGGAGACAGAAAAGTCGAAGAATCCGTGAACGTTTTTGCTCTATCTTGCCAATCAAGGTCAAGTTATATTTGGAAACACTACAAACTGATTAAATCACATTTGTAGCAACACGGAGACGTTAACGAAGGCGGGCTTCAGTCTTTTAACATGGTGCCTCGCTGACGAAGTAACCGAAATCTCATTGGACGTGCTGCAATTTTCAACTGCATTCAACTTAACATCCAGGATTTTATCTTGGCTTAATTTATAGGAAAATCTAAAAATATGGACAGTTTTACATTTTATCTTTTATCAGTTGTTCTTGTGCTAAATTTCTTTGTGGCCACGCCAGCGACAGGTAAGGAGCAATTATACCACTCGTTTGAAAATGTTAAGCTTGAATATTTCTCTCGACACAAATGCTACCCCTTTTATCTCAAGATATTTTTTATAGTAAGGAGTTAAGCAATAACTAATAATAAACATTAACCTCTTCTTCTTGAATAGTTCTTTAAATGCTAAGGTAATTTTCCCGTTTTTGGATAACAGGTTTGTGTAGGTTTAAGCACAAATTCTTGTTGGTAATTTTCTTTTCTAGCGCCCTTTTTAAACAAATATTATTTAAGTACACAGAACAGTAGAATGGTGTTCTTTTTGATAAAAACAAAGAGGTAATTTTCAACCATATCAATACCGTGATAGTGAAACGCTAATAATCTTTGATTTCTTTCAAACTCCTCTTTCTATTTCAGGAAGTGATTCCTTCTTTGGTCTTTATCGAGGTAACTAAGATTTTTTGTATCGTTACTGCATTTAAATTCATATCCTCTCTTGAAAACTGTATTGACCGTAGTGTCAGCCACGTTTGGCGTAATTCAATTTTAAATGGACCTCTATGCTTAGCCTATTTCAGGCTCTCAGATTGTAAAGATGACGCGTGAAGTGTAAGACACGCGAAAATACAATCGCGCTGGAAAAAGGGGGCGGTGTCCTTTCTTCAGTTTCCTTCCGTTTTATTTTCATTTTTGCGCTTTTTGTATTTTTGCGGACCCGACTATCTCGGAGCCTGGAACAGGCTGCTATATACACCGCAGTCATTTTCGTCGCCAGAGTTGCGATCCTTTTGGCCAGCGCCAAGCGGAGAGCTCTGGCTGGCAGGAGGGCAGAAAGGTCCGTGCAAAACACGGAGTTCTGCCGGCTTTCCATGCCCATCTTCAGAGATCCGAAACAATGACGATTACCATAGATTACAATAAGGAAACCTTCTGCGCTTGCATGTTATCCTGGTCTCAGAAGGAGCTGCAGCTGCTCTTGATCCGTGGCGCTGACGACAAGGAACGCAGTTCTGGGGAGCAGAATGAATAGCATGCTTTCGCAGAGAAAACCTGGACCATTCAAAGTCCTATTTTTTCGTAAGATCTCGGAGATCAAGCTCCTACCTTTACCGGCGGCCATCTTGCGGCAACTGTTCTAAGGAGGCGGGCCCTCGCGTTTAATTAGATTTGGCGCGACTTGGTAAATTTACAGCCAAGATGGCCGCCCGTAAGGGTAGGTGCTGGACCCCGACGATCCTACGAAAAAAAATTGGTGACTGTGACGACTCTAGAGAAAACCTAACAGAGAATATGAAATCAAACTGATGGACAATTATAAAAGGAATATCTTTAAATAACATTAGGAAGTGATGGAAATTTAAAAAAAGGAATGGAACTAGGCGTGTCTGGGTCTTCGCTGAGTAGATCGTTTGACATTATGTGGATACAAAATGACCTTTGTGAGTCAAACGAATCAACGCGTTTGCGAATAAAGCTTCGTAAGGTTCGGTAATACACGTATTTCTAGTCAGTAGCGTTAACACTTCGGAACAGCTCATGTAACTGTGCTTTGAATTCTGTCATCTGCAAATGACTAAAAATGATTATTTGTTTTTCCTGTAAGCATCACGCTCCGCCCCTCCTCTCGCCAAAAACCAAAACCCCGTTTGTAAAAAAGCGCAGCTACTGCACAGTGACATAGTGCAGAATGCATCGCTTGAGGGTCAGCTGCATGCTGGGAATTTCACCTTTCTCGGCCCAGTAAAAAACATGGAGGAATGTATGTCATTATGCTGCGCGAGCAAGCGATGTCAGTTGGCGTACATGGATCAAGCAAAATGTTATGGTGTCAAGTGTTACAGCGAGGAATTGTGTAAAATAACGACGGGTTACACGCCGAGTGATGTCAAGATATCGCTGATGGTTAGGAACGATATCAACAGAAAAGGTATATACCTGTAATAATAATATTATTATTACTATAATCATAACTATAACAAAATTCTTAAATCTGATCGGCTATCAACTGCCCTGATTTCAGTCTTAATAGGACAGTTAAATAAGACAGTACGCGTCATGCCTAAGTAATTGGACAGTACGCGCCATCACGCGCGGGCTTAAATGGCTTTTTTTTTCACTGCTAGCAAAAAAAATCTCGGAATTTCTTGTCTTTTGATTAAAAAAAGAGCCTCATATATCACAAATTTTGTTAAAGTTATGATTAATTGGTAACAGAACTTCGTGTCGTCCAATTCGGTCTCTAATTATACTCGTGATTAAACAAATCGGACTCCCGCGTTAATCACTCGTATGATTACAGACCAAATTGGACTCCACTCAGTCCTGTTACCATTACTTACAATTACTATTATCCTGTAATGATAATTGACTTGAAGAATTTCACTTAAAGACGTTCTAATGATCGCTTGTGCCTATTGATCAATTAATAACCACAAGGGTATACTCTTGCAACCGATATGGGATTAGGTGACAAAGAACTGGGCCTTCATAACTGCGTTGATTCTGCTCTGATGAGGGTCTGGCGATAACGTTGTCAGCTTTTGTCACTACCTTGCTGTACTATTTCACCTTTTTTACTTCGTGAACAGATTTAGCGGGTTTTTTCAGTGTTTTCCCCGGAGATCACTCAAATGTGAGGGGTAGGTTGTACACGATAAATGTTAATGTAAAAGAAGTTTGAGTAGAGGAGGGTAGACGTCCCTGTGTAAGAAAAAACCGTTCATTTTGCACACCTTATTTCAAGACCCCGACTCATTTCGATTCGGAATTAGCTTTGGTTGAAAAAGGAAAACCTTGTTGGTACCCCGCCCTTATGTAGATCGCTCATCGCCATCCTTCAAACTCTTTTTACCCTTTAAGTCCCCATATCCAAATACAAATTCTCCCTACTAATCTCCATACATTTCCTTAAAGAATTGGATAAGAGAATTTGTTTGCTGATCAAAGCTTTTCCCATCAGGTGATTATCTCATTAATTCTCACAACATTTTCTCTACATTATGTATTGACATTGTTACAAGAAAGTTGACTTTGGTCACCGTTGGGACTTAAAGGGTAAAGACTTTCTGTTCAAAAAAGACATTGAAATCCATACCCTGTTCAGCGACACATACCCGTCCAAGCCAGTAGTGCACCACCCCCTCGGGCGTCTCATAATCTTATTTTCTCGACCAATCAGAAATAAAATCACCCATGTGTGACGTACTGGCATCAGCATCCAGTTTATGCTAATTCTTGACCGCCAACACAGGTTTGCACGAAAGAATGCCTTTAAGTCATGATTACACGAAGCCTTAATATAGCACTATTTGCTAGTGTTTCTTCCTGTTACGTAGCTCAGTAGGCGCTGATTGTATGTTTATTTTTCAGCGTATGTGACGGCATACATTGTGGTGGTGCTGGTGGCCTTCGGAGCTGCCGTGTCAGGAACAGTGTGGGCCGTTTTTATATTTGTTAGAAGGTACGCTGCAACATAGAGTTGAACAATTCAGTTACCAAAATTAAAGCTGTGTTTTCATTTTTCAATCTCCAAGGCCGGAAACTAGGAATTTTTAGTCAAACGCACATCAACCTGAGTCACCGAAAGACCGGGACGGGAGGGAGGAGGACGTCTCATTAGAGGCGGCGGAGCGTTTTGAAATGTGGGGGAAGGGGGTGATCATCGTCGACTCAGTCATACGCATACACCTATACAGATTTTCCAAAATTCCATTTACGTTGTTCGTTAGCACAATCAATTTTCACATTGTCTAGTGTGTCCGTAATCGATTGATGACAATCCATCAGCAGGCGGTTGTTCAGGCGGTCCTGCTTCATTGTGCTTCTTAGATAGTTCTTGAGCGTCGTCTAATGGCAGAAAATGTGCGCGCGCTCTGAAGTTGCCGATGTCACAGGTTTTGTCAAATACAACCGTAAAAGTGTTTTTCGGCATCAAAACGTGGGGGGGGGGGGGGGGCTACGGACCCCTCTCCTCCCCCTGCTTCGCCGCCTATGTGCTCAGTCAATTCTGATCGACTTGAATTGAACTAACAATTAGCAGTCAGTTAAATTTAGTTCGATGTTAAAGTTGTTGTTCAATTGATCTCGAGTCCACCTCCTGAAAAATCACTATCAGCGGATAAGTATTAGGGGAACCAATTGCACTATCCTCTGAACAGAGATTTATCCAATGGATAGCGGTATTAAAGAATCGAGGCCAGATGGATAGGGTTTTCGGTGCATATTTTCATGCTTTTAATAAGAATGAGGATCTTTACAGGCAACCCTCTCTTAACGGTAACTATACGCTCTATGAGACGGACTACGGAAATGCAGGCGCTCTACATGACAGTAAATTGCAAAATGTTTCATATCTTGTTGCTCCAGTTCGCAAAGCTAAGTGCATTGTAATGCTTTGAGACTAAGAAGCCTTGAACGTTTGCTTGTAATGAACGTTTGATAGATTGCACGATGAGAAAATGACTCTACTTTTCTTTTACAAAGTTCTAGGTTTAGCTGTTTTGTACACTGTTTTGTACAAGTTAAACAAACGTGCATTCATGGCGAATAGGTTCAGCTTTGAAATTACTCGTGCCACGTTACCTCGACTCTCTCAACCGCGACTCCAGTGCCGAGTTGTTCAAAGCTGGGTTTAGATAAGTCCGGGTTAGTGCGAGATTTAAATTCAGATTTGAAAGCTTAAAAATCATTTCAGTTTTTATTCTTTTGGTCTATAAGTTGATGATTGGAAGGTCTAAAAATGGCACAGAAAATTACCCGAGAGAATGCTTTTGAACACAAGAGAAAGAAACCTGGGTTAAATTTAACCCAGCGCTAATCGGCCTTCGAACAACTGGGCCCAGGGCTTTAACTCTCTATTAGTCGGAGACCCTCTAAGACGGACAGTCAGGGCCGGTCTCGAAGGTTTCCGTCTTAAAGAGAGTTGACTGCTAAAGAAATGATGAAGCACAATGCCTCCTTCTCAGAGGCTTTCTTTTTTCGCACTTTGGTCGCATCGCGGACGCGATTGGCTTGTGATGAAGCGCGCGGGATCATGGGGTGGAAAAAGATGACAGGCTGAGCAACATCTTGCCCGCTTCCTCCTTCCCACCGTCCTTTACGCGCAAACAGGGATATCTGTGAAGGGGGCAGATGAGCGCATATGAGGTCTCCAGTCCTCTGTTCGAAGACCTTACATAACCTATCTTCCAGTGAGGTGCTCTGTGTTATCAGTACTTGGTCGTTCGTTATTACTGGTTTCTAAATCTTTACTCGAGTGGCAGAGAGGTTTGAAATATAACACTTTCTGGAAAGAAAGGTACATCTTCAACGGGAATATGAGGTCGCTTTCGTTAAGGGTGAGTTGGGAAAGGTCTTTTGACTTTAGAGATTGAACAAGCTTGGATTTTTCAGTAGCTGTAAATACTTTAATAGCAGTGAAAACAGCAAACGGCAAAATTTATACTAAGCAGTTATCTGTCCGAAAACTAAAGTTATATAAATTTCTTTCAGATATCGAGAAAATGGCGGGACGAAACCGAATGAAGGTGATGATGAAGATCCTAAGGCTGAGCCCAAGGTGGGTACTCGATCTCGTTAGAACAAACCCTGCAAGGCTTATAGAGCTTATTCGCAAGAAACGCCGCACGCGCAATAGCTCAGATCGACCAAGTACAACTGGCTTAGTATTGCTCTCTCACTATCCTGCCCTTTGTGCGGTATCGATCCATTAATACAACTCCCCTCGCAAACCCTTGCAAAACTCGGTGTGAATAGCTCCACTCAATTTAAGCAATGCTGCATGGGCAGGAACTGGTTGGGTGACCAGTCGCAAATATCCTGTCGTGAGGACTCCTATGTAAGGTAGCAAGCGATGAAGCAAATAAACAGAGCCACAAGCGACTAACAGTTTTCCTCTTTTTTTGTTCCAACAGGTTTACTAGTTTAACTGACTGCGGAAAAATTTAGCGCAAGATAAAGAATCCACTCCATAAATGTCTTTATTCTGATGACAGTCAGCCAACGAGAAGTGAGGTCGACACTTTAAAAGCGTAGGGCAGAATAAATAAACGTGGACAGGCTTGCACGAAATATAGCAACAAAAAAACACTTTCCCTTATGGATATTAGTGTTTTTCGTTCTGCATGCATGCAAATGTTTTCTTCACACTACTGAAGGCCTGTTTATATGAAGTGAGCCGGCGCGGTTAGCAAGGCTGGCTGGCTTTACCGGGCTGGCACTGCTCATGCGTTGTTTACGTTTAGTAGGCGGGCTGGCCCGCTTGCCGAGGATCGTGGTTGCTCGAGCTGAGATCTCCGCGAGTGCGCCAGCCCGTCTTCTTATATAAACACACAAAATGCTGTTATGAGGAAACAAGGCACAAGCCGAGCCAGACCGATAATGCGAGCCAGCCCGGCTAACCGGTCTAGCTCACTTCATATAAAAAGTGCCTTTTTGGATGCGTTTTTAAGTTTTCGAGGAAGTAAGGAATCGATTAAGCTGAGCCTGTGATCGCTTATTTAGTTTTCTGACAATATCAACATTGGAACCGTTTATTTGAGCGCGAAATAATTTAAAAGAGAGAGGCAAATGCAAATAGTTAACTGGTATATAAGAATTCTCAAATCTGAGGTCTCCCGCGTGAGACTGTCAGGGTCGGTGGGGTGTCGAGTTGCCTTATGGGACCATTTTTTGAGATTGCGCGGGAAACCGGGTTAAACTTAGAACCATGATGAAATTCGACAAGAAAACTATTCAGTCCCGCACGGCTATCATTTCAAGAGATGAACAGTAAGCTCAAAACATCAGTAATTTGCAGTTTATATTAAATTTGTTGACTGAAAGAAATCATAGGAAATAAACAATCTCTAGATTTTAGTGTCTTTCCCGGCATATAATGTCAGTGATAACCTATTAAGGTCATCACGAAACTCGCCCATTTTAGCCTTACATAGTCTTTTTTGACATGTATAAGTGACAACTTCTCGAATTCTTTGAACGGGAAACATATTTATAACTACAACGATTGAGATTCATAATTCATACTGTATCTGACAAAGACTGTTAAATTAGTCGTCTCTGTAACTTCGTTTTATTTATATCTCAATGAAAGTAAATAAAGTTTTAAATAATAAACTTGTCAAAGTTTTCGTGTTCGAGGCACTGATAATTTTCACTCATTTCTTGCTGTAAACCTTTTTCAATAGAGACCTTAACATCGAGGTTTGGTCATTTTACTGCAAACGGCAAACTAAAAAAACGGTTTCACGTTACCCGTCTGCCCATATTCAGGCATATTTGCATGGGACTTAAGATTCGCGGGTGGTAGCTCGCTGCTGTCATGTTTGTTTTCATTCATCCGCTTACTTCTACAGTTTTTGCCTAGAATCTGTCTTAAAAATTACTTTTTTTACATAAAATTCGATGATCAATGAGCAAAAGAGTTCTAAGAAGTCGTATTTCTTCTTCAAACGTCGGATTGTGGTGTTTTAGGATGCGAAAAACTTTGCGGTAAATCACTTACCTCTGCAGCGTGGTCTAGCCGTACAAACGTGAACCTCAAACCGCAAAACTGACGGCAAGGGCCTGGTCACGTGACGAAAAACCTCAATCTTAAGGTCTCTATTATAAATGTATGACTCACTCGAGACCTTAAATTGATCATGACCCGCGTACTACTAGGTACAAAGTACCACGCATAATCTGGAAGGTCTGTTGCGATCCTAAGGCCCCAAATTCAATCCCTGCCCTGACCACTAGCTGGATTTGTTCCCTTTACTTCCGTGTGTAACTCCTCGACCACGCTTGTAAGTAGCCAACTGCTTTGCCCCCGGTCAGTGGGGATTCTTAACCATGTTATGCATGTTTATTTCAATTATTTGTGTCTGTTCTTCAATATTTATGGGCCACAATGTGAAGCTACTCAGGGTTAACACTGGGTAATTGTGCTACCTCTACAAATTCTATTTTTTTGACTGTTTGTCTTATGCTACAGTTTTGTTTATGAGTAAGCTTAGACAGACTTCAGATGGACCCAGTTAAAGCTTACTCTTAGCTAACCTTGCATTAGTTCTTTTCCAGGCAATGAAAGGTGTCTTTTGTTCCACCATGCATCGAAGTAAGCCCGCAACTCCATTAATGTATATACCACAAAAAAACCACGTTACTGTTCATATTTGCAGATTTTTATTAAGAAATCGTATTTCACAACAACACCAGCATCGTAAATATACAGCTATTTCGAGAAAGGTTGTCGGAAAAAGTGCACGCGACAATCCCGAAAGGTATTGTAGGTAGTTTTGAGTTCTTTGTTCTTCAAAGAAATTTGAAAGAATGGCACGAGAGGCCATGGACGTATGTTTTCCAATGCTAAAGGAAAGCAACGATAGATAAGATTCAACAGCTACAGTGTTAGGAACAGTGTATTGATCATATCCCATATTACCATTCAGGATTGTCGCGCGCACATTTTTTCAGACAACCTTTCTCGAAATAGCTGTATATTGCTAGCCAATACTTAGCGCGTATTTACTTGTTATTTCAGTGGAGAGATTTCTATAGCAATAAGCTTGGTTGGCAAGTTAACAAAATGCACGAAGTGAGTGTTCTTGATGCAAACACGTTTGATATCAGGTGCATCCATTCACATAAAGTTTGCGTGTTATGTAATCAAAGATACTATAAACGATAAATAGAAAAATAAAAATTAAATTATCTTAGGCTGTTCACAAAAAGCCAAGGTGAACCTGAAATGCTACGGGAAATTTAAGGGTTCTTCATGTATAAAGCATAACCAGCACGAAGCTGGAATCTTCTGAATGGGTGAAGAATATGTAATATTTGGGTTTGCTTGCCTTTAAGACGCAAACAAGACCATAAGGCAAGGATGCAAGTGTTCTACACACATGCGCTTAGAAAAGAAAATTTATGACGCAACTTCTACTCCTCTGACATTACCGAAGAGGAGAAGCTTTCACGAAATTACTCAGTTTCATGCTCTTTTCTGCCTTTTTTCAGCTAATGCCAGCGTTAGTCCTAATGATACTTTCGTAATTATACAAGCTTATATGGCGCTCATACTTGGCGCCGCAATGGTTAACATGTCGCCTTCTTCTTCGTGTCGAGTTTATGACCGAGTATGACCGAGCAGTCAGGTTGTAGTTTTAATTACATTCTAGTCCCAGAGTAAACCCAGACAAGCACTTAGGCTGTAATCGGTAGTGAACCAGAATAATTCATAAGCAACGGTCATTGTATATTAGCTAACAAAACAATAACTTTCCCCGGCTTGCTGCAGCATTTTCTCCTCAACTGCCCGCTTTGTGCGTAGTCTCGACTTTACCGACGACTATAAAATATGTCTCAGAGGTATAAAGTGGTCGAGAAATAGTTACAAAGGCGAACGGAAAGTTAAGGTCGAGGGAATTTTCGGCTCTCTTATAAAATGGCCTCGTCGGAATAAGGAATCTTCCCCTGCGGTTTTCTACTAAAAACAAGGAGGAAAATGAAATTAGAAAAAATGTCTTGTACATATATTTGGAGGTGGGTTTATATGGGATGTATGTTTTTGTTGTTGTTTACATTTAAGTAGCTGGGCCTATAACTTAGGGACCTTATAAGTTGGAGTGCCTATAAGCGACAGTTTACCGTATTTGAAATCCCCACCGCGGATTGGCTCAGTCGGTAGAGCGCTTGACTGCAGAGGGGGAGGTCGTGGGTTAGATCCTCGGGGCCGGACCAATACTCAGGGTCTTAAAATAACTGAGAAATGAAGGTACTCCCTTTGCCCTGCAAACTCCAACAGCAAAGACCCCCATCCGTTATTTTCTAAGTCTTAAATGTAAAGATCATTATCGCAATTATAGAGTTGACGCAACAATATTTGCGTCATATATACCCTGATCCCAGAGGTTTTTCTCGACGCGGCTCGCTCTCTTTCACAAGGAGAAAACTTTCAAGAAAAACTTCTGGGATCAGGGTTTGTCAATTGTTACTTTCAGCTTGTATCTCCTAATTCTGAGGCAAAAAAGTAAGCATTCACGGTCGTTAGGAAATGTTGGTCATTTGCAAATCCACAAACATCCTCTGTAAGATCGAGACCAGTATCGGTCTTTGGGGGTGGGAGTCGATGCATCTGATCGAGAATGACAAAGGGTCAAGGTGGATAAGAGGTCGAGAGAATTCATCAATATTTTACCTCAGGGCTATTCTGTGTCTTGTCTATGTCTTGACCGTAAGCGATGCCTTAAAAATGAGAAATAATAAAGTAAAACAATAAAAATAAGATAACGAAGAAGAAAAGAAATCACACCTTTTCAAGTATTTTTACGTCAGTGTAGTCACCACATACGAAAGCTTATAGGAGCTCTGTCACGATATTTCGTGTCACTATTTGAAAAAGTGATGATCACAGAAAATTAGCACGGCCTACCTCCGAATGAACATACAAACTGCCCAGAGAATCCCTCCAGCTCCTGCCGCGAATCCCACGACGCCAATTATTACGTAGACTATCATGGAATCTAAAAAGATCGTCATTGTCAAAGTTACCTCAGGTGGGTAGCTAGGATATTTTAAGGTGAAGGGGTGCGGGGCGGGGGGGGGGGGGTGACTTATTGTAGTCATTTTTCATCGACAGTGGCTTTTAGGATTTTAGCGTTTCTACCACCTTTCTAGCATTTTCAGGAAATAAAAGGAAAAGGATGCCTCTCACAAGGGAGTGAGGAAGCACCCCAGGCCCCTCCCCCTAGCCACGCCCCTGTAGCACTGGAATAGCGCAAAGCACCTCAAGCACACCGCACAGCCGTTTATGTTAAGTTGTGCAAAGTTAAAAAACGAGCAGGAGTGTATTATGATGTTTTTAACCAACAGACGAAGTCGAGTGTGTTATACTTGACAAATGCGAAAAGAACAAATGGATTTATAAAACTAGTTCCTACATGGCTTTTAAAAGACACTTATCAGAGCAATAGAAAGTTATTCATAAGACTCTCTATTCTGTTAAAGATTATCAAGCACGCATAACGTTGAATTTTTCTTATAATCGTAATTCTCTAGGTGGTTAAACATGTCTTATCATTGATTCTTTTAAATAAAGGACAAAGAAACACATCAAAACAACGACAAGCTTTGAAAAATGTAGGTTACCGGGTATGGGGCAAGGCCTTTTCCGTATACTCACTTTTTTCGGAATGTCTTCCTGCAGTACTATTCATAATAGTGGAAATCTTGACGTCTCCATTTGAAGAGGGTACGTCACTTATTTTACACAAAGTTGGGGAGAAGCAGGAAACAGAGAAGCAGTTACTGTCCACCATGTAAGCTACATTACAACCTCGCTGAGCACAGCATCGATCCATACACATGTCCATGTCACTGGGGTAAACAAATAAAGGCGATTATTATTCACTCAAAATATTTCTCCGTTTCTGATTAGCTCAAATATCCCACGGATAATTCTTCAAGATAACAGGGCTCTTGAGGTTTTTTTTGGAACCATTATTGTTTTGAAAAATTAGTTACGAGTTCCCTTAATCTTAAGATGATTTTTGTAACAGAAAATGGACGCCAATCTATAAGCCCTGGAACGAGGTTGCGTTGTTTTGGTGGAGCAGTACGATATGGCGGTACATCTCACACGTTTCGCGCAGAAGAAACAGCCGAACTTCTGCCTGAAAACGTACCAAGAAAAGCAAGAATCCAAATCGACGGACGACATCTGCTATTTGGAGAATATCTGCATGCGCCGAACTAAATATCTCTTATCTTCTGAACTTGCCGAGAAACAGGGAAATGAAGACGGGAACTTAACATCGACCGAGGTAAGGTAGCATGTTTTAACTTCCTGCTTTGAATATGATTGCTTAGTCTATTGTTTGCCTCAAGAAGTTAAATTTGACTTTTTGCAGATCGCAAGCATATCAGAGCGACTCATGAAGCAAGCGATAAACAAAGGTGACACTAATGACAATTTTGTAGGATTTTCCTCCCTGACAAAAAAAAATAATAATAAATAAATAACATAGCACAGCAGTGAAAAGAGCTCCGAAAGATAAACAGGTTTTGAGGCAAGTTACAAATGACCCATCTCGAAGCATTCTTGTGCTCACATGTCGCTCGGATTATTGGCCGAACACGAGAAACCATGGTGCGCTTAATCTTCCCAATGTTATGACTCAGAATGTATGAACTCTCTATAAGACGGACACCTTAAATGGGACCGATACTAACCGTGCGTCTTTGAGTCGAATAAAAGGAGTAAAGAAAGGCAGGAACAAACTCTAGGTGTCCGTTTTACAGAGGTGTTCGTTAAGAGAGGCTCGACTTTATTTGAACTGCGGATGAATACAATTATAAAAGTGGATGCGATCATTTTTTTTTTAAATCAGTATTCATCCAGGGGCATCCAATTTATAGCAGAGCTAGTTTAAAAGGTGCCCTGACACAACACAAAAACAAAGACATTAAAACTAGAAAATTGATTAAGTTACACAGGCAACATGTACCGCAGGCGTTACTGTTTAATATGGCAATTTAGCTTGATTTTAAATTCGCTGAGCGTCTCTACTCGTCTCGTAATTCTCGGTAGGGTGTTGTAGGTCCAAGCACCGTTTATTCTGAAACTACCTTGGTATTTAGTAGTTTTTGCGAAGGGAGAGCGCAGCAAATCACGGCTTCTTGTGTTATAGCCAAGGAAAAGGTGCGCGTGCCTAAACTAATGTTATGTTGGAACATGCAGCGAGGAAATTCTTACTCGAGAGCGTAATATTTGACTGTTCCAAGAGCTGACGCAAGGGGCCGCGGGCCGATATAGTCTGAGGTATCTGAGGCGCACGCCTGGAGTGCAGTCGACTCTCTTTTAATGGACACTTAAAGTTGGTCCCTGCCTTTCTTTACTCCCTTTATTTGACTCTCTATAAAACGGAAACCTAGAGTTGGTCGCTGCCTTTCTTTACTCCCTTTATTTCAATGTGACTCTCTATAAAATGGAGCACATCTCTCTAAGATGGATATATACTGCCGGCCTTAAAGGTGCCCATCTGAGGAAGAGTTCACCGTATTGGGAAAAACTAATACCTCACAACTCCAACAAAAGTGAACTTTCCTGCTTCCAATCCTCCTACCAAAGTCTTGTTACTGATTACTGCTGAGCGAGATTTTTGATCTGCTCGGCAGGTCGGTGTTTGATCACTTGCAGAGAACATAGTCCCTAAAAGGGATTAGAATATTAGTAAATAAGATAAAGAGGTGAGTAAAGTAATTCAGTGAAAGATGGATTTTAAAATATCAAAAGAATTTTCTTATCCCCCAAGCTTCTAGAATTTTCACTCCAAGCACCATTCTGGGCAATAAAAGTTTATCGATTAAAATCACTTGGAAACGATCTAGGGAAGTTCAACGAAACTTGAAACATTTCCTCACCTATGCCGCAAAGAGAACAACGTTTTTTTTTAACAAAACCAAATTTATAAGTGGGTGAGGCATGATCGTCCGGGAGCGGCGTAATCCTGAATAGGACTGTTGTTGTTGACAGTGACTGACGTTTTGACAATCTGTGCGGTAGTCATCTTCAGAGTCAAAGTTGGTTGTATCATGTTGATGGTATTAACCACTGCTTTCATTTCAAAGAAATTTCGCTATTTTATTTTCATGAAAATTCAAATTGCTAGTAGCCTGAGAGGTCAATTTTCCAGGTGGCTTGAATACAGATTTCAGTACAATGTCTTTCTGTTTATTTTTCCTGATATCGAGCCTATTCAGCAATTATACTGGGTACATAGAATGAAGATAATGTGAACTGCGGAAATACAACATTTAAATGAAGATATGATCGTCACAGTAGTAATTGCCATTTAAGCAATTGCAAATTAAACGGAAAAAATTTCGGCACTTTAAGAGGATTCGAACCCATGGCCTCTTCATTTAAAATTTGAATTCCGCAGTTAACACCATCTTCATTCTGTTTCATTCCTCTCAAGGGTTAAGATGAACTCAACAAATTGGCCTGCTCCAAATGTATGGGTCTTTGTAGCTCAGTTGGTAGAGCACTGAAGCGCTAACGCAAAGGCCATGGGCTCGAATCCCGTCGAAGTCCCGAAATTTTTTCGGGTTAATTTGCAATTGCTAAAATTGCAATTACCACTGCGACGATCATACCGTAAAATTCCGAAAATAAGCCCTTCCATGTATAAGCCCCTCCAAATATAAGCCCCCCAAACCAGTAACGCAAAAAACCCTCCGTTAAGTCGTCCCTCCAAATATAAGCCCCCCGGGGGCTTGTACTCGGAAAATTGCCCTCAAATACAAAGTAAAACAAAGCCAAAACGGTCAATTTCCTTCCAACACAAGGCTAGCTCAATCGATTTTGAAACGCAAATTTCCCTACGTAGATAAGTCCCTCCGAATATAAGCCCCTCCAAAAATAAGCCCCTCAAAAAGGGCCTTGTAAAATATAAGCCCCGGGGCTTATTTTCGGAATTTTACGGTATCTTTATTTAAAATTGGAATAGGTGTTCATACCCTTGTCCTTATCATCGAAATATCCTCTGGTTATATAAGAAATCTTGGGTTCGAGACGTGATGGCTTTGCTAAAACAGCCTGGCACAATTTCTCATTCCGGCACTCCACTGAGTAACAGCTGTCGCCAAACATGAACGCTAAGTCACACGATTTGTCATCGCAGCATTTTCCAATACAGTCTCGCATTGTTAGTGTTCCAGCCCTTTCTGTGAAGTTCCCTGAAATATTATTATAAACAATATTAACGATATCATAAAGAAATTATTTCTGGATACAGATACAGACTTTAACGTGAAGCTTAGGGAACTACAACTGGCCTATACTTTTTTAGGGATAGACACCATCTGTTCGCCACTACATGGTTAATTTCCTGCCGTGGACAAGATGCTGGTAGGTCTGGTCATGTGGTGCTCAAATGGATATAACTGGACGTAGCTCACTAAAGTCCCCGGATTTCCACTGTCGCGAAATTCTTACGTGTGTACGCACGTAAATTTTACGCGCGTAAATAAAATATTTGCGCACGACACTTCATACATTGCCTCTATTTTATTTACACGCGTAAAATTTACGGACGTACACACGTGAAAATAACGTGACAGTAGAAATCCACCTTTAAGGCGGACTGATCAGTACTGGTCTTAACCAGGGAAACGGTTACCAACACATTGAACTGTCAAAAATGGTATATAAAAGGGAAGGGGTTGGACCTCGGGGCGGAGCTTCCCCCAGTATAAAACTGCTGAGTATTCCCCCCGGGGGGTATGCGCTTACCTGCGTCAATGCCACCACGTAGTGTTACGTTGTATGTTATGGTGCTGTCGCGGCATCTATCTTGATATATTTCATCATTTTGTACAGCTAGGTATAATAACAGATCATAGATTGATAAACTCAAACCCAGTTTATACTACTACATGAGAAATTTCTGCAATTTGATTGGCTTAGAGCAGTGGTATTTCATCTTATTTTGAAATACCTACATGTGAAAATTACAAACCTCTTGCGGGTAGTACAATCAAATAATGGCATGATTTGTACGTGATATTTGGCATAAATAACACTCGTGATATTTCAAAATTGTCTCAAATTTCACTCGAGAAATTACGAATAACAATTTTAAAATATCACTCGTGGTATTTACGCCAAATATCACTACAAATCATGCTATTACCTAAACAAATGCTAAATAGATTAATCCTTGTCGGGATTCTAAAAGCCCCAAAGCCTTTGAGAGTCAAAGTGTTGATATGTATGGGTCGTACGTCCAAAAAAGTGAGGAAGTCGAGTGATTAAAAAGTTAGTTGCAGGTGTATAAACCACAGTACTATTTGACAAAAGCTTTATTTTAGAGAGAAAGCCTACCCTGAAATGTCTGCATCATCCAGAAATAAACCCTTGGTTATCAAACACATCACTTACCAAGAGAATTTGTTCTAAAACGAGATTTCTTCCTGAGGAACGAAATGGCTGGATTCAAATTCAATCGAGAGATACTTGATCCAAAAATAGGAACGGTTTTGCAAAGATCGGCGCTGTAACAGTGCACCGCAAAGCAGATGCTGCCTAACATGAAAGCCACATCACTGTTGGGTTGCCTACAGCTCATTTCTATACAGTCGTCCATGGATTCCACTTTACCAATCTTTTGGAATTCTCCAGAGTGAAGCCCCATCTTAAGCGTCACGTTGTACTCGATGGGTGAAGAATCGCATGAGTGGGCCACTTTAACCGAGGAATCAGCTGATTGAAAGAAAGAGACGCACCAGTCATGAAAGCATTAAAACTTTATGGCACAATCAAAATTTTCGTGAAAACACTAATATCGGCATTGGAAGCATGAGTGTCTTGATTGGCGCTAATGTTTTGCAAGAAACTAGTCAACGGAAACTTCACCATTTTTCCTCTCGATCATAAGCAAAACAAGTCAGAACTGCCCATGGCACAGATATAAACATTTCACGTGCCAGCAGGATGAAAAAAGATTGCAAAGAACGGTTATTTTTATTTGAGCCTGCTAGCAAGCTCTCCCGGAGGTATTTTGCCTACAGACAACTTTTCATTATTACTTTTAACTTTTGCCCCTTGTCTACGACATTTGGCTTACTAGTATAGTTCGATTTTTCTTAAATGTCAAGCTTGTTCCAACGTGTATTTAAATACAAGTACATGATTACAAATAAAAAAAAAATGCGTTCAACAGGAAAAGATAGTGGAGAAATGACTTCTCTGCATTATTACTCAAGTTATTTAGCAAAGTTCAAAACAGAGTACTAAATACCTGAATTCTCGACCAAAACAAAGTAGTGTCGAAAACGGAGAGAAGTTCGATAAGAGACGCAATTAGAACTGCGCCCAATTCAAAACTAAGAAAGATAGAAAAACCTACTTTGATGACCTTCAGGAATGGAGTGGGTGATGGTCGGTGAAGACGTTGCAGGAGTTGGAGATGATGACAGAAAGAGTGTTGGTGTCAGTGTTGACGATGATGTAGGAGCCGTGGATGAGGGAACATTAACGTTAGAATTCCCTAGTAAAAAAGAACAAAGATTCGCTAAATTCAATCAGAAAAGTATCAAACGTCTAGCGTCTACGTTGCTAAGTGGTATCCAAGCACGTGACAAAGTTCTTCAAAAGGGAATACCTCACCTTGTGGTTTTTTCCTTACGGCTATTCGCGGCAGATAATGGGTGGGTCTGGCTTTTCTTGGCTCACAAGCGCCATTCCTGTTACAAGCCACTGAATAGCAGTCATCCTCAATCATAAATGCCAGGTCACAGGTGTCTCGCTTGCAACAAAACTGCATACATATGTCCATGTTACTTGCTTTTCCGTTGTCAGTAAACGTGCCAGCGTTGATACCTCCAACCAAAGTATAATTGTGTAGCACCTCCCCATCCCAGCAGACACTTTTCTGTTGCGAAGAAGCTGCAGAAGAGATATCCCAGAAAGAATTTATCCCCTGGGAATTCGTATTTTTGGAAGCACGAAATGGAAACTGGTTAGTGAAAACGTCTTGAGGTTTGTAAGAGCCTTGGCTTTGACTTAAACGTAACTTCAAGTACTTTGAAAATCGGTTTAAGTCTGTCGTACTCAGTGAAAGCAGATCGTTGTCCGTAGCGTCGTAGTAGCTAGCTAAAGCTTCTCCCTCTTCGTCATCTCTCCATTCTCTGTTATGTTTATTATTGTTTTCTCGACGCCATTCTTGAAGGAGTCTTTGCAGATCCTTGTCACGCAAGTTAACACGTGTAGCAGTGGGCGAAAAGCCACTCAAACGCTGGGAATCCCTTATTGGATAGGGAGTATTAGGGAACATTCTATGATCAATTTCGTGTGGTCTAAAGGGCAGGTTTAAGTTTTGAGGAGTTGGAACATAGAAACCTTGGAGATTGTTCAAGCTTTTGGATGGCAATGGCGTCATATACGACTTGTCTCGACGTCCCTCGCCCTGATCTCCATTGAAGAGAAAAGGAAGAGCGTAAACATTCATACGGCCATCCAACATTTTTGCTACCAACTTCTCATAGCGCATAAGTGGCGTTGTTGGAGTAAAAATGTCAGTCGAGAAATTTTCGTCTATATTTCTACTGAGTGGCTGTTTATCGTTGACCTGCAGTTTCGTCTCAAGTCCCAAGTCATTTTTAAGGTTACTACCCTCGTCAGAGTGCACGGACACATCAGCCGTGTTAACGTCTTTGTTCTTATTCCTCAGTGTGGAGTCTGTCGTACTTTGTTTTTGTGGCTTCTCGGTCAGTGAGTTAAGTAAGCGGTCGATCATTTTAATGAGAGCCTTCAGTTTCGGTTGGTTTGGCGCTGTTGGTTTTTAAAATGTCTTGTCAGTATACCAAGCAAAAGCACAGCAAAATATAACAGTTCTTTTAAAGGAATGAAGGAGCAGTTTCTAGAGAACCTGTATGTTGCGTCGGCGATGGGGGATTGAAATTCAACGATTCGGTTTTAACTACTCTGTTGATAAGGTAAGGTAAGGAAAGGTCAAATTCATACTGATCCTTTCCTTCAGCAGGGAGAGAGGGAGTCCATTAAACAGTTTGGTACGAGTAGGTACAAACTTGTGATGTTTGCACGACAACGAAAGAGATGTTGACACAAATTTTGGCTTAAACTTAATACGTAAGCTAAACTTTCTTGCAGTAGATGCATTCTTTAAAATTATACGTTTCGTCATTCCCGATTATGTTTCAAAGAGTCTTCTATCTTCAGTGGTTCAAAAGGCCTACTATAGTAACAAAACGATACCTGTGCACTTACCTTCGTCTTTTTTCCTGTCGTGGTAGACATAAACAATTTTTGGGTTATATCTCGCGGGATTTCTGGCTGGGCGCGTTTCACACAACGATTCATTTATACATTTGACTCCATAACATTCGCCTTCCAGCATAAACGCAACATCGCATGCGTCCTTGAAACAGCACCGCTGACTGCATATGGTCATGTTTTCCGCGTCTCCGAGATCGGTAAATTTTCCAGCGTTAATTCCTCCCACCAAAGTGACGTCATTATGAACTATACTCGTGCGACACTGGCTGAAATCTGACAGTGCCCCCTTTGAAGCATTGGCTGGAAATAAATAAGCAGTAAGGAAACAGGTCACACGTTTACAGGTTTGTGGCACACCAATCGGCTAAAAAGCTGATCTCAGTTCCATACGCATTTCGAGAGCTGTTTTGGCAGTTCCCAGCCAACAGCTACCACATGTATACGGTGGAGCTGGCGCAGGGTCAGAGATCGCAAGGGCAACCCTTCGCCTGTACGTAGCTGTGCCATGCTGATGAGTCCAAATGAGGACAAAACAGCTGTCATGGCTGCCACTGCCCGGGTGATATGGCCGTGCGCATGCGTAAGGTACTGGCCATACCACGGAGTTTTATAGAGCTTCCTTTCTGTTTTGTTTGTAATTCTTTTTTACACACGAAAAACAATACCTTACAAGCTTGAAAGTTTTAAGCAAGAAAATCCTGCCTTAGGATAACAAGGCACCTAAAAAGGAACACCGACAACGTAGAGTAGCATCAGCAATTGTCGCTGTCGGTTTTATTTAAGCATGGCCACATCACGACAAAAAAAACATATAAGCTACTGTACTTTAAAACAACTGAGGCCATCTATGTCTTTAAAGTCAAGAATGCCCTTGGTAATGGGATCATGCATAACGTAGTTTGGTTGTCTACTTACCAATGAAGATTTCCTTTGTGTGTTTTACGAAAGCAATTTGCGGTTTGTAAAACGGTGAATACGCTGGCTTTGTTAGACACAGCGCATCGTCATAACACGACACAGCGAAGCACTGCTTTCCGAGCATAAACGCCAGACTACAGGTTTCCATTTTTCCGCAGGCTTTTATGCAGTCAGACATATTTCCAACTTTCCCTTTGTCGCTAAATTTTCCTGCCTTGATACCAAACTTAAGTGTTACGTTGTACAGAATGTCGCCGGATGTATAGGTATTTCTGAGTGGTACACCATCTTGTAGTGTGAGATAGTTTTCTTGAATGCGCGTCGTTGGTGAAGCTGAAGTGGCCTGTGAACTGTATCCCGTGGTGGCCGTAAAATCGTTGGAACTAGTACTGGATGAAATCTCTGTAAAAGCAATGCTGGATGTTGAAATCCCCGTGGTAGGAAGCGAAGGCGTAGTTTCCAAGTTATCTGAAAAAAAAATAGACACCCTTGCATTTCTACCTGTTTTTAAGGCGTGTAAATCTGCGGGAGCGGACGAGATCTTTTTACTGTGTTTTTATTGTTTACTTATTTTACCAAAAGAAGCGTGAAACGTTTTCTTGGACACTTCCTCAACAGGTTACTGAAATTGACGAGAGCTTGCTAAGCCTACGTCCGCACGAATCCAGATATTTTTAAAACCACACACTTTTTTACACGAGCGGGGGCGTAGCCAGCCTATAAACCTGTAGGCGCTGGCCTGCAAATTTTTGGTTTGATCACTCTACCTCTTGTTATAAATTATGCTTTTGGAGGGTGAGCTAAAAAGCATAGGAGGACAAAGTGTTGGTGAGGACCGTGCAGGCCTACAACTAGTCGAAAAGCTGGCTACGCCCCTGACGACTCGGCCTCCCGTCCACACGAAACTAGTGAATCCGCTCACAACGAAACCGTCCTCCTGAGCCGGCGGTTTAAAGTCCCGTGCCAACGAATCACGGATGAAACAAAAACTAAAACACTATCCACGGTTTTGGTATATACTAAATAATGATATCACCTCCTTGTCCAAAAGAAAAACTTTCAATATATACAGCAAAAAAGGTAGATAGTGAGCGGAAAAATATTTTGCCCTTCATACGTTCTTGTCGCAAAAACAGGGACTTTAAGATCCCACGACGCGACGGCAACGAGAACGTTGCTTAAAAAGTGAATTTGCGTTCTTTCTATCCAAGTTCAGGATGGGAAATAAATTCGGTCGTTGCTTGTTTACGTCGTAGTCGTGCAAAAACGGCAAAGAAATGTACAAAAAAGTGTGATGAACGTTCGAAGTTGTTGTTTTGCAATTAAACCTGCTGTTTTTTAGACGTTCTCGTTGCCGTCGTGTCGTTGGATCTTAAAGTCCCAAGGACAAAGAAAGGAGGTGTTTACATGAGAAAACTCGCATTGGCGCGAGTTTCATACCGGAATGACTTCTTGATTTCGTATCGGCTTTACATGATGACTGGGTGATTTCATATCGCGTTTACATGAAAATTCACTTAATGTTGATCAAATACACGTGCGAGTCAATTACGCATACGCCTTTACACCAAAAAGAGTGGTCGTTTCGCGTTAACATGACACCGTTGCGAAATTTCGTATCGGAGTGAAATTCTCGCTCTGGTACAACAACCGGGGTGAACTCACCCCAGTGTGACTCGCACCGGCATATTAACATTTTGTGGTGGTATCATGTGAACAGAGCCACGAGAGGGAACCGGAGTGAACTTGCACCGGCGCAAAAGTCGCCCCGGTGTCATCTAAACACCCCCTTTAAACGTCGTTGCGAATCATTACTTTAAGGATGAACTGATTGGTGCAACAGTATGAACATCTTTAACACAAGTGTACAATCAACGCCTTTTACCTATCAGCCTGTATACACTGTTAGCATAGGATCCTCCCAATCCATCATGGCATCTTCTTGACATTCCAAATTTCCGATAATGAATTTCCGCAAGTGGTCCACTAAAGCACATCCCTCCACGCTGAACGGCAAAGACGGTGTAGCCTCGTTTGCGCGCCACTCGTCCGCACTTTTGTAGTGGATCGATTCGAGTTTGATAAAAGTCATTCAATCGGGAATCAGAGTGTTCCAGAAGTGTAAGAGCATGACTCCCGGAGTCATTCCAACAACCAAGAGAAACGTAGGAACCTGACGAAAAACAAACTGGGACGTTAGGTAAGATCTAGACTACGAGTAGTCCCCCATTTTTCCTCAAGGATAGTAGAGCGAGCGAAACGCGAGCGAGCGTGGTCTAGGTAAGATCAAGCCAACTTTAACACTTACTTTTCACTTAGGGCAAAATGTTGGCTTAGGGGAGGGGTAGGTGGGCAGTTTCCCAGAAACTTATAATGATCCGCGACTTGGTGGCAGCGTGACGGAACGGTTAGAACGCTGGACTTTTAATCTGGAGACCCCGGGTTGGTTCTCGGTAGTCCTGAGTTCAAATCCTCGGCCACGCTTGCAAATAGCCAACTGGTTCGCCTCCTACCAGTTGGGATTCTTAACCATATCATGTTTGAATTATTGGTTCATTAACCCGGAAAAGGGGAGAGGATATATGAGCATTCATCTATTTATTTATTTATTTATTTAAGTATAAGCCGAGCACAAAGTGACCCAAAAAGGACGGAGCTTGTTTATGTACCATAGAAAACTTAAGAGAGTTGTACTCTTGGTCGGAAACTTTAGACCATCAGAGGGTCAAACCCAGTAACAGTTTGCCGTTATCCATTCAAGTTCTCAAGTTGGGTAGCCGGTGAACAAGTTCTCTATTTGGGATGTATCTCAAAAAGTCACCCGCGACTGGCATTCGAAAGAAGACTCGAGAGCAAGGACCACTGGTTGGGCGCCACGCGCGGTTACCACGTGTTCTCGTCCGTTCTTCGTGGCTCGCTTCGCTCGTCGCTAGAAACAAATGGGGAGATTTCGCGCAGGCTAAATGCTGGATGAGAGACTCATCGTTGACGGGGACCTAAAATACTCGTGGATGGGACGCTGGCTTCACAGCAGGGGCAGAATCAGCATCACATCACTGGTACTGACTGCTCATTTTAAGTTACAGAGAGACAAAGTGAACTCATTCTTAATGATCAATATGACACGCACCAGAATCTGTGAGGCGGTAGACATCGTTGACGAACGGTCCTCCTTTGCCCTCCTTACAGGCTGAAGATTCACCGTACTGGTTAAACATATGTTCCGCCGCCGGATCACCTAGGCAAGCTCCGCCATTCTGTATCGCAAAAACTGGAAACAAAAAGGAGAGCCTTTGCTGATATCATTGTAAAAGCGTTACAAACTAAAGTTAGAAATCATCGTGATCATGAAATGCCAGTCTGAAAATTTAAATATTATTTCGTACGAGATAGGAATCATGACAGTCCTAATACGGGCAAGAGATGAAGGGATCGCGTTTCGAGAGGGATGCGCGACTTGTGGCAAACGAGTGCGATGGCAGCAAGTCTGCTTTCATGGAACATGCTCAACATGCTTGAGCAGCAATGCTCCTTCCTCCTCCCTCAAAAACACACGTGCAAACAATTATAGAAAAAGTAAATTATTTCTTGGTGCCAAGTCTTTCATGCGCAACCTCAATCTCCACAGTCCCTTGCTTGTACCAGACCCAATAGTTTTAGCTTCACCATTTGATGCAGGGCAAACAATTATAGAAAAAGTAAATTATTTCTTGGTGCCAAGTCTTTCATGCGCAACCTCAATCTCCACAGTCCCTTGCTTGTACCAGACCCAATAGTTTTAGCTTCACCATTTGATGCAGGGCAAACAATTATAGAAAAAGTAAATTATTTCTTGGTGCCAAGTCTTTCATGCGCAACCTCAATCTCCACAGTCCCTTGCTTGTACCAGACCCAATAGTTTTAGCTTCACCATTTGATGCAGGGCTGGTTGTTAAGAAGCTGTTGCCCAGCTTTTTATTTATTATTCAACCATGATGTTTATCTTAACACAATACTTTGAAATATCGCGAACGCATTATCAAAGAGCACTGAACTTTTTCTTCCGTAGCTATGATACGAGGCAATATTCTGTAACCTAGCTAACTATCTAATCATCAAATGACAACAACGTTCATTATCAATTGTCCATACTCAATAGTTCCTCCTGTTAGACCGATAATTTCCTGATTCGGCTGTTAAGGTTTGGTTTTAATTTACTGGAAAGAGTGATAAGCTCCAAACCAATACCCCAAACTAGAGAGCAAGGAGCTATCCTTTGCATCTTTAATGTCCTCTCACCGTTAAAAATTCCGGCATGATTGCACCTTCCAGGTTCAAAACGCACGCCGGCATCGTTCCTCAGATAATTCAGGCCCGCAAGATTTACGCACTGTAAACTTACGGTTGCAACGCACTTAAGCCGTTGATATATTAACATTGATTACCCTTATTTGAATTGCGTTATGTGGTGGTTTATACCTTTGTACTCATGTTTTCGAGCCACTTGAGCGCACGTATCGATGGGTTTATCTCGTTTCAGGTAGGATCCTTGCAAAAGAGAATCTGAACCCTCCAATGAAGAAACTGAAGATGATTCGGTATCTTTCCAGCAGCCGAGAGACGCGTACCAGCGGTTTGCTAAAATGAAATAACGGGACAAACCATTGGTAAATTGTAGCAATAAGATTTAAAATCACGTGGTTTGGGTATTGTTTGTGGTCTTTTCAGTTTTGTATCACGTCATTTGCATGACGATTGGACCTGTGCGTGATTCTTAATCAAAAAACTTTGTTGCGTTAACTGCGTGAATTGCGTGGCCATGCTTCGTAAACTAATTTGGACGGCCCTGTAAATCAGGGAAGCATGCAAGATCACATTTAGTTCTATAAGAAGGCCTATGCTGTTGACGGGTAAATTGTTGTTAAGTGGATATGGACATTGATTGCGCCTTAAAGGTACTATGCTACGTGATGATATTGCTGCTTTAGGTCAATTCTGTGCTCAAGTCAATACTTTAAGTGCCATTACCCATACACAAAATGCTCCTGTAGAGCTATGAAGTAGTTATCACACAAATTTCACCAGGGAACACTAACCATCATAATTTTTTGAGCGAGTTTGCGGGAATAGCATAAAAACCTGAAAAAGTTGGGTTTCAATCCATATCCATCCTTGCCATCCGTTGCAACAGACGACATAAAACATTTTCAAAGCAAAAAAATTGTTCTAAATAACAAAACTGGACCATTTTCTTTGAAATCAAATGATGCAAAACAAAATGTTTAGTTTTTCAAAAAGATAGCAAATAGCGTGACTGAGAGGACTCAGTGTTCTCCTTTTTTCCCCTATACGCCTTATGTCAGACGAAATTGTGTCGCTGCTCGTCGGTACAGATAAGCCAGACATATCCTTGAAAAAACGTACCTGGGATTTCGTCATCAGGAGGACTCCAATTTACATACGCCATTCGCGGGCGATAATACTCAGACAAGGCTGGCTTCATCTTACATGAATCATAGTCTTTACATGCCACAAGGAAGCAATTGTCTCGAATGAGGAACGCCACATTACATTGCTCATCTGCGCAGCAAAAAGCGGAACATTCCTCCATGTTCTTGACAACGCCCTTATCGGTGAAATTTCCCGCCTTGATACCCCCTCGTAGCGTCACGTTATGTATGGTGTTGCTGATAGTCAACTTGGAGCATGCGTCAAGGCTGGGCTTTTCGGCGCCTGGTAAGGGGTCTGCATAAAAGTGAATAAGCAGGAGGTGAATAGTAATCGACTAGTAATCAACTAGTTATCGGCCAGTAACTGAATAGAAATCACGCGACAATTTTTACTTGTGACTCGAAATGAGAGGTTAAAATTTACAGCCCTAAAGAGGACAGAAGCTTTCCTTAAACGATTCCCAGTAACAGATATACATAAAAGGAGTTATTTTAAAGAAAGCGGCTAGCAAAACAACAGTCGAACTTAAATAGCAAAACATCTAGAAGAATCCCAAGTTTTATAGCACAATTCTCTTAAATATAATAATGCACAAAAATTAATAATACGCACGCCATTTTTTCAAGCTGTATTTGGGACTGTTGCAAATCGTTACTTACCACCAATCGGTCTTCCACCTCCGCGGTATACGTACGCCACTGTGGGGTTGTAAGAGGAAGGTTTTGCTCTCTTGATCTGGCAGCCTTCGGTATCAGCGCACTCCACTGCGTAGCAATTTCCCTGAATCATGAAAGACACGTCACACGTATCGTCGTGACAACAATGACGTATGCACTCGTCCATGTTGCGCGCGCTGCCATAAGTACTGAATTTTCCCGCGTTTATACCCGCAACCAGTGTGACGTTGTAGCTCACCGCCGTGTGGTGGCAGTCCGGTTCAGCGCTGGGTGGAGAGGCTGTTAATGTATTATCATTTGCTACAATTGGCTTGCTGTAGGCGCTTCCGCTGGCGGAGAGGTCAAAAATGGTAGATCCTGCTGCACTTTGTGTTCCTGAAGCTTTGCTGTAAGCGCTCCCATCGGCGGAAACCTCTGGAGTCGAAGATGTCCCCGAACTTTGTGTTCCTGTTTTACTGTATGCACTTCCGTCTGCCGAAAGCTCTAGAGGTGATGGGGTTGTTGTGCTTTGGGCAGCAGCTTTACTGTAAGCGCTTCCGTCTACGGAAAGACCTTTTGAAAGGGAACAAGAGGAAGAATTAATAACCCAAGCAGTTAATAAATTAAGGTCTCGACGTACAGAATAATTGCGTTTGTATACCATGGGAAAACAACAACAAGAAAACAAAAAACTCCAACTTATTCCCTCAACATTTAATGACTGCGCAAATAATTATTGTCTTTGATAGAACAGCTAATTCAAGACACAACTATCGATACTAGAGAATGTTATATTCAAGGCTGGAGAATGATGCGAGTGTGGTGCATCGTTAATAAACACAAATATCAACTCAATCGTGTTAAAAGATTTACACGATTGTGTACCAGTAAATTGCTTCTATCACTAAATGGTATAGTGTGCATTTTAAAGGGCAACAACATCACTTTTAGCAATAAGAGACAAAAGTAATTGACACATTTGTCTAAAACGCGCGCTTTAACCAACAATTTCAAATCATATAATTCTGTTAAAACGCCTTAAATACCCCCCTCCCCCGAATCAATTTTGTTTTTAGTTGAAGAAAGACTTGCGTGTTTAAAATACAACATTGGTTTGGGGGGAAGGGGGTAGGGGTACCGAGGGGGAGGGAGATAGGTATACCTACTTCGCCATAAAGGTTCATTACGTGCCAGTGTCTTAACAACTTTTGTCCCTCATTGTACTCAACGCCTCTACTCACCAGGTTCTGGAGTCACCGGTGACAAATGAGATACAAAACTAATCCTGGGATTCATACTTGACGGCCTCGCCTTCTTGGTCTTACAAAGCAACTGATTGGCGCATTTGACCAGATAGCAAGTATCCCTGATCATGAAGGCAAGGTCACAGAATTCTCTTAAACAACAGTGCCTCGTGCATAGGTCTAGGTCGTGCACGTGCCTGGCCTCAGAAAAAATCCCGGATTTGATACCTCCTACCAGGGTCACGTTATACTCGGGCTTTGTAACAGCGCATCGCTGTGTGCCATCAAAGGGTGTTGGTGGCCTCTCGGTCTTTTTCGTTTGGCGAAATGATGCTGAGAAAAGATAAAAGATCGTTAGCCCATTTCAAAGCGAAATGACGGTTTAACCAGTTACAAAGATGGAATTAAACCTTCAAAACAAATGAGTCTTATTGGGAAGTGAACGGCTAAGTTATCACGGTAGCCGGTCAGCCTGCAAGTTCGTATCATATTCGCAAGATGCTGAGCAGCTGAATATAAATACACCGTTTATCCTCTATAAGCCCCCTCCAACAACAACCTGCCTCTCAGCCCCACCGAGGGTTTAGACCGAGCACGAAAGAGACAGCCCTTAGCTGGCACCTTCCTAAGTCCATATAACCTCATTTTCAATCACCCTATTTTTTATCACTGTGTTATCGTTAATCATTTACTGTAAAGGGTTTAGTAGTTTTTTATTACCTATGTCGTAATGAAGAAGAAAGCCTTTTCCTTCCGCCCCTTCCGTACTGGTAAACTGAAGCCACAAGTGATTTCCAGTTGAAGTCAGCTCTGGAGGACGCCTATTCCCACAGTAAACTCCAAGCACGTTTGCATTTTCACTCGTCCCGTCTCTGACAACTAGCTTAGCCTTGCTACAGGTGTTATCCTCTTCCAAAGCGAAGGTGTTGAAACGAAGCGCAATTTTCTCGCTGGAATCAACGACAACATGCCACGCGCAAAGGGATTTCCCTTTGTAGTGGTGAGGCCATTCTGGTGACTCGATCACCCCTGTCGGACTGTAGAAGAAACCGCCACATGCTTAAAAGAAGAAAACATCAAGTTAAGTAGGAGGAAAAGGGAAGAAAAGTACAGGAAAAATACACAGATAAAATGCGGAGCAAGAAAAGAGGACAGATGAAGATCATGGCCTTATGAAGACCGTCGTGATTATTACCATCATCACCATCATTATTAGTATCAACATTATTAAGCACAATGAAGGAGATGATGAAACAGACTAAACTGGAGAAGAACAGCAACGTGGTATCCGAACTAACATTTTACTGAGTAAGATGCTTTCCAGAAAATTACAATGAGAAATTTCCATAAGTAGTGAGGCAGAAGCTCGACGATCTGTAAATTGCTGCGTGAGAATGCAGCGATTCTGATCTCATAATCATTTTTGGAAAAGTAATGTGTCAAAGAAGGATTTACATAAAAGGGAGGACTGCATTCAGAGGTGTTATTAGAGAAGTAATCTGTTTTTTAGTTGTTGTTGTCTTATTTTGTAAAATGTGTTCGTTCAGTACAATTTTCCACAGGTCACGTTTTGATTCAGAGTTACAAGAAAACTGAAAAAAAAATGGTTACATTTTATCTAGGAATATATTTGGATGGGCACCCGGCTTTTCCGACGAAATCACGTACCTCTTTCAAAACTGCATATCTTAGGAAGATTCTGAATTTCCTTTTGGTATTATTAGAGAAGTAATCTATTTTTTTGTTGTTTTATTTTGTAAAATGTCGTCGTTCAAAACAATTTTCAGTAGGTTAAGTCACGTTTTGATTCAGAGTGACAAGAAAACTGAAAAATCACTTACCTCTTTCAAAACTGCACATCTTTGTAAGATTCTGAATTTCCTCTTGCGTCAAAGCCTTATTATAAATCCTGAACTCGTCCACATCCCCCTGGAGAAATCTAGAACCTTTGTGTTTCCCTATTCCTGCATGCGCATCCCAATCCTGAGACAGAACACCCTTCCCAGCAGTCTCTGCCTTCAGTCGACCGTTTACGAAAACTTTAGCTATGCCAGTAAGTGCATCGTACGTTCCAGCCACATGATTCCATACTTTTGCTGGGATTATTGGATCTGCCGGAAAGAAAAATTAAGAAAAACTGAAAGCGACTCCTCAATGATCAAATACCAGCCGTCAGGTTAGCCTATCAAAGAAGGGACCTTGTTAAATATTTCAGTGGTTTCACGTTTGTTTTAAACAAGAGAAAATGAGATAATTTCACCTTATCCCCTTATCGAAAGCCGAAAACGTTTTCAGCCTAACAAGCTAAGGATTTGAATTTCTGGAGATAACGGAGAAGCTCAAATCCGTTTTGAATTTGTCCAGTGAAACACGAGCGACACGTAAAATGTGAGAAGTCTTTCGCCTGATTTGCGACCCCGCGAAAACGGTATTTATCAAGTCTTAACGGACATACATCTGTACGTTAACGAGTAAGGAGGGCGATGGATGTAACATACTCGTGTTGTGTTGAACACCTTTGTTTCGACACCAAGTAGAGGCGAGGTACAAAACGATAATCACAACGATAAAGACCTCTCTCGTAGTTTCAAGCAACTCTGTTTTAAGACGTGGCAGAAAAGGGGTCTAGACGTCTGTGAAACACTATCAAAGCACTCGATAGCAACACTCTACCAGCGTAATATTCCTTTTTCAAACAAGTTCCTTCCTACTAAGCCTACCTGTCTCAACACTGAAGATCGTATTGTCTGATTCGTTTCTATGGAACCACCGAACACTACCATCTTGTATTTCAAAATGATACTGTCCCTTTTGATGGAGAGAGTGGCCACCAACTGTGTCGAATATTGAGTGAAGTCCTTTGTTGGTATCAAGCTTGATCCACGCTGCAATGCTTATGGCCTGGCGTGGTTTTACCTGAAGAGTAAGGCGAAGTATAAAAACACAACACTAAAACGTACTTTCCAATAGCTCCGTTTACGGGAGAGATATTGCCTGTTTCACTCATGGTGGGAAGTCTAAAACAGAGAAAATCCTACGAGAAGGTAGGGAAAAATTTTTGCACTTCGAATTTTGCAGCTAATAAATTTAATAGACCATTATTTACTTAACACCCCAAAATATCCTACTTTGCTTCAATGTCGGATCAATATTTAGGTTTCTGGGAAACAGCCCACCTACCCCTCCCCTAACTCAACGTTAACATTTGCGTCTCACTTGGAGAAATGTCAATTTAACGAGCACGAAAATATTTTAAAAGTGAAGATACAGTTTTTATGTCTCCTACTGCGACAGTCAGCGTGTTTAAGTGGCCAGCGGGTCAGCTTGGCCCTCCGGCGACCCCAGACTTGACTCCCGGAGTAAAATGTATGGAAAATGACCCCCATATATCGACAGAGCTTTTGTACAAAAAAATTGCCCTTTCTACGACTGTAAAACGGTATAAACTGATATTTGGACAGACGGGATTTTGTTTACAACCCGCTTTCGGTCTCCTAATTATATTCGTTAACTCTCTTTGTCCCTTCGCTAAAGCTCGAATATGTATCCCATGTGAGGAGGGCAGGGATTTTAGTTGAAAAGCCACGTTGAGGATTTTACCACTCACGTTCAACCCTGTCTAGCAACTATCAGGTTGTTACAAGTTGCGTGAATACTGACTTCTGATTATATAAAATTACACGAGAGTCCGACCATACACGGGAGTTACGTCAATTGCTGCAAAACAAGTTTGCCTTAGCCTGGTTAAACGCAAACATGTGCAAAGTTTGCTGCAAAAAGGACTGTACTGCTCTCTGCTTTCTTAAAGAACTTTTCGCAATCTGCAAAAGAAATTTTTTGGAAGACAGGTTTGAACGTGGGTGCGCACAACATCGCTTCTCAAATCATTTTGCGACAATGCTGCAAAACAAGTTGGACCATTTACCGTACCTTAAACGAAATGACCTGTATCCCTCCCCGAGAATTTTAAGTCTTTAGTATGTAAAGCGGTAAGAGAACATTCCAGAATCGAAACTCGCCATTTCACTTCTTTCAGACAGCTCAGTTGCAATTTGCCTAAAAGAAGTTTCTGCTTCAAATGGGGACTTTGTGGCTAAAAACCAAGGAAAGAGGAGATTAAATCATTCAAAGAAAAAAATAAAGTGCATTACCTTGATCTGTCTTCCGTTCAAGAGAATTTCGCTTCCATTGTTTATTCTCGCAACTTTTCCACACGATCCAAACGATCTCGAAATTTCGGTTCGCTTTCCTGCATCTGCAAGGTTTCCATAAAAAGAAGCAAATGGCGACTTTCCCTGTTCAACATCTTCAAAATTTAAGTACATAATTAGTCCTTGTGGTCCAAATGATCCCTTTAGCAAGTCATTTGCTTGAGGCAGGTGACTTTTAATCTCCGGCATCCTCGTTCCTTGTTGAGAGCCATAAAACTGTGGCTTAACAGACCAGGGTTGCGTAACGCGCTCGATTTGCCGATTTCTATCCGGCAAAGCTATTTGTGAGCTGCTAAAATGAGGCGCAAAAACATAAAACGGGCGCTGTGTAACCTGTTTCCTGCTAACAACATTGTTGTTTAATGGGCGTTGAGGCTGCCTGGTTGCGTAACGATATTTCGCCAGCTGTTCAAACTGTGGCTGCTCAACACTGCTTATACGTTGAAACTTCCCAGGCCTGACTGATTTCATCGCTGAGTTTTTGGCGCCGTAGGGAATTTTTGCTACCGGAACTTGCCCATTTTGCGCCACTAGGGCGTTACTTTGTGCGAAATTCATGACGGGTAGGCGTTTCCTCTGAACATATTGGTCTGGCCTTAAAATAACTTTGTATGAATTCGGAACTACATACACAGATTGCCCGGGAGTTATTTGCCGATCGTATTTCACTTGAGGATTTACGGCTGCAGTAGTTGCTCCAAAACCATTGATACCTCTTCCAAAAGCTGATTTCCTCCACAGTAAACTTTGCGAGTAACCTTTTTTAAGTCCACTAATCTCAACATTGGGTACGTTTTGCCTCGGAAGGCTTCGCCGTTTAACTTGCCTTTGCGAGGCTTTCTCTCGCCTCTTCCTTTTGCGTTTTTTACGGTTGCGCGGCAGTTCTTCTTGCCCATCTTCAAGAAGAGCTTTACGTTTAAATCTTAACAAAACTCGTTCATTACCAGCGCCACGAAATTGTGGATAAATTCCTAAAGGATATACAGACCTTTTATTCCTGATTCTTTCGCTTTCCTTTGTTTTTACTTTATTAAAATCCACCAACTTCCGTCCAGAAATTCTGCGATGACTCCTTTTGCGCCGGTGATGTTTGGCAGAGTTTATCCACGAAATATATTTTCTTCGCTTCTTTTTACGAGATTTATTGAATGTTTTTGTCACGTCGTTAACATGCTTACTTTTGAAGTCATGATCATTTGAAAGTGAACTTGACTTCTCAGACAAAAGTTTCACTTCACTTTGCAGTTTGTTCTTTGAACGTCTCTTCGATTTTGAAGGCGTGGAGGTATCTTCCGCGTTCCTAACTTTTGTGATAGCAATCAATGAGTTACTTTGAAGACTTGTTGTAGAATTTCGAGGCTGCGAGAGATTTAATACATCTGTGTCGATTTTAGAAGAATGTCTTTTATTGTCCCAAGAAGAGATATCAAGCGAAGAGAATTGAGATGAAGGGGGCCTTTGTGATTCCAAAACTTGTTCATTTCCTTTAACTACCGTCGATGAGTTCGTTTCCCCAAAATCGCCATCAGTAAAAGAATGCTTAGTCTCTTGCCTTTCCAGATTACTGTCCGAGTGACTTCTGGAGATTTCTTGGCCATTATGTCCAGAAATTTTATGAGGTACCGAAAAGGAAGCTGATTGGTTGAAAATTACTTGCGGAGAACCTGAAAGAAATGGCAAAAAATCAATTTTTTCTTTCGTGTCAAATGTATTTCTTTTTTTTGCGTTTTCAAATGGCCAAAAACGTTTAGACAATCAGTGGGGACATGAACAGGGGACACGAATTCCATCACTCTTTTCGACCCTTTTCCCCCGCCTCTACAACTTAGATGAAGCATGTGGTGTTCTGTCGCAAAGTCTGCCCCTGCAACAAATAGAAAGAAACTCTGAAAAACGCGCGTTTTTCATTTTTAGATCTCAGACGCTTGGGGTGTAACCTGAAATGTCTTACACCAAGCAGACTTGGCCCGTTACGTGCCACTTAAGAATGCCAAAAATGGCGCCTTTCCCCTTCTCTTGTCTCTCATTTATGCCCCCTTTCATGAGCTAGTGTTTCCCGATCCGTCCTTGTAAGGAAATGAATCATGTTTGCAAACGAGATTAATTTTAAGACACGCAGATGTTTCTTTACTCCCGAAAGTGCCCATCGGTGGGTTTTCTTGGTGAAAAGTACTTGGTGAAATAATTTCTTTGAATGACCAACAACTGAACAGGGCGAGGTTGATAAAGATTATTACACATTTTTTATTCTCTGTTCAGAGCCGGCCTAAACTTTCGAGAAGGGCTTGACATACGGTTGACTCGGAGTCAATCATTTGTTTGGTCTAATGTTATTAAAGCTTCCCTTTTGAATTATTTATACAATTCCCTAGTGTTTTTCCCCATTAGTTTAGGTTCACTCAGCTACACTCGAGCAAATTATTATTAACAGCAGGACAATTGAATCAAACCACAAGGGGAATTAAACAAACAAATATCGTTATCACGGAAGTAAAATCGAAAACCTGTGATTTCGATACACTGAAGTTAAGGTCGAATGAGCAACTCTTTACGCAACATTTATATATAATTACTTTAATCAACGGTTGAAGTAGAGCTTTCTTACGCTCAACGATCTCCAACCACACATAACTCTCGCAATTATTGTTTGCAGAAAACAATATCAATTAAGTCTACTCTTCCGTTTCTTCACAGGTGTTTGTTATTGAACGAAAAGACTAGCTTACTACTTGTAACAAGCGCCAGAGGTAACAGATCGTTGAAAATGAACACTTTCAAACCAGAAATACTACGTAATCAGATTCGCTTCGACAGCTAAGAATCCACTGTGAAGTTATTAAAACGTTCACGGCAAAAATTAAGGATGTTTTCCATACAGGACAACAGTAAATTCTTATTACAAGGAAAAAATAAATAAAAGCAAATCCTCGGCCGATGAATGGGAACCTGGTATAACTAACTGGAGTCAGCAGGTAGTGTTTGAGTAAACAAAGCAGTGTTTATACAATCATATTTCTTAACAGAGCAAAATCACCACAACTGGTCATATTGATTTGGCACGGCAGTGGCTAAGATAAAGAGTACTTCCAAACAGAATCTTGACATGCCGTGTTATATATTTAAAGGGATTTCCTGTTCAGAAGCTCCGAAAGAGTTAATTATTTAGACTCACCTGCGCCGAGGGCGTGCTCCGGAACACTCCTTGCTCTCTTGACTTCTGTTAACGGAAAATATTTATATAAGTAAAAAACCCAAACCTTTAATTCCCCACTGAGAAGAACCACTTTGTTTTAAGAAGGCGCCCTTCTAACTTTGTCTTGCCAAAAAAAAAAAGAAACTCATAACGAATTGATGATCTTCAATATTTGAAAACAACTAATATACTACCAATAACTCAAACACTACAAAAAAAACCTCTCTCCCAACGAACAGTAATGAAACGGTGTTAACGACAAAGAGTTAACATTAGCTTATAATAATTAGAGAAGAGTCATCAATGATAAAGACGTGAAAAGTTGAAACGCTAATTAACAAGCTCAAGTTTGAAGTGGCCGGATCACAGTCTACTTTCTCGCAATCAAACAAACGGGTAATTAGATTAACAGATAGTATTTGGTAAACATAAACTAGCTAGAACTCTTACAAAATTTTATCCCGAAACAACGTTTGCGGCTCCAACAGAAGTCATGGCCTCGGATTCAGATTAAATTTACCATAAAAAGCCTTTGGTTCTACCAGAAAATTATAATTGAAACACAAGCAAAATCGATTAAGCCCGAGTACCTTGTAACAGGAGAATCGTCAGCACAAATAATCCAAAACGTTTAAAACCAGAGACGGGGTCATGACGAGATTTTTCTAATCTACTGGACATTGAAACACAACCCTTCGCCAACTTGAAAACTCCCAAAAGAACATGGATGCGCGCTATCCTCGTTTCGCAAGAAACTCCTTCAGCAAAACCACGTGGAGATTAGAGAGAAAATTACTCCGCCAAAGTATCGAGAAGTGGAACCATTCCAAATCAGTGTAAAGACAGCCGCATATAAACTTGATTTAAAAAGCGTTGCAAAATTCCAAATTTGATTATTTCAAAAAAGTAACATTTGTGTTGTGCTCTGGCGACAATGCAAGTAGAAACCATCTAGGGGTTAATTTCCTATATTTTCATGACATCACAAGGAGAGAATTCCGGCAGCTTAAAACAATTACGTCATGAGGGCGAAATCCACGGGCTTGTCGCCGCTAAAGCAAAAAGAAAAAACACATCAAAGCCACTTCAAAGCTACATTCAAAGTCTACTTTTTTCCGGCAAAATAAAAAGGGGGTTTTAGATTTGTTCCGTTTCGCTGCAAAAACAGCGTGAATCAAAGCGCGGGTCTTGAACACCTTTGACGTTTTTTTATTCGGGGCGGGAAAAACGGATTCTGGTGAATATCAAAGGGGACCTCTCAGCGCACTGAACCGTTTAAGGTGTTGATTTTTCAACAAAATAGCAGGTAGAATACTCTTAGAAGTTGCCAGTCGGTTGCACTGAGGAAAATACACCGACTTAGTATAACCTCTGGAGGAAATGCCTAATCACATTTATTTGATCACTCTTGACCACTGAGAACGCAACGCCACTAAGTGGCACGCACTTTTACTGTAATCTGTCCTAGTTAGTCCAATATTCAAGGCCTGGAACTTATAGGAAGGTCTAGTGGGTTAATTGTGAGACTAAAACAGTTGGTTCATTCGCACTGTTAAACAGAAACAGTCAAGTACTGATCAGGGTTTTCAGAGCAGTGCTATAGGTGATTAGCGCCAATCAAGTTTCACAGAGGGCGTGTGGAGGGGCAATTGATGAAGTAAGAGACGGGTTGACTTCGGTGGCATGGAGAACAAGCGCCTTGCCGGCTGGTCACGGATTTGTTTGTATTTTCTAAGTAATCTCATTGACATCATACCTCAACGGGACGCAAATAAAACAAGGATCGAATCTTGAATGAAGCTGCTTAAGTGATCGCTTAAAACAAAAAAATACGATTTTCCGGTAATATTAATTATAAAACCTTACTCTTTCTCTAGACTTCATGAAATTCAATCTGTAGATCAGGAGGAAAACGGACGGTTTCTGGTCCACTTTCGTCGCTCGAAAAAGGTCGTCTAGAGAGCAAGTGTACGTCCGTTTCTCGAAAAGAGAGGCTTTGTTTCAGACGAGGTGCATGTGTCTAGTACAAGAAAATTTTCCGGTTTCTCCTTTATCAAATCGCTACACGACAATTCCCTCAAGGACTGAAAAGTTTGGCTTCATTATATGTCAGTCCTGTTCAATCCGTTAACATTAGTTTATCCAATTTTCAGAGCCGGGGAATTACGTAAAGTTTTGTTGGTCAATTTTGAAACTAAAATAATTGGTGTATTCGCACTGTTAAACAGAATAGGTCAGGTTCTATAATCAAGTTTTACGGAGCAGTGTTATAGGTGACTATAAGCGCCAATCAAGTTTCACAAAAAGGCGTGTGGACGGGCAATTGATGAAGTCAGTGACGACCTGACTTCGGTGGCGTGGTAATGAGCAAGCGCCTTGTTCGGTCACCGGTTTGTTTGTGTTTTGAAGTAATCTCATTAACATCATACCTCAATGGGGCGCAAATAAAACACGGATGGAGGCTTGAATGAAGCTGGTTCATTGAGCGCTAAAAACACACGCAGAAAAATACGATTCTGTGGAATTTTATATATATAGCACCTCCTCTAGACTTTCTGAAAGTTCGTTTTGTTGTGCCATCGATCAGGAGGGAAACGGACGGCTTCTCCCAACTTTCGTCGCTCAAAATGACGACTAGTGGGCAAGTCTACTCCTCCTCCTCCTCCACCACCACCTCCCCCTCGTCCTCGAAAAGGAGAGCTTTGTTTCAGACAAGGTGTATTAACAAAACAAAAGAAAATTTTCTGGTTTCTCCTTAATCAAAACGTTACACGACCATTCTTCTGGACAGTTTAGATGCATTCTTTGGCCGTCCTCTTTAATCGTTAACTCTGATTAGTTTATCCATTACTCTCAGAGCCGGGAAATTAGCGAAGGTCTAGCGGGTCAATAGTGAAACTAAAGATAGTTGGTGTATTCGCACTGTTAAACGGAATCAGTTTTAAGGGTGGCTAAGTGCCAATCAAGTTTCATAAAAGGGCGTGTGGAAGGGCAATTGATGAAGTAAGTGCGTGATTATTGACTTCGGTGGCATGGAGAGCAAGCGCCTTGCAGGTCGGTCACCGTTTTGTTTGTGTTTTGAAGTAATCTCATTGACATTATACCTCAACGGGGCGCAAAGACTATGGATCGAATCTTGGCGGAATCAATTTGCTGAAGTGATCGCTTAAAAATACGATTTTACGGAAATATTAATAAACCTTGAATAGCTCCTCCTCTAGACTTTCTGAAAATTTCTTTTTTGTTTGTGCTATGGATCACAAGGGAAACGGAGGGCTTCTCCGGACTTTCGTCGCTCAAAAGAGTCTACTATTCTAGGGGGCAAGTCTTCTCCTCCTCCTCCTCGAAAAGAGAGGATTTGTTTCCTGCAAGGTTAGACTTGCCCATAAGTCGAGCTCAAACCTCTTCACAAACGCGAAGCGCGCGCGAGCGGGAGATTTCTTCTTGTTCGCGCTGGGGCCTACTACCGGAACCAGAAATGAGAAGCGAAGGACTTTGAGTCTAAGGAAAGGTGTGATAACTGAACAAAAGAAGATTTTCCGGTTTCTCCTTCTCAAATCGGTCCACGAAAAGTCTCTAAAGAACTGGCAAATTTATTTTCATCATTTTTCCGTCCTCTTCAATCGTCAATATTTACAAGAGACTCTCGGCCTTATAATTGCAGGTGTTGCAGCAGCGCCAGCTTTATTTTAAGAAATAAATCAAATCAGTGTTAATATTTCACCTATTCAGCTTACTACTAACTCTATCTCACTAAAGTGGGGCTTAAGAAGTAAATCAACTAAGGAGCATGGTAAATACTGAAGCCCGAGGTAATATCGCAGCATATCTTAGTACCAGCCACATAACCTGCTAACATTTAAAAATGGTAGACTAAAACAGCTCAACCTTGAAACCGGAGGTTGAGTGGGTTAATTGTTTGAAGTGTCAGATATTTGTCGTGATTATTTTCTTCACATTTGACTACAAGACTGCGTATTATAAACATTTACATTTCACGGCCGAAAGTACCCGCGCTTAGATTGTTTTAACAAAAATTTATTTCAAAAAAGATACGCATTTAAATCGTCAAGAACATTTGAATTAAACGATTTTGTTCAAACAGGTAATTAATCATCGTGGTTTTTAAAATGTTACAGCCGGACAAAAACTGTAAATCTTAGCCGGCCCATCGAAAGTATACGACAAGTTAAATTCTAATAAATACACACAAACGTAGCATAGAAAAACAAACTTCCCAGGGCTGAAGCTGAATTTTCCACTCTTTCTTTCTCGCTTGACTCCACAGGACGGTGGACGGTGTGGATGTCTAGGGCGATTTTTTTCCTCTTGAGAAAAACAAACTGCCCACTATCCAGGCTAATGTATGTCCCGTTAGAGAAGCTCGTCTTCAAACTTGTGCACCGTTCAACAAGTCATTGGAAATATTTTGTTCCTTAGCACTAAGGCAGGAGGAATTGGACCTAGTAAAGCTATGGGCTACTCTTCAAAAGTACGGTCAGTACGCAGAACGTTCTCCAAACAGACGCCCCTTTCGGAACTGCCATGGCCAACTGAGCCAGACTTCCATTAATTCTCAAAACGATAGGAGTCACGACATGAATATTTTTTTACAAGAACTAGACGTTTTCGACAGGCATTAGGTGCGAGATAAATGATAGTTTAGTTAACTTGATAGCAAAACTCGATGGCCCTCAGAAATTAGCGCCAATCGACCTTAATTACGAGTCCGTTCAGAGGGTACCACGGCGACAAGCTAAGATGAAGTAATAAGGTGCAAGATAAATGATAGCTTAGTTAACCCTTTAAACCCTATGAGTGATATAATCAGCATCAAACTTCTCCTTGTAATATCAATGCTTTGTAAAATATTGTGGTCATGAGAATTACAGACATGAACAAACAAGATGAATTTGCCTGTATTTTATCAACTTCTCCCACTACTTCTTTAGGAAATGAATAGGGGCAAAAAATGAGAATTCAAATTTGGATCTTAGGGTTTAAAGGGTTAACTTGATAGCAAAATTCAATGGCCCTCAGAAGTTAGCGCCAATCAACCTTATACGAGTCCGTTCAGAGGGTACCATGGCGACAAGCTAACATGAGGTAATTGGTACGGTCAAGAAACGCCATGCCACCATATCCGGAAGATTAAGGTTGGAGGAAACCGGAAAGTAGGGCGATCCCTGAACAGATTTAGAACTTGACGCTATTGATCATGACAGGCGTTAAGTGCAGGCTAAATTGTTCATTTAACTAGATAGCAAAAATCGCTCGTCCTGAAGTTAGCGCCAATCAACCTTACGAGTCCGTTCAGTGAGTGAGGGTACCAAGACAAGTTGAGATGAAGTAATAGGTACGGTCAAGAAACGCTCTGTCACCGTACCTGGAAGATAAAGGTCGGAGGAAAGGGGCGTCGATAAAACCAGGAACACGGAACATTCCGGAACATCCCTGAACATGAAAACAATAAAAATAACTTTCATGAAAAAAACATAAGGATTTAATTCAAGACAGTCTAGTCGCTGAGAATAGCTACGCATTACTGTTTCCAAAACGAAATCTTGTCCACTAAATCCAGTAACGTCATAAAATTCAAAGCAACAAACACATTAGCAAAGCACTCGAATTAGCATATAAATAGATTGCAATAAAGTTCTCTCAAATAACTTCGCTCTCACCAGAAGCAGGATCAGTGTTTTGGGTATCTAACGGGGGTACCCATATCACTAGTGATTTGGGTACGCGGACACCCAAAAAACGGAGATACCCAAATCACTTTGACAGCAGCGATCGCCATCTTCAACTAGGCGGAAGAAAATAGGGGACTGTGAACTAGCTTGAATTTCAGCCATCTCCTCGAGTCGCAAACTTCACTTGCGATCCCGGTAGACGGCTGAAATTCAGGCAAACTGATAACAGTTAGAAAGTACCACTGCGTTACCACTACCACTGAAATTATTCACTGCGAATGTGAATCATGTCCGCTGAAGTCCAAAGCCACGAGCCCTTAAGCTCCTCTTACAGTCGCAAAGCTGTAAATGGATAACCGTCAAATGATTATACCGCAGGGCAAACGAATACAAGAGGTGGCTGTGTGAGGAAAGCTTGAAAACCCTCCTCCTCAAGTTTAATTTTAATATATTTTGAATCTAGAGGCAAGCTTCCACTCATTACTGTCATTTGCATGGACCCTCACTCACCCAACAAATTAATTGCGACAAAATATTGTTTTCTCATACTCGGAGATGATACCAGTTTCTTTTTCTTTATTTAATTTATTTATTTTTCCTTTTTAAGTGATTTTTTAAAACATAAGCAAGCGAATATTAATTTTAAGAAATCGCTTTTGATCAAGCCTTTAAGTGATTTTATGTTATTTTATGTTACTTTGTTATTATTAATTTTTACAAAAATTATTTTATTACTATTATTTTGTTTATCAAGTTTTTTTTCTTTTTTTTCATGAAAACGATTGTTATTTTTTCATGTTCCGGGACAGTTCCGGAATGTTCCGTGTTCCTGGTTTTATCGACCCCCGGAGGAAAGTCAGTAGCGCGACTCCTAAACAGATTAATACAACTTGACGTTTTGGACATGAAGGCAAATTGTTTATTTAACTTAACAATCGATGGCCTTGAAGTTTTTAGCGTCAAAACTGGGGCGACCCTTTGAACAGATTAAGAAGAAGTTTTCACCATCGTTATTCTCTGTCATGATAAAGCTTTTGAAGAGTATGACGTGACAAATTGGCGCAATTGTGAAATCGAAACACTGAAGTAAGCTTACAAATAAAAGCAACAACAACATCAAGAGAGGAACAATGTGTTCATCAGGAGAGTTGATGAGGACTGATTGATTGATGGTCACGATTTCCACAGTCTCCAGAATACAGTCTTGGGATAAGGGCGAGCTCACTTTCTCGAACCGAGGCTAGTAATCGAACCTAATCAGGTCTAACATTGATTGAATGACTGTTGACCTTATCCGGAAATAACGGTGGAATATAAGAGGTCTAAGAGGTAATCAAAAAAATAACTATGGAATGCTTCATCGAAATTGCTTTGTACGGTATTTACGCGCTCATTTTTGTATCAGAAATCGAATTAATGAGCGTAGCAAACGAGTGAGATCAGTGAAATGTCAACAACTACCGTACCGGTACGCCCACACTTTCCCTGAAGTATTCCAAATTAATGCGACATTGAGGAACAATGTGGTCCTAGGAGGCAGTGTGAGCTCAGCGCGTCGGACTTGCTATCCGGCAGTCCCGGATTCACATCCCATTAGGTTGTATAAATATTACTTACTTTATCGATGCGTAGACTTTGGCGGCCATTTTGAGTTTTTCGGTCAGCTGGTGCGAGGCCCTGGGAACAAGAATAATCTGGGGTCTGGGTACTTGAGACTGTCGGAATACTCTCGAAAGATCCGATCACTTGCCCGAGCAACTCCGAAGATGTTTTAGTTCCAGACCTCGCACCACCTGACTGCAAAATTCAAAATGGCCACCAAAGAAAACGAATTCCACGCACCAATGTCACACCAATAATATAACGTTAGTTATCATTATAAAAATGTTATATACATACAATGAGTCTAGACTGTTTACAGTTAGCCATCACGACACCCGAAGGAGGATCAAGATGTTATCCCTATATTTTAATACAAGATGTCTCCTTACAGATAATCCACCCATCCCAGAAAGGGTTGGCCACACTACCCGGGGTCTACGTCCCCTACTCTTTTCGAACAGTGGTGTGGGTTCTTTTACGTCCAACAAGAACGTGAAAGTGCTGTGAGACAGGACCTACGGTTTTTCATCCCTAGCAGAAGACGAGAAAGTCTAACCGTTTGCAGAAGTCATAAGACTATAAAAAGTAGCATTTCTTCTCAGTTTTTTAAAGACCCTGAGTGATGGTCCGGCCGGGGTCTGAACCGACCTCCCGCGCAGCTAACCAGGCAATCCTCGCTTTGACCACTAGCTGGATTTGTGTCTCAGTCGTTCCGAGTTCACATCCGTGGCCACGCTTGTTAATAACCGACTGGTTGCCTCCTGCCAGTTGGATATTTTATTCCTGTTCTAAGTTGATTAATTCATTTGTAGAGGAGGTGAATAGGGCCTTGGATCGGCGGATTTGGCCTTAAAAAGCTCACGGATTGTGGATTTTGGCGATAAATCGAGCGGATTCGCCGATTTGAAAAATACCGTGGATCGCGGGTCAGCTGAAAGTTTTGGCCCGGTTTCCGCATTCTGTCAGTCTAGAAGTTCGGATTGTGGATCGGATCATCAATTTTCGGTCGGCCTTGGTCAATGTGCTGGTGTTTTGTCGGCGAACGTTCCATTTCCGAGGTTTCCGGAAGAGACTTTCTCGTAACCCGACGCATATATAGAGAATACTTCATGGAAAGTGCTGGCGTACGGTATTTACGCACGAGTTGTTGACGTATCAGAAATCGAACGAGTGAGCGCAGCGAACGAGTAAGATTTCTGATACAAAAACAACGAGTGCGTAAATACCGTACAAAGCACTTTCCATGTGGTATTGTGTTTATTATATACATATTGAGTCATTCCTCATTTTGCGGGCCTTTTTATTTTAAATCTTTCAAAAATGCTAAAATTTGCCGCTACACACTTACCGCAAAATGACAACGAAAACGAAGTATCAGCTTTTTAGTAAAAACGTTTGTTAAAAACATAAATGACGGTGAGGATATGAGGTAATCCAAGAACTATAAGTAATCTTAACTGTTTGTTCTCAATGCACAATTGAAAATGAGTGAATTTAAGTAAAATGGCCGGTTTCAATATAAGCTTAAGCTTAAATGAAAGGCAAAGTAGCTCCGACAAAAAGCACAACAAAAGCTTACGTCTCATTCTGTTTATCCCTTTCTGCTGTTGTTTCGCCGGCTCTCTACCGTATTTTTTTATCGACAGTGAAACAAACGAAACTATTCCACTCCATTTCCGAAATGTTTTTCACTTTTTTAGCGAGAAAAACTCCTTGAGTAAAACTTTTCTCGTTGAATGTGTGCGAAGCGGCGCTGCAAGCTGCAATAAAAGGCGGCAATTTTGGCGCGAAACTCGCACACCTCTGTGGCTTCTGATTGGACGTATCATTTTTCTCACACGTGAAAAAACATCGTTCGCGATTCTGATTGGACGTATCGTTTTTTTCACGTGTGAAAACCATCGTTCGCTCCTCTGATTGGCTAGAACTAATTTGCGTACGAAAATTTACGACATAGCTTTTTGGTGAGTATTTCTCAGTATGTATATAATAAACATGTATTCTAGTATAGACAGCGTGACGGAAATGACGTCAGGCAACCTTTACATGAACTGATATACTGTTCTTCGAAGATATTTCAGCTAGTTTGCTTGTCTTGATCGTTAACTTAATCATAGGCGTACGGGCCGGGGGGAGCGAGGGGGGTGGAGCCCCCCCAGATTTTGGGTAACTCAGATTTTTTGGGCAGCAAGAGAAAATTTGGGCAAAGCCAGGTTGCTCCTGCCAGGTTTTAAAGACGTTTTCATGTTTTATTATTATTATTATTATTATTATTTTGCAGGCATAAGTATTTTCTATTTTAATCTGAAAAAAAAACCTGAAGTCGGCACAATAATCCAGTTACATTCTCTCGAGACATTGGTTGCCTAGCAAGTGATTAGTTTCTAGTTATTAGGGAAGGGTACCACATGTTGATTTACATATTTATAGTTTTTTCATTGTTGAGCACTGTACTGCACTGCACTGACTGGAATGGGCTCTTTCCAGTCGTGAATTGATTAGAATAAACTTCCGCATATCTTTCTAGAATCATCTCCGCTTGCAGAACAGTGTATGGCGGATAGCATCAGCAATGGGTCTGAAAATGAAGAAGTGGCTGACTATTTCTCGGTTCGATAACGGCCAAGCATCAAGATTTTCCTTTTTTAACATATTTTTAACTATGAAAACTTCATCCCAAAATATCCCAATAACACTCTCACACTTTGCGTTTTAACTTCACGAACATCGAGGCGACTATTTGACGAAAAAGCTTCGGTGAACGATTTTGTAAGAACAGTTCCCAGTGCCGAGAAATATTGCTGCAAGTAAAATAGACAATGGCGTCATTTCGTTGCTATGACAACTCCGATGTCATTGCATTCCTGATCATGACAAATTTTCATCTTTATCTAATAAAATTTTCCAAATGTTTGTCTATGGCGACGCAGTTATGCTCAGAATTGGGAGGTATTGACCCTGAAAAACCGTTTCAGTATCGAACCACCTTCATATGCCAGAACGGCCTATGCCGTTTTGCATAGTATGGCCCTCGTTTCTTTTCGACTGTACGTTTCGTAAAAATTTGGGCAACTTCTGAGAATTTTTTGGGCAAATGGTTTACCCCCCCCCCCCCCCCCCCCCCGGCAAAAAATTTCCCGTACGCCTATGAACTTAATAGACCTTTTCACGGTTTCTGTCGCCATCTTGGTAGCCTGTTCCAAGCGTTCAGATAATGGAGAGCGGTGCGGAGTTAAGAAAGCGATGATCGCACCGCTCCCCACTATCTGAACGCCTGGAACAGGCTACCATCTTGGTAGAGGGCAAACACGGCAAAACTCGCGACTCGATATCGTGAAGTTTTCGGTGCAATAAGCAATCTCTGAACAATTAACAATTATTCCTCGAGTCCGAATGGGCTCTAAGTCAATAACCCATGAATTCTCTGAGATCGCGTATACCTAAACGTTAAGGAGATGTTAAAGATAGCAGCAGCTATGGAAAGATTATTATATTTTTGAGTAGACAAATCTCATAAACGGTCTATAAATTCATCAGGAATACGCGCGAACTGAACAAATTGTCTGTTGCACATTATTTTAAAGGTTCTGCTCAACTTACACAATTTTCCCTTGCTGAACAAAAACTGTACCGAGCCGTATCTTGGTGCGCTATATAGAAGCTACATCATGGTTCAAATTTTAAACTGTAAGATCCCTGAAAGAGTTCTGCTCAATATGAAAAAGGTTTTCAAAGGTTTCACGCCGGTGGAGATGTGCTGCCTTTCACCTCTTGCAAGTTTTTACTTTTAAATACTTATTGGTAAGCAAATTACTATGAAGTTGAGTTCTGCCTCTCCCGAATTTTGCGGCTCGACTAGAAGCACATCCAAAGTGATGTCAGTAAGTAAATTTACTGAAAAATCTTTTACGCAATACCAGATACTTTCATTTTGCAAGCTTGCAGACTATTTGATTAGTCAAATCTGTATTGTTGGAAGAAACATTATAAGCTCTGTCCTTAATGCTTAATGTTTTGAAGCTGTAACGAAAACGTCTTAAACATGAAGTCCCGCATCTGTTGCGATTACTGAACAACTATGTTAAGTAATTCATTTTTTCATGCTACAACGCTACTTTCTATATACCACGAAAAATTTTTAAAGTAACACGGATTCGGATTTGAACAAAAATTAAGTCGGATCGACGGATCGGGCCTAAATGATACCACGGATCGGCGGATTTGCATACCCCTATTCACCCCCCTCTTTGTAAGATGATTCGAAACTACTAGTTATTCGAAACTACTAGTCTTCCACCATAAACAAATTTAACACAACTTGGACGGATGGGGGAGAATATAATCCTAGAATACGTATTATACATGCAGTTGAAATAGTTTCTCGGAAAGACGGGAAAATTTTAAAGCAAAGCTCCCAGCAGGAGCCAAGTTTAACAGTGTATATTTGACCTAGATCTTTCCTAGCGGAAACAACACGGCTTAGATATGCATGCATCACGTCACGCCTATATAGCATCCGATCGGTTCTGAGAAAGGATGACTTCGATTGTCGTCGGGGACCAAGAGCCAAGTTCATGTAATAAGAATTTTCTTAGAAGCTCGACGGAAAAGTTCAAAGGGGCTGTGACACGCCTTCTGTTATTAACAAAAATAATAACTAAAACTTGTTTTCACACCCACTGAATTTTGAAAATAATGTTATGTTTTGTAAAATAATGTTACGCCTGTAAAAATCAGCCAAAACTATTCTTGATGAAATTTGTTTTTGACATTTTCTTCATAGCTCTACAGGAACATTTTGAGTTAAGGCCCTAAGTTATGACTTACGCGCAGAATTGACCTAAAACAGTATAAATATATCCTCTTGACACAGCCCCATTAAAGCGGAACAAATAATTTAAACATTTCCGCTGGAGAGAGACGCAACATGCTTCATGGCACGACAAAAGCATTTCATTGGGCTCGTTTTCGTCAAATAACTCATGTTTTCTCATCTCCATGCTCGTAATATATCATTTAACATTCAAGCTTTCTCAATTCTGCATCGGCCTAACATTTTGCGATTAACCAGTGTTGGCGCCCCAATTGGTAGTGGCACTGAATCTCGTAAGAGACCTGCCTTCCCGGCCCGCCTACTAACATAACTGAATGAATACTATATCCCCTATTACGCAGCACCAACAGATTTCGATTTTCTAGTGGGGTGGACATTGCACTGAAGAATGGCTGGGATCCACATCTTAATACGTAATCAGTAACAAGATGAAATAAGGTTTCACTTGGCTAGGTTTGGGACAAACCTAAATAATGTTGCGTGACCACATGACTCAAAAACAGTCTCAAAATTCAAGTACAATTAATAATCAAGCTTGTTGACTGTTGAGATTTTGGAAAACTATTAACTAAATACAATGAATTGAACAAATTATGGCTGTCTATTAAATCGTGTTTGGCAGCATGACCAATTTACACCTAGATTTATATTTTACATCACAATTGAGTCTGTCGTCTGTAGCTGTGCATACCATTCACGCAAGGTTTAACGTGTGGTAAGTCACGTATAGATCAACATAAACAACTATATAAAGGGCGGGATAAAGGGTAACTCACGAGCAGAAGTCACTAATTTAGTGAGTTACAAATTCAACAAAGAGAGTTAAACAAGTCTTTTCTTTTCAGTGACATGTCAAAATTCACAGAAGAGAGTTGGCAAGGATCGGTTACAGTAAATAATGAAAGATCAGATCGAACTTTAAAGCCGTCTTCTGAACAAAAAAATGCTTTGAGATAATTCCTTCAAGGCCAGAATTTGCTCGTAAATTTGCCGGCTGGTTTTCCAGCGTCTTCCAATCTCTGCCGATGCATTACCGCGTATTCTGCAATCTAGCCGACAGTTCTAGTGTCAAAACAAATCAGGAAATCATGATACTCACGATGAAAAAAAAAACTACACACATGTAGCTAGTCAGGTCCAGGCATTTCTTTGAAAACCAAAGAAACTAAGGTTGTTTAGCCGCAATACTAAAAGATTAAAGCTTAAACAGAGGTGAAAGAAAATCATTTATGCATCTGTGATCAAATCCTCCCAGAAAACATTTGCCGAAAAATAAACCACAGGTACTAATTACTCAATATGCATGGAACAGACCAGCTTCACGACCTCTAAATGTAGCTAAATGTGAGACTCAAAGAGGCAAAAAAAATTTGCTCAGTCAAATTGTAGAATACTCCATGCACTGTATAAATTGTGCAAAAAGAGAGCAAAAAAAAAAAAATCTCTCGTTCAAGCTACTCTACCGAAGTCACGTTTCACACTATCACGAGGTATGAGTCACGTTTGGCCTGTCAACACTTAATTCAAATCGCACTAATCACAAACTACGTAAGAAACTAGCCAATTAATAACGCCGACATATGTCCTTGCGACTCTGCGGGATTCGAACACGACATTGTGCACTAATTCGCAGACGCTATATACAGAAGGTTTAGACTGTTTAGAGCGTCTGCGACGCAGGCTATTTCAGACCTGCCTTATAATTATTTCCCTAGTTCAGACCAATGTTAAAGGCAATGTTTATCTGCTTTTATTAGGTTTGGGGGACATGATAAGGAAATAGCTTCTTCTAAAAAAGTGCATTCAAGACTACAGTGCAAAAATCGTTTCCCTATTTATGACCAAAATGGCGGCAAAATAGCCAAAATCGATACCCAATTTATGACCAAAACGGCTGAAAAACCCTACCCTTTGGGGCCGCACATACCTATATAGCCCATATAAGGGAGTACCCCCCCCCCCCCCCCCCGGGGCCACGAGCCCTTAAGCTCCTCTTACAGTCGCAAAGCTGTAAATGGATAACCGTCAAATGATTATACCGCAGGGCAAACGAATACAAGAGGTGGCTGTGTGAGGAAAGCTTGAAAACCCTCCTCCTCAAGTCTAATTTTAATATATTTTGAATCTAGAGGCAAGCTTCCACTCATTACTGTCATTTGCATGGACCCTCACTCGACCAACAAATTAATTGCGACAAAATATTGTTTTCTCATACTCGGAGATGATACCAGTTTCTTTTTCTTTATTTAATTTATTTATTTTTCCTTTTTAAGTGATTTTTTAAAACATAAGTAAGCGAATATTAATTTTAAGAAATCGTTTTTGATCAAGCCTTTAAGGGATTTTATGTTATTTTATGTTATTTTGTTATTATTAATTTTTACAAAAATTATTTTATTACTATTATTTTGTTTATCAAGTTTTTTTTCTTTTTTTTTCATGAAAATTATTGTTATTTTTTCATGTTCCGGGACAGTTCCGGAATGTTCCGTGTTCCTGGTTTTATCGACCCCCGGAGGAAAGTCAGTAGCGCGACTCCTGAACAGATTAATACAACTTGACGTTTTGGACATGAAGGCAAATTGTTTATTTAACTTAACAATCGATGGCCTTGAAGTTTTTAGCGTCAAAACTGGGGCGACCCTTTGAACAGATTAAGAAGAAGTTTTCAACATCGTTATTCTATGTCATGATGAAGCTTTTGAAGAGTATGACGTGACAAATTGACGCAATTGTGAAATCGAAACACTGAAGTAAGCTTACAAATAAAAGCAACGACAACATTAAGAGAGGAAACAATGTGTTCATCAGGAGAGTTGATGAGGACTGATTGATTGATGGTCACGATTTCCACAGTCTCCAGAATACAGTCTAGGGATAAGGGCGAGCTCACTTTCTCGAACCGAGGCTAGTAATCGAACCTAATCAGGTCTAACATTGATTGAATGACTGTTGACCTTATCCGGAAATAACGGTGGAATATAAGAGGTCTAAGAGGTAATCAAAAAAATAACTACGGAATGCTTCATCGAAATTGCTTTGTACGGTATTTACGCGCTCATTTTTGTATCAGAAATCGAATTAATGAGCGTAGCAAACGAGTGAGATCAGTGAAATGTCAACAACTACCGTACCGGTACGCCCACACTTTCCCTGAAGTATTCCAAATTAATGCGACATTGAGGAACAATGTGGTCCTAGGAGGCAGTGTGAGCTCAGCGCGTCGGACTTGCTATCCGGCAGTCCCGGATTCACATCCCATTAGGTTGTATAAATATTACTTACTTTATCGATGCGTAGACTTTGGCGGCCATTTTGAGTTTTTCGGTCAGCTGGTGCGAGGCCCTGGGAACAAGAATAATCTGGGGTCTGGGTACTTGAGACTGTCGGAATACTCTCGAAAGATCCGATCACTTGCCCGAGCAACTCCGAAGATGTTTTAGTTCCAGACCTCGCACCACCTGACTGCAAAATTCAAAATGGCCACCAAAGAAAACGAATTCCACGCACCAATGTCACACCAATAATATAACGTTAGTTATCATTATAAAAATGTTATATACATACAATGAGTCTAGACTGTTTACAGTTAGCCATCACGACACCCGAAGGAGGATCAAGAGGTTATCCCTATATTTTAATAAAAGATCTCTCCTTACAGATAATCCACCCATCCCAGAAAGGGTTGGCCACACTACCCGGGGTCTACGTCCCCTACTCTTTTCGAACAGTGGTGTGGGTTCTTTTACGTCCAACAAGAAGATACGTGAAAGTGCTGTGAGACAGGACCTACGGTTTTTCATCCCTAACAGAAGACGAGAAAGTCTAACCGTTTGCAGAAGTCATAAGACTATAAAAGGTAGCATTTCTTCTCAGTTTTTTAAAGACCCTGAGTGATGGTCCGGCCGGGGTCTGAACCGACCTCCCGCGCAGCTAACCAGGCAATCCTCGCTTTGACCACTAGCTGGATTTGTGTCTCAGTCGTTCCGAGTTCACATCCTTGGCCACGCTTGTTAATAACCGACTGGTTGCCTCCTGCCAGCTGGGTATTTTATTCCTGTTCTAAGTTGATTAATTCATTTGTAGAGGGGGTGAATAGGGCCTTGGATCGGCGGATTTGGCCTTAAAAAGCTCACGGATTGTGGATTTTGGCGATAAATCGAGCGGATTCGCGGATTTGAAAAATACCGTGGATCGCGGGTCAGCTGAAAGTTTTGGCCCGGTTTCCGGATTCTGTCAGTCTAGAAGTTCGGATTGTGGATCGGATCATCAATTTTCGGTCGGCCTTGGTCAATGTGCTGGTGTTTTGTCGACGAACGTTCCACTTCCGAGGTTTCCGGAAGAGACTTTCTCGTGACCCGACGCATATACAGTCGACTCCCGAAAACTCGAACCTTCAAGGGAAATCGAAAAAGGTTCGAGTTATCGGGAGTTCGAGTTACCGGGAGGTCGAAGAAAATAGCCGAGAGTAAGGTAAAAAACAGTTTTTACTGCACAGTGAACATTTTAATCACATTTAACTGTAGAAATGTCAGGTGAAAATCAAAAGATACTTTTAGATTATAAATCAGAACGTAACGTAACAAAACATAGCCTAAATAGAGCATGCGTTTTACTGTTTTGAGAAGTACAGCCGCTTCACGTTAGCCAGTGACAATCAACATTGGCCTCCACTAGTAAACTATACTCCTTCAACACGTCAATAGGAAATCCAAAATTCAAAGTTTCGGACGCCGGTAGACGGCGTTTTTCCCGACTTTTTAAGTGCTCAAAACATGGTTCGAGTTATCGCGGGTAAAATTATATCGAAAATGACCTGAAGGGAAACGAAAATTGGTTCGGGTTAGCGGGAGTTCGAGTTATCGAGGGTTCGAATTACCGAGGGTAAAATTGCAGTGAATGTATGACGGAAATCCAGGGGAAATCGATTTTGGTTCGAGTTAGGCGGCTAGGTTCGAGTTAGCGAGGGTTCGAGTTATCGGGAGTCGACTGTACATGTATTCTAGTATAGACAGCGTGACGGAAATGACGTCAGGCAACCTTTACATGAACTGATATACTGTTCTTCGAAGATACATGTATTTCAGCTAGTTTGCTTGTCTTGATCGTTAACTTAATCATAGGCGTACGGGCCGGGGGGAGCGAGGGGGGCTGCAGCCCCCCCCCCCCCCCCCCAGATTTTGGGTAACTCAGATTTTTTGGAGAGCAAGAGAAAATTTGGGCAAAGCCAGGTTTTAAAGACGTTTCCATGTTTTTTTTTTATTATTATTATTATTTTGCAGACATAAGTATTTTCTATTTTAATCTGAAAAAAAAACCTGAAGTCGGCACAATAATCCAGTTACATTCTCTCGAGACATCGGTTGCCTAGCAAGTGATTAGTTTCTAGTTATTAGGGAAGGGTATCACATGTTGATTTACATATTTATAGTTTTTTCATTGTTGAGCACTGTACTGCACAGCACTGACTGGAATGGGCTCTTTCCAGTCGTGAATTGATTAGAATAAACTTCCGCATATCTTTCTAGAATCATCTCCGCTTGTAGAACAGTGTATGGCGGATAGCATCAGCAATGGGTCTGAAAATGAAGAAGTGGCTGACTATTTCTCGGTTCGATAACGGCCAAGCATCAAGATTTTCTTTTTTTACCATATTTCTAACTATGAAAACTTCATCCCAAAATATCCCAATAACACTCTCACACTTTGCGTTTTAACTTCACGAACATCGAGGCGACTATTTGACGAAAAAGCTTCCGTGAACGATTTTGTAAGAACAGTTCCCAGTGCCGAGAAATATTGCTACAAGTAAAATAGGCAATGGCGTCATTTCGTTGCTATGACAACTCCGATGACATTGCATTCCTGATCATGACAAATTTTCATCTTTATCTAATAAAATTTTCTAAATGTTTGTCTATGGCGACGCAGTTATGCTCAGAATTGGAAGGTCTTGACCCCGAAAAACTGTTTCAGTATCGAACCACCTTCATATGCCAGTACGGCCAACGCCGTTTTGCATAGTATGGCCCTCGTTTCTTTTCGACTGTACGTTTCGTAAACATTTGGGCAACTTCTGCGAATTTTTTGGGCAAATGGTTTACCGCCCCCCCTGGCAAAAAATTTCCCGTACGCCTATGAACTTAATAGACCTTTTCACGGTTTCTGTCGCCATCTTGGTAGAGGGCAAACACGGCAAAACTCGCGTCTCGATATCGTGAAGTTTTCGGTGCAATAAGCAATCTCTTAACAATTAACAATTATTCCTCGAGTCCGAATAGGCTCTGAGTCAATAGCCCATGAATTCTCTGAGATCGCGTATACCTAAACGTTACGGAGATGTTAAAGATAGCAGCAGCTATGGAAAGATTATTATATTTTTGAGTAGACAAATCTCACAAACGGGCTACAAATTCATCAGGAATACGCGCGAACTGAACAAATTAATTGTCTGTTGCACATTTTAAAGGTTCTGCTCAACTTACACAATTTTCCCTTGCTGAACAAAAACTGTACCGAACCGTAACTTGGTGCGCTATATAGAAGCTACATCATGGTTCAAATTTTAAACTGTAAGATCCCTGAAAGAGTTCTGCTCAATATGAAAAAGGTTTTATAGGTTTCACGCCGGTGAAGATGTGCTGCCTTTCACCTCTTGGAAGTTTTTACTTTTAAATACTTATTGGTAAGCAAATTACTATGAAGTTTAGTTCTGCCTCTTCCGAATTTTGCGGCTCGACTAGAAGCACGTCCAAAGTGATGTCAGTAAGTAAATTTATTGAAAAATCTTTTACGCAATACCAGATACTTTCATTTTGCAAGCTTGCAGACTATTTGATTAGTCAAATCGGTATTGTTGGAAGAAACATTATAAGCTCTGTCCCTAATGCTTAATGTTTTGAAGCTGTAACGAAAACGTCTTAAACATGAAGTCCCGCATCTGTTGCGATTACTGAACAACTATGTTAAGTAATTCATTTTTTCATGCTACAACGCTACTTTCTATATACCACGAAAAATTTTTAAAGTAACACGGATTCGGATTTGAACAAAAATTAAGTCGGATCGACGGATCGGGCCTAAAAATACCACGGATCGGCGGATTTGCATACCCCTATTCACCCCCCTCTTTGTAAGATGATTCGAAACTACTAGTCTTCCACCATAAACAAATTTAATACAACTTGGACGGATGGGGGAGAATATAATCCTAGAATACGTATTATACATTCAGTTGAAATAGTTTCTCGAAAAGACGGGAACATTTTAAAGCAAAGCTCCCAGCAGGAGCCAAGGTTAACAGCGTATATTTGACCTAGATTTTTCCTAGCGGAAACAACACGGCTTAGAGATATGCATGCATCACGTCACGCCTATATAGCATCCGATCGGTTCTGAGAAAGGATGACTTCGATTCTCGTCGGGGACCAAGAGCCAAGTTCATGTAATAAGAATTTTCTTAGAAGCTCGACGGAAAAGTTCACGCCTTCTGTTATTAAAAAAAATAATAACTAAAACTTGTCTTCACACCCACTGAATTTTGAAAATAATGTTATGTTTTTTAAAATAATGTTACGCCTGTAAAAATCAGCCAAAACTATTCTTGATGAAATTTGTTTTTGATATTTTCTTCATAGCTCTACAGGAACATTTTGTGTATGGGTTAAGGCCCTAAGTTATGACTTACGCACAGAATTGACCTAAAACAGTATAAATATATCCTCTTGACACAGCCCCATTAAAGCGGAACAAATAATTTAAACATTTCCGCTAGAGAGAGACGCAACATGCTTCATGGCACGACAAAAGCATTTCATTGGGCTCGTTTTCGTCAAATAACTCATGTTTTCTCATCTCCATGCTCGTAATATATCATTTAACATTCAAGCTTTCTCAATTCTGCATTGGCCTAACATTTTGCGATTAACCAGTGTTGGCGCCCCAAGTGGTAGTGCCACTGAATCTCGTAAGAGACCTGCCTTCCCGGCCCGGCTACTAACATAACTGAATGAATACTATATCCCCTATTACGCAGCACCAACAGATTTCGATTTTCTAGTGGGGTGGACATTGCACTGAAGAATGGCTGGGATCCACATCTTAATACGCAATCAGTAACAAGATGAAATAAGGTTTCACTTGGCTTGGGACAAACCTAATTAATGTTGCGTGACCATAAGACTCAAAAACAGTCTCAAAATTCAAGTACAATTAATAGTCAAGCTTGTTGACTGTTGAGATTTTGGAAAACTATAAACTAAATACAATGAATTGAACAAATTATGGCTGTCTATTAAATCGTGTTTGGCAGCATGACCAATTTACACCTAGATTTATATTTTACATCACAATTGAGTCTGTCGTCTGTAGCTGTGCATACTATTCACGCAAGGTTTCAGACGTGTGGTAAGTCACGTATAGATCAACATAAACAACTATATAAAGGGCGGGATAAAGGGTAACTCACGAGCAGAAGTCACTAATTTAGTGAGTTACAAATTCAACAAAGAGAGTTAAACGAGCCTTTTCTTCAACAAGCCTGTCTGTCCTCCAGAGGACTAAAGTGTTTAAGGTAAGAAGCCGAATTGCATGTAATACATGTATCAAGGATAAGTATAATAATTTTGCCAGTTGATTAAACTGAAGATTACTGATGGTTGATCTTATCTGTAGAAACACAGGCAGCCCAAGCACACTATGTTTGGGTTCGGGCTTCAGAGGTCATTTGGTCGGAATATACTTGAATTATTAGTGTATTATCTGTTGCCAAATAAATGGAAAAATCTTAAAGATATGAAGTCTTCTGGTTTGTTTATCTGTACTAGTAGCCTTTAAGATAACGAAGTTCGAGATTTCTTGCATTATTATTTTCTCAGGTTGATCGACGATTACTGCACGCCAACCAGTTAAGAATACTGCCATGGACCTGTTCACCAAGGTGCTCACCAGGGCTAGGGACTTCGCCAAATCCAAACCCGGATTATTTGGCCTGCTGTCCGACAACACTATCACGGTAAAAAATCTTCTCTTCTCCGCTGTTGTGGTGGGGTTGCAGCAGCTACTGAGCTCCGAACTTTTCGATTGTCCCTTGGAAAATCACGTGTGTTATGGCGTCATGTTCCTTGTGGCCCCATTCTCCATAGTGCTGATCATGAACATTCTACTAATTGGAGACGTATGGAAGGTTACCGACAGGTGTTGTGTACCATACTATAAGAGAAAGTTTGATTGTTTACGTCTTATTCCCAACATCTGCAAGTCCTTTGTTGGTCCTTTTGTCTGGCTGATAGCATCTTTTGTGGACGGCAAGTACGTCGCGTGCTTCATGGTTGGTCAGGACATCGAGAAACGAAATCTTACCGACGACATGGAAATTGAAAAGTTGGAAGAGGAATTCGCAAAAGCCAAAGCCTGGTCGCATATTTTAGCCTGGATTACCTTTTTGTGTTTGGTACTTGGAATCGCTGTAATAATGACTATAAAGAAGTGTTACTTTAAGGACAATATTCTTTGGGAAGGTACAGTTTAGAATTTTTAAGGTGATATAAATCCCTAGAGCGTTTGGGTTAAATAATTATGAGATTTCCCGAGATTTCCTTAACAACAATTACTTCATTCTCTCTTGTTTTAAACTGATTACAAGGTTTTTTGTGACATTAATGTAGCTTCGTAAGTCAGAGTGGCTGTTACAATTGGTTGCCACTCCTCCCAAGCGCAGACCCCCCCCCCCCCCCCCCAACTTGCGTCATCGAATGACCTTCACTTACGTGCGTGGGTTTGCCTACCACCAGCGCCCATAGAGACCAACCAGTAGAACATCCTATGTTAAATTGGACCGGGTTGACGGAAAGTGGCGCCCTATGATCCACTGATTGCCAAAAGGGCTGATTTTTAATAGTAACTACTTTTCTTGGTTGTTAGGCAAACTATGATGATCACGAGTTGTCAATTTATTACACTTAATAATTAAGGCCATTTTTATTCCCATTCTCTTTGCGTAATGGCATAACGCGAGCGGTCACGAGTCGTTCTTTTCTCAGAGCCAGGCGCGGGGAGCGAAGAAGTAAAATTATGCAAATAAATGGTAAAAGGAGGGGAGATTAAGGAAGTGAGAGAATTCTCGCAGCCTTGTCGTGTAAGTAGGTTCATGTACACGTTATGATCATTGATATTTTTTGTCATTATTTTATTCTCTTTAGACCAATACACCCTTGATCGGCGAGAAGCAGTAGCGGCGATGTTGACCTTCCGTGATTTTATAGAACATCCTAATGAGCACGATGACGAGGAAACCGGACCAAATGAAGCCGGTACCACGGCGCAAGCAGGGGCAGGTCCTCCTATTGCCACCAGTTCAAAACCCGTGATTAAATCAGCTCCCGTTGTTAGTGATTCGGCTGGAGCAAGTGCAACGGCTATCACTGTTCTTTCCACTGACACCGAGGAAAATCGCAGTAAAGATAAGACAAAAGACGAGACTGGTGGGAAACAAGTTAAGACAAGTCTTTGGAAGAGAGCGTGGCGCTGGCTTAGAGGAAATGAAGAGAAAGGTGGGCAAAACGACGACGCCGAAAAGGAGAAGGAAAAAGGCATCACAGGTCGTTTTATTGGCAAAGAGGAGGAAATTACAATTTATCCTGAAGGCATTCCTGAGCAGAGAGGTAAAAAGTTTGTTGAAAAACTGTTTGTTGGCCGGTCGAGCATTAACCTCGACTGGGATTACCGTGAAAAGTATGACTATTTCAAAAACGAGTACCCGCGGGTTACAACTGGGAACCCAAAAGACCCATGGGTTCGGCATGACAAGACGAAGGACAAAGTTGATTCTCAGAAAGATCCCCGAAATTGTTTCCCTTCAAATACACGAGGTATCGAGGCGACGTCTTCCGTTTAAAGACTTAACTGAAGAGAAACTGGTTTGGAAAGTTCATGTATAGGTAGCCGGTTCACAGGCCTTTGGTCGAGCGGGAAACTGTGCCTGTTCACAGAATAATATATAGGGCTTCACTTTGTTGTATATTAAATAATTTGAACTTTCAATTTCCAACGTGGTTCCCGATTACCCCTAATTTCTTAGTGAGGCAGCTTGCCTGCATGTTAGCCGGTTCCAGTCTCCAAGATAGTGGGGAAACCTAATCGTGCGCGAAAACTGCGTTGAGGACTGGGAAGAGACGGGTGCCTTCTCTCCTCCCACCCATTTTCGTTCGTCCACTTTTTTGGCTCGTTTTCACTAACCGAGAGACTGGTGCAGGCTACCTAAGTGTATGAATTGTATTTACTTACTATTTATGTACAGCCCGCCTCCCCTCACAAAATCAGGGAGGGAAGGGAGTGGCTGTACACAGGCTAGGAAGTATCCAGCTAGCTCGTGCTCCTTACCTGGTAATCCCTAAAGATATTTTTAGTAGCAGAACTAAGGGCGAGAAATTCACATTTCATTTAGCGTTTTATCGCCTGCGTAGACGGCGGGATCGTTGGCGCGAGAAAGGTTTTTTTTCTTTTCTTTTAACAGCTTTGTTGGGTTTCCGTATACAGAATTACACCAAAACTTTTACAAAGAAAATATAAAAGATTAAAAAAAAAAAGAAGACATTTATACCCAAAGGGGAAAGCACGTACGGGACCAAAGGACCCATGCCAGGTGCCGCCCCAGGAAGTTAAAAGAGAAAAAAAAAATCTTCTTTAAAAAGCCGTAAATACATAAAGATATCAGCATGATATATGAGTATCAAAAGGGAATATAAGGTGTGCGCTATGAGCGATGGCATGCGCAAGCAGTCCTACAAGTGACCAAGTGCACGGGCGTTCCACATCAAATGTTGTTTGCAGAAGGATTGGCAGAGGAGTTGTGAAGCCGTGCGGAAAATGGGGAGGAGAGGCTTTGAATTTTCTACGCGCCTTCGCCGCAAAAACTCTCACGCGCATAAACTTAATGGTCTGGGCCGCAGACGACACTCTAAACTTTATAATAGTCTAGACGATGCGTGTGCCGGCTGCAACGCAGGCTAAATATCAATTCCCCCAGCTACGCAGGCTAAGCCTTTTTCCCTAATTTTTTTTATGAATTTACCCAGATTTTATTTTCTTGAAATGTTATCAGATTTGGACACTTTAATACAGGAAAAATGACTTAACAAATTTGGTGCCAAATTTTGGTTCTATTATTAATGGATATATTTAAAGACTTTTTCAAACCTGATCCTTATAGGATCTCAAAACTGAAAAACTAAAGCAAATGTGCATCAAATCGAAGCTGTAACTTGTAAATTTGCATTAAATCTAAAGTAAATGTGCATCAAATCGAAGTTGTAACTGCGATGTCCATCGCAGTGTCAAACATGTTCTAAAACGAACGCCAGAAAAAATAGCAGACGCAGCTTACATGAACCGTGAACTTAACACATCCGTGCTTTTAACCGTGAAAACGCGCGAAGGAAGTTGATCTTTTAGAGTACAGCAAAGCGTCTTTAAAACTCGCTACCAACAAGCAACATGAAAGAGTAAATCTAACTTCAATAGAGGTAGCTTTAAAACGGCATTTATTGTTACAATATCTTATCAATAGTAACGAACTGACATGCATATGGAAAATTTTTCTAGTTAAATTGTTCCACGACAGAATAACTATAATGTCTTTGTTGGTTATTAAAGAAATTTTATACATCTTTAGATTAGTTTTGGTATAATTCTATTCATTAGACAGTTTATTAAGTTCTATTACGTTGTGGATGACCATCAACCGACGTCTTTTTGCGGCAGTGTGCTGTTAAATAGGCTAGCCAACATTTTCGTGCGGCCGCAAAACGCCGTTTTTGACAAGATTATCTTTAGTCATAGCCATGGAAAAGCCAAAACCCTTAAACAAAGTGACTGTCACTTGTATAAAGAGTTTATGAATCCCTTGTTAAAACAACCATTAGTCGGAGCAGCTGTGAAATTTCCGCGCGCAAAAGACATACAGCGCGCGACAAGAATGGTGGGTCTGCGGCGGGAACTTACTTTAAGGCAACCTCGTCCCCAGGGTCGTCGCCTCCCGCAACAGGAAAGAAGAAGGGTCTTGTATCCAGGGTCAGAGGATAAGATCCCGTCGGCCTAAACCCCTTTAGCCTGCGATCAGGCTCACTTGATGTGCGAATCTGCCCTTGCGAGATGGCGGCTCCGTCGCCAAAAATGTTCACCGAACTCGCAGAAGTGAGCCCGCTCGCGGGTAAATATCCTTTTGTCACCGTATGAAGTTTACATAACGGAGTATCTCTACCGCTTCTATACTACAGAAGATGAAATTTTATGATTTTACTACAGTAGATGAAATTTCTAAGTTTCTTGACATTTCTGCTCAGGAAATGTTCATGAAAGTGTAAGTCTCTTCAATTTTTAAGGGAAGAAAATCAGAAGAGCCAAAGTAAGAATCGAACCTGTAGCGTGGTGTTTGCAGTCCATCACCTACATCACTACGCCGCTGAGGATTTGCTGACGGGTATTGGATTGATTTGAAGCTATATAGCAACAACCCTAACCATAAATACAAGCTAACTTTTGAGTGTTTAACCCCAGTCACTATTATCAGTGCTTAACCCTAATCAGTATTGTTGCTTAACCCTAAACCGAAGCGATAAGGAACACTAGGTTGTGTAAACTTCATAAGGTGCCGAAGGAGGTTTTGGCCGATGATGGGATCTAATCAGCTAACCTCTTTCCTGCAGCCAACCCCGTTCCCAGGGTTGGAGAGAAAGAACCCTGGCTAAAACGGAACCACCTGAGACGTGAGTATTCTAACATGTTCAACAACTACTGAAGTCCGCTCAGCAAGTCCAACACACAACGCACATGGTCGCCCGTTTTCGGGGCGTGCATGCAAGTCAGTCAGGGGCCCCGGGAAAGGGGGATCCCAAAAGGTTTCAGTGTTATAACAGTATCGAAGAGATCAGCCGAGTTGGAATCCAGGCAAGCCTGAAGTTGCGTCTTTAACTGCGATCATCTCTTTATATGCATTTATTTCTTCATTCCGTGGTTCCAATTAGTATGAAATACAACTGCAGAACTTACTGCGAACGAACACAAATTTTGGCACCACATTCTTTCGGGCTCCAAGAATTTCTATCGATACAAAATGATTAGAAACCATTTTGACAAGTTAAAACAAACTCTACAAAATACCTGTCCATTAACAGTAGGGGATGAACAGCGAATAAGCAAACAACCGTAAAATGAAATGGTGGCATGTTTTAATTTTAAATATTATATAGACACGAGTGTTTTACAGGAAAATATAGCACTCCAGGTGGTAAAATTCATAAAAACTACATCCGGGACCCGAGTGGTTTATTTTCCGTAATCTCACACGTGAGTTTATCGATGAAGTAATTTCGGTAATTTCCCTCTATTATTTTATCGATGTCTTTTTGTCTATATAATAAAAAGAACATTACACGGCGGCTTGAAGATATGAATTTTATTTTCTCGTGGCAAAAAACAATATTTTACTCACTCGCTGCCCTCGTTCGTAAAATATTGTTTTGCCACTCGAACAGCGACGCGACGCGAAGCTCTGACTCGTTGCTATGTGACGTCACACTGTCATGATGACTCGGTCACAGACAAATACCCGAAAACAATAGAGACGCCTCCTCCCTCCTGCACTCGAAAATAAAATTCATATCTTCGCGCCGCCATGTAATGTCGTCTATTTGAAGTTTGAATCAGAGTACAGATATAATTCAGTGAAATACAAATTAAACGACGACATGTTGTCTTTATGTGCTACACACGAATTCTTCTAATATTAATAGCTATAGTTAACGTCTTCGAGTAATTTTACTCCATAGTCACTGAGCGAAAGTGGTTTGTCTGTGTAATCAGTCTGATCATCGTCATTATCATTCCATGAAGCACATGGCTTCTGCTAACAAGGTTTTGCTACAACCCGCAATCTGAACATATCTCATTCTTTAGTGTGTTTGGCTTCGTACCGTACCTTATTCATTCTGAAATTTTCAACACTTACGATCGGGCGTTTATTGAAAGGCAGCGTTCATTTCATCACTCAGGGTAAATATTAGAGAGATTAAGAGCTGTTACGTTTACCACAAACGACAAAAGTCAGATTCATGCTGAGAATTTCTCAGAATAGAAAATAAGCAGATAAAAACTGTACAGAACCATTCTTATGGATAAAACTGGCATGAAACTACTTATTTTCAAGTATATACCAAATTACTCGATTCTCAGACGAGACAGGAACTGGGCTGGTACTGATAAAAGGAGTAAAGGAGGAGTTGCAATCTACATAAGGAACAATTTACATGTAGTCGATGTTTACAGATCTGATCTATACGAAATGATTTGTGTTACCATTCTTCTTCCCTCGGGGCACCGTATGTTAATTTCGGCACTTTACAATCCCCCAAAGCACAATTACCAGGAATGTGATTTAATGAGTCATATTATCAATTTTCTTGACAACACACTGGACAAAGACACAAACACCGTCTTTGTATGCGGTGGCGACCTCAATCTCCTTGATTTAAATCGCCTACAAAGCATGTCCGGCTGGAAGGCCTTGGTAGATTTCCCGACCAGGGGTGACGCGTGTTTAGATAACTGCTTAACTAATCGCCCAGATTTATTCAACAAGTGTCACCCATTTCAATTGTCAATTGTCAATCAAGACCGATCACACGGCTGTTATTCTCCCTGCTGGTACAAAGTTAAAACCCATCCGATGTAAAGTCCAGATACGGGATTGTAGAGAGAATCGTAAAGCCACACTTTACACCGCGCTGGCGGAGGAAAACTGGGATAATGTGCTCGCTGCTCCTGATGTTCAGCAAGCGGTTTGTGTATTGGAAGAAAAGATTCGCGGCCATATGGACAGGTGTATGCCGGTCAAAACTGTATCCATGTCGTCACGCGATCCGCCTTGGATGACACCACTCCTTAAGTCAATGATCAGAACGAAGTCTAGAGTTTCTCGTCTGAGCAAAGACAGGCTGTGCATTGTTAATAAAAGAATAGCTGACATCATCTCGGAAAATAGGAGAAAGTTTATGGATGCCCCTCCAGGTAGTCGGGCATGGTGGAAAGGAGTTGATGAATTGTCGCAGCGGCGTCGTGCATCCTGCAAAGTAAACCTGGATAACAGCTGTCTGATGGACTTGAATGACTACTTCGCTAGGCTCTGCTCAGATGATATGTACATAGAACCAACCCCTGTCACAATCAGCAGTGGGATGGAGATCCCGGTAATTTCCGAACGGCAGGTCTGGAATTTACTTAGCGTTCTCAAAAGAACTGCGACTGGACCCGACCAGATTCCTTACTGGGTTTGGAAAGAGCATGCTGAGATTTTCACGCCTCTTATCACCAAAATCTGGAATCTCTCAATCTCTACTCAGTGTTTGCCATCATCGTGGAAGCGTGCGATCATCACCCCCCTCCCCAAAGTGGATGTTCCTAAAGCACATGGTGATTATCGCGGCATTAATATAACTCCTGTTATAGCGAGGGCTTTTGAGAAAATTGTGTACCACTGCTATGCCCGCGAGACAATTGAAAGCCACCTCAGCACCTCACAGTTCGCCTACAGAAAAGGTGGAAGCTGTACCGATGCTCTCTTGTCAATTCAACATAGGACCAACAGCTACCTGGATAACCCGGATTGTAAAGCAGTTCGCCTTTTTGCTATGGACTTCAGCAAAGCTTTTGACTCTGTGAAACATGAACTTCTTGCTAGTAAATTAAAAAAGCTCCCACTGAATCCATATATTACCAATTGGTACTTGAACTTTTTAAAGGATAGAAAACAAAGGGTATGTTGTAACAACTTTGAGTGTGACTGGAAACCGGTAAACCAAGGGACAACTCAAGGTAGCGTTAGCGGTCCTTACCTTTTTAATATCTTCCTCAATGATCTTAACATCACTTTAGGTAATCATGACGCGCTATTTAAGTACGCTGATGACTCGACAATTATTGCTCCTGTATGGAAGGAGGTAGACTACTCCGATCAGTTAGTGTCACAGTTTTTAGATTGGACGAATACAAATGGAATGTCTTGCAACCCAAGCAAATGTAAAGAGTTGACGATCAAAAAGAGAGGCAACCACGATCTCTATTCACCCATTGGGATGATACCAAGCTGTAAAGAAGTTGAGATTTTGGGCGTCACCTTCCAATGTGACAGCAAATTTTCAGTGCACGTGAAGAACAAACTTATTAAAGCTAACAAATCCCTACATATCCTTAGAACGCTGCGCAAAGAAGGGTACAATCAGTCAGAAATAGACCTTCTCTTTAATACTATAGTTCTACCTAATATTAATTACGCATTATCTGTCTACGCCGCGTCCGAGTCCGATCTTACACCCGTACAATGTTTCTTAGACCGCTGTTTTAAAAGGAAATATACGTCTAAGCCTGTAAGTGTTTATGATTTCTTAGAGAGGCAAGACCGTAAAATTTTTAAAAAAGTTTTTAATGCCAAAGGACATCCACTTTTATCTATTATGCCTCGTGTTAAACCCTCCAGCTACAATCTTAGAAAAGAAACTAGTTTTAAACCTAAGATTAACACTATGCGCTTTAAAAACTCTTTTATTAATCGTTTAGTTTTTAAATATGAATTAGCTATGTAATATACTAGATATATATACCGGTATATATTTTTTATTTCTTACTTTTTAACTTTTTAAATTTCTTACACTTACTTGTAACAAAAGATATGTATTTTTATCTCTTGATGAATAAAGACTTTATTATTATTATTATTAAGTAGAAGTAAAAAATAATAAACGACAATTAAGGGGAAAACTTGGCCACGTGGTACAAATTTACGTTTGCCGCGAGTTGCGTTAGCGTGACTCTTAATCTCTGTATGATATGTAAAACAGAACTTGAGATGTTAAAATGTCTCCTTTTTTGTTAAGATAGAATCGTAGTTGTCTAGATTTTTCTTCTTATCCCCTAATAAAGGCCGCATTTTTCTAAACTAGACTGCAGCGTTTAATCTTGCCTGCTTCGCAGACGCTCTAAAGCTTCTGTATCATAGGACCATACAAATGGTTTAGACGGGTGCGTGGGCCGGTTGCAACGCGGGCTACGTTGAACCGAGTGGCGTTTATTACCGCTAGCTACGAAGGCTAGGTTCATTGGTAATTTTGTTTCTATCTGCGGCGGCGCTTAATCGAGTGCAGCCGGCTTATTCGAGGGTGGCATTCTCCGTTACTTCATCAAGCTGCCGATCACCTTGACAATATTATTTATTCTGTGTGGGACCACCTTTTTGATTAAAAGACAGGCCACGTAAATAAGTTTGCTTAAAGACATTATTGGCCACCTCGACGATCTAATTGAAAAAGTAATGTCGTTCAAAAACCCACACGGCTGTCATAAGTATTGTAAATGAAAAACAGCTAACTACATTTAGTTAAACTGTAATTGATCTTGTACTAGTAACTCTAGTCGTTTGTGGAAGATGGAGATGATTATCGCCAGGATGTTCCTTGGGGTACTACTTGCTCTCTTGCTGGCTCCAGGTATAGTTACATTAATTGATTTTCCCTTTTCAGTACTCATGTGATAAAATCGAACGGTGAAGTGCCGTTCTAAAGAATTTTCCTCAAGGGCATGAATTTCTTCATGATTTAATGAATTTTTCTTTCGATTTTTTTCCTCCATTTCTTTTTTCAGGTTACAAGTTAACGAAAGGTCAGTCAGAAGAATTGTGTCTAGTAAACACTTAACACAACTTTTTCTATCTACTTGACATTTTGAATATGGTATTAGAAAAACATTTTTACATTTTAGGAGATTGTTCTGGCAGAAAACTGGACATTGCCATTCTTGGTGATAGGTCCAGAAGTTTAAAACCTGCAGACCTTGGGAGGCTGCGAAATGCCATTTACAGCATTGTGAACAGACTAAGAGTATCCCCTGCTGGAAACCATTTTGGTATGAACTAACTTGAAAGAATAGGCAGCTGATAGTTAAGTTGTAATTTCTTTTGTCCTAGGCGTGAAGGTGTCTAACTCCAGGTTATCCAGTGTTTAAATTTGTTAATTAATATTTGTTAAAAGTCCTTTTCACGCAGGTTAATGAAATATCGAAAAACTAGCCCAACTTGCATCAAAAAATAAAACACAATAGCCTGTTTCAGGCGTTCAGATCGTGGGAAGGACACAAAATACAGCGTAAGCTCCGGCTAGGGTGCATTTCTTCGAATTTTCATTATTTCCATCATTTGAACCTTATAAATAACTAAGAGTTCATTGAGTGAGTGAGGATACCTGTGCCTGTGATGTCGATCAAGGATAGTGTTTCAAGCTTTTATTATCATAATTATTATACTCATCATCGGTCATTATCATTGTCATTCTCATCATCTTCATTATTATTATTGTTATTATTGTTGTTATTACTATTATTTCTTGTTTTAGTGGTTCTGTTGTTCAAAACAGGTATCATAACGTTCGACTCAAACGCGGCTTTACACAACACCTTTAACAACCCTACTTACCAGACAGAGAAAGCACTAAAAACTCTGGTAGGCAATAAGTTCAAGAAAATTGCAAGTAATTGGGGGACCCGCATCGACAAAGCGGAGAAAATAGCTGGTGATAAATTGTTTACCCCCGCGAGGGGTGACAGACCTGAAGCCACAAATGTGATGTTGATATTTACGGACGGAAAACCGACTGGATACAAAGAACCTGATTTCACACCGTTCGGGCCACTTACGGTTGGCCTAGAGGTAAAATATTGACATCAGTTTTAAGCTTCCTACCTACCACTCCCCTAATGTACCTAACGTTAATACTGAAAAGTAGGAACCCGTTAATTATTACTCTGAAAGGAAACGAAACACAGTTCGAGTTAGCAGTGGTTCGAGTTAGGACGGACCATTAGAAAACTTTTTTTTGGGCGGGGGGGGGGGGGGGGGGGGGGCGAAGTATTCATGCACGCCAATTAATCCTAAAAAATATTCATGCTATGGACTAAAAAAAATTCATACAAGGAATTTGATAGCGAAAAAAAATTCCTGCGGCTCGAAAATTCCCCTCCCCCCATAACTTTTGTAATGGTCGGTCCCTTATCGGGGTCGATTGAATGTCAAATTTGCCGTATGCATTTTTTATTGAAATAATTTATCAAATAATTAATAGTTACTGATTTTTCAGCACTTCAGTGTATAGTACAGTGCAAATTTAACTCGATCATTTCATCAGAAGCGGTAACATGATTATGCTTGTACAGCCAATTATCAAAATTTGTGCTAGTTAAGTACGGGGTTACCGATTATACAGCAAGAAGAGCTAATGAAATGGCATCCGAGTGGAGTTACAAGAACCAGAATTCGAGTTATCGCGGTAAATTTCAGTGAAATTTTAATTAAGGGAAAGAAAATTTAGTTCGAGTTAGCGAGGAATTTCGATGAAATAAAAATGTCTGAAAATTGGGGTGAAATCCAGGCAAATGCATAGGGCATAGGAGTTAGTTCCAGTTAGCGGGGAGTTCGAGCAATCGGGGATCAGTTTAATTTGCCGTTTTATGATTTTCTACAAGTTATTACACAGGTAGCGCAAGCTCGAAATATGAGCATCGGCGAACATCAGCATTGTTCCGTAACATTCGAAATATAAGGATTTGTATGGGGGAAAAACCTATCGTTTCTGTAACCTACGAAAACGAAAGGATTTCAATAAAAAACAGCTTACCTTACAAAAATTTGTGTTACGTCTCTCCTTTGTGGTCCATGGGCCGATTTATGGCCGTGTTATGGGTGGTACTGTAAACGATTTGATCCAGGTCTACAACTGGGAGCTCCGGCACCACCCAACGGTTTGTCGCCGTGGACTTGCTGATATTCTATATTTTGGCTTCTACTGTAGTGCCTTCAAGGAAAAATGTTGGGTCAATTAGGGGACGAGTATAGGTGGAAAGTTTCCTAAAAAATAACTCAGTCTCAAATGCCAAATAATAATGAAGGGGAGGAAATATGCATGGCAAAAGAACATTTTTAGAAATCGATCAAAACAAAATAAGCGGTCAATCGTCATTTCCAATTGACATAATTAAAATAATGTTGTAATGACTTAAGTGTCATTTTAGCTTCACTTTGGGACAATAAGAAATAACTACGTTATGGATAATTATTGACAGGCCAAATAACTACTAATTACTTAACACACCCCCACCCTACCCCCACCCCCTACCCAACCCAGACCGGAACGGCTGTTAAACAGTGCAACGGTTTTGATAATACAATTTTAATCGGAAAAAAGGTCTTCAGTCTTGTGTAAATGTTAGAGCCCAATTCTGATCAAAACCTAGAGAGGACAGTTTTCTTCACTTGATTGTAATCATTTCTTTTCTAGAGGAAAGGTGTTAAAATCGTAGCAGTTGGAATAGGAAGAAACATCAACAGAACAAACCTGGCTACTATTGCTGGTACTAAGGGCACTGTAATTGTCATCAAAAATTTTCGACGCCTCCTAGCTAAGCTTAACGAAATCCTGGACACCGTATGTGGTAGGTGCAAGCTCTTTCAACAAAAGTAAATTTTAGGAGACTGTTGTGAAGTTTTATTATCAGTTCTGAACACTATCTATAGTATCCTGATCAATAACTTGAAAGTTAAAACCGCACTAAAATTAATTACACTAACTCTAGTGGGACTTTTGAATGCCGAAATCATTACGGTTACCCTAGGCCTAAATATAGATACTTTTCATTCAAAAAATTTATTTTTCTTATTATTTCCATTATCTGAGAACCGTGTTTGTTGCGCGAAAAAGTCAAAGGTTCATAAAAAACATAACTGCTAAACAACAGAGAGAACAAAAAGCTTTATTCAACTGGAGTAGTCTCTCAAAAATGGTGAAAAATTCCGAGAACATGCAGTGCATATTATATAGAACAAGGACATGTTATAGCGATTGCTAATTTCTTTTTTCAAAACCTTTTAAGTTTATGCGAAAAAAAATTTCACTTTTGAGCCTGGGCTACCTGTGAAGATAATAAGTAACTTTTTCTAAAATTCTCCTTATATAGCTATTGACGGCGGCTACACCGATTGGTCAGCTTCAAAGTGCACTGTTACCTGTGGAGGAGGAACAAAGACATTAACAAGAACCTGTACCAATCCACCCCCGTCCAACGGCGGAAAAAACTGCAGTGAACTGGGCCCCGCCTCAATAACAGAGGAGTGCAACATGAATACATGCCGTACGTTTTTGTTTTATTAAAAGTACCTTAAAAATAGTAATAACGTACGCTCCAGCAAATTCCTACCAACTTGCAGTTATTGTATTTCTCATTTTTTAGCAATTGACGGTGGTTACACCGATTGGTCAGCTTCAAAATGCAGTGTTACCTGTGGAGGAGGAACACAGATATTAACAAGAACCTGTACCAATCCCCCTCCTTCAAACGGTGGAAAAAACTGCAGTGGACTGGGACCAGCCAAAAAGACACAAGGGTGTAGCACGCAAGAATGTCGTGAGTTTATTCTTCTTTTTAAAAATAAGCAATCTTAATAAATGAAATAAATAAATAAGTGATGCTAATAATAATGTAATGATAATGATTTTAAACATAGTTTGAAGGAGTTAATCAACCCTTCGCTCACTATATCGGTCCCCTTTTGAAAGTTATGGAAACTTCAAATAATATTTTTGTTTACCCAATTAAGAAAATCTAAGTCTTTTCCGTCAAGTTTATGAGCATGGTTCTTAAGAATGCAATGCGCGTCTTTGTACGGAGATAGGTACATTTTTAAGCCAGGGAATGAGCAAATTCGTTTTTGTAGATAACGTTAAGACATGAATTACAGGCAGGTGAAATCAATTATTTCTTGGCTTTTACCAATTGAGACTTTTTCTCCTTTTTGGAAGAAATATTAATAATGATCCTTACTTTGCTAAAATTTTCTTTCTTACACAGCACCGCCGTGTACAGCAGGACTCGATGTTGGGATCGTTCTGGATAAATCAAACAGTGTAAAGATAAAAAATCTAAAAATCGTCATCGAATTCTTGAAAAACCTCATTAAAAAGTTCAATCCTGCGCCAGCCGCTGACCACTTCGGTTTGATTACGTTCCACAACAAGGCGATAATGGAATTTAACTTTGCACGAGCCGAGTTTCATGACAGAGAAGCTCTGTTAAAGAGAATCGCCGACGAACCTCTTAAGTTGGAATACCAAACCCGGACTGACCTTGCTTTACAAATGGCGAGGGATGAGTTGTTCAGCAAGGCAGGAGGAGATAGGCCAGATAAACCAAATGTCATGATTGTATTAACTGATGGTAAGCCGACTAAGCTGAGCCAAAAGGAGTTTAAAGAGTTTGCGGAGAGGGTCTCAAAAGATTTAAAGGTTGGTATTTTATGATATTGCGTACTTTTCGTCATCATAATTCGAATTAGCTCATTAGACGATGAAAAGAAAAGTTTTTGGAATTTTTCCTGATTTGTTAGTAGTTCAGGATGTACCGGTAAGGCCGTGTTTTGAAGTGGAATCTCACTAGTGTGCAGTGGAATTCATTAACGCCGATGATGTCAAACCAATGTTGCCTCAAGCCTCTGTTTCAAAGCGAGGATAAGTACGAAAATGACTCTTTTTTCTCATGCAAATAAGCTCATGCATTTTCACAACAAAAGTTTTCCACTTAGCCTCGTTTTGAAAGCGAGAGTTTTTAGGAATCAGAATCGAAATGGCCTATTTGAATAAAATTCGGTGGGATCACATTAAGATAATGTCACGTTCTTAATCAAAAGTAAAAAACAAACAGCGGTGATAACCATTGTGAACTTGGGCATTTTTATGTCAACTTGAATTTTCGTATGGTGATTATCGTACATCTTAAAAAAAGACCGTTACAAATTATGAAAAAAAAATATCAATACAAAAGTGATAAGGGGTCTGTTACTTAGATGCTTTTCACTGCTAATGTTTCTTAAAAGATCTTCAATAAACAATGTTTCTTTGTTAATATTTGACAGTGATAATTGGATTTGCCCGCGACGCTGAAATTCCAAAAGTCTAACGAGCGCTAGTCTGCTACACAGCCGTTTTTAGTGTCGTGGAGCGTTGCGTGACTACACTAAAATTAAAACGGCTGTGTAGCAGACTAAACGAGCGCAGTTGTTCCTATAAAATTCAACAGGAGAAACACGTGAACACGGTTGCTGTTGGAATAGGTGATGGCGTAAATAAGGAAATTCTTCAGCAAATTGCAGGAGAAGGGAATCCAGCGGTTGAGGTGAAAGACTTCTCGCAGTTGCAAAAGATGATTGAAACAATCAAGGCATCCGCTTGCTCAGGTGTGTGTTGTTAAAAGGTTTATAGCTAGGGGGACTTGTTTCGAATCCATGGTTATCGTTTTAATTATCTAGGTTAACGTGCTATTGCACATCTCAAAGTGCTATGGCATAGAATTTCCTCACCTGCACCCCCTAGATTAAACTTGGAAACAAGTCCCACCCTCTCTTCCTCACTCTCTTTATAGGAACAAGCATTAAATTGTTTTCTCACTTAGGCCCGGTTCAGACGCCGAACTTTTCATGAGCCGAACCTAATTCGAATTAAGGCCGACCCAAATTATTTAGACCGGCTAAATTGATTCAGACGCCGATCTTAATTCCAGCCGAACTAAATTCAGAAGGCGAAAAATGCGCATTTTGGTCAAACTGCTTACAAAATACGTTATAAGAATTTATGCATTAGGTTCGGTACATGAAAAGTTCGGCGTCTGAATCAAAGGCGTTCCAAAGTCGATCCAAAGGCGAAATTCCCGGCCGGCCTAGGCGAAAAGAACGGGTGAGCCGTTCCAAATTGAAACAGGCGTTCCTAATTGATTCAGACGCCGAACTTTTCATGTACTTAATTCAATGTATTAGGTTCGGCTCATGAAAAGTACGGCGTCTGAACCGGGCCTTACTGTATATTTTCCTACATTTTGAATACACCGGTATCAGTAGGTTTCAGTTCTTTCTCTGCTGCTAAGTGCTTGCGGATTTTTAGACTACGAGTAGTCCCTGAGGAAAAATGGGGGACTACTCGTAGTCTAGCGGATTTTTTTCTTTCGATTTAAGCAACCAAAATCAATCTTAATTTCACTGAAGGGGGCCCTCTAGATTCGAATAATCGCCATCTTAATATAACCCCTTTTACACAGCGTTGTATATCCAAAACACTTGAAAGCACTCTTCGCTTAAATACGCAGCTAAATTTGAAAAGGCTGATCAATTACATTCCGTGCGTGTGCGTGCTAGTCAGCGAAAGGAGAAAGGGAAGTCTGTTGACAAGGCCGACGTCATAAAGTGTCATTAAGTTACATTATGGGGGGTTAAGTTGACACTGAAAAAACCAAGCGTTGAAAGATGCCTTTTTTTAAATTCATCCAACGTTTCTCAAAAGTCCCTTAACTTTTCGGGCCCGGGAAGCTGATTTATTTTTGCCATGTTTGAAAATAATATAATGAAACTGTCAGTTAACGAAACTAAATTGACTGGTTTGTGAGCCAGGACTTGTGCTACTTTTCAACAAGTTATGATTTTAAAATTTTCCCTCGGGCCTGAAAAGTCACCGGGCTTTTCAAGAAACGGGTCGGTGGATAGAGGAAAAAGAGGGAAGCTTCCCAGGTGACGTTACATCCGAAATCGCCGAGGACGACTGGGAACGAGGCTGGGAGAATATAGTATAGCGCGAGACTGAAACTGACAGATGTTTGACTTTCCGTTTCACTCACGACCAACAGGAATGAAAGGGCTTAGTCCTCAATTTTCGTTTGGAATCGCCGTAAAAATTACTTAACCATTAACCTTCCGACCAAAATTATAAGCACCCCTGGGGCGTGGTCGGGCTTGGTAAAGATTGAAAATCGGCCTATTATGTTTGTGTAATTCCTATACTTGTTAGGTCTTTGCAGTTAGTTGTGAATGTGTTTAAAATACTTAGTCGAGCGTGAAACCTTTTTACGCGTTGTTTAGGGAAGAGTTTTTTGTTACAAGGAAGTTTCTAGAAGTTTCATAACTTCAACTCTGCTTTTTTGATAGAATGATTCAAGACCATCAACAAAGCTTTTTCTTATTGGGGATGTGTGTACAGGGGAAACAGACAAGAAATTTGGTAGAACCAACTGCTAGATATGGAGTAATTTTTGGTTATTTGATGTCAACATAAAAAAGAAATAAATGGGAACTGATTTAATTTTTGTGTTGGTTTAATTCTTAAGGTCAAGGCATGCTCACTCTCCCCACAACATATTGCTCGAGTAAGGTAAAGGAAAAAGGATAATGATTGTCTGCATAAAAAATAACAAATCCAGCCTCCTCCAAATCGACGCGCTTCGAGAGATCGCGCGAGACAAGGCATTGACTAGAAACGAAGGTAACTCCGCCATCCTTTTCGCAGATATGCCTTTTTTGGATTGTACACGTTCGTATTTTGAACAATTTTTTAGCTCCTTGATGTTAAAATAGATGGATTGATTGTTTAATTGAAGAGATGTTAGTCACTGGAACTGTGATTTGGCCACACTTTTTTCAATAGGACAATGGAATAAAGATGTGCCTGTTGTCCCCATCCGCCTTCACGACCCTCTTTTTTGAGCCTTTTGGGTGATTCAATGTTCCCTTCAACCTACTTCCCTCTAACGTCACCTTTTACGTTGCTGGCCCCGGAACTGTCAAACTTGTGTAGCTATTTCGAGGAAAATTGCCCTGGGTGCCAGAGGCTTTTCATAAACGGTTTCCGGTTTCGGTCAAGTATTAAAAAGTGACCCGCGCGTTTTTTCTCGCGGCTTCGCCGCTCGTGTCTTCGGCCTTCGGCCGAACACGTGTCGGTCTGCGGCCGACGAAACGAAGCTCCCCGACGCACGCGAGAAAAAACCTCTGGTACCCAGGGTAGAGGAAAATTGGCCTCCTCTTTAGAAACCGAGCATTAACCCAACAATAAAGATATGAGGAAATAAAAGATAACAAAAATAGCCAACCAACCAACCAAACAAAAACACTTAGCATTTGCCTACTCAGACCAAGTAGGTCATGTTGACGTGATCTTACACAATTTTTATACATGCAGGATACGACCACAACATATTTATACATTTGCAACAACAAACGGGTAGTTTGTACGACGAAAAATTTTGATCGTAGTGTACTGTAGTAAATTAAAGAAAACACAGGAACTATCTCGTCCAGTTTTTCCTTGCTGTAGAGTTTCTCCCGTTACATGCCAGAGCAAGAGTACCACAGCCTCATACAAAGCAACAGGAAGGGTAGCGTTTTTCACAAAAAACGAACAGTTCTAGTTCTTTGCTAGCTTTTCTTTGTTTTCTTGGTTCCAGCTCCAAAAAAGCTCGACAATGACTTCATTCCTTTTTTGTCCACCTTTGATAATGACTTCTGTGCAGCTGTTAACTTTTTACTAGTCTGCAATAAAACACGTGAAGGGGGGGTTAACATCATTAATTTTTTCAAATGATGGCCAAATTTGCGTGAAAAAAAAATAAGCCTTGCATGCCTCTCCTCACATTTTTATCAACTTATCTGCCAAGACTCGTGTTTTTCGTGAACAAGGACAGCCGCGTAGCCAAAGCAAAATAATTACTCACGGTAGGTGGAAGCAGCAATACCCCTGAAGAAACTAAAGGTATGGCTTAACTACAGAATACAGGGCAAATTTTCTAGGCATATTCGTTGGGGTGGCTCGGTGGCTCGGTAGTCCCGACTAACGAGCCACCGAGCCGTCGAGCCACTAAACTATATAACCTTGACTAAAGAGTCACCGAGCCACCGAGCCACCGAGCCACTAAAATATATACCTATAATCTGCTATAATACATACTAAAGTATATGCCTTCTATGTCTGTCTTATACTTATATGTCTTATATCTTTCTCGTTCTTTAAACACTTGTCGTGACTAGGAAGCCACCGAGCCACTTCTGTTTAAGACCTTAAAATATGGCTCTGTATTCTGTAGTGGTATTGCTAAGACGAAACTACGCCTTACAAGTTCTTCTTCATAATCGTTACTGTCAATGCATGAGTTTTCTATAAACAAGGACAGGCCCGTAGCCAAACCAAACTAACTACACGGTAGATAGGTTTAACAATGCCTCTGAAAAAACTAAAGGTATTGAGGCATAACAGTGGTTCGTTCACTGAGTTACAACTCCACTCAACCCAAAATTACCTTGCCCGAAGTTATGTTGCGCGACCCCAGAGTTGTGTTTCCCAAAACGTAACCTTGCTAAGACTCTTAAACTTTGGAAAGGAACCAGCACGGAAAGCTGATGACTGAATAGCCTTGTAGGGCAACAGCTTCAAAGTATTATTATGGACAAGCTAACGTTGGGCATCCTACTTTGAATGTCAGTTTTGTGTGTGACACGCCTTGCTACACGGGCATAGTAAGTTAGAATGCCATAAAAAGTAAGTAAAATAGAACCTTGTTATTTTCTTTCTTAGAAGTCAACTTGCTGAATTCTTTGGAATAATCTTCCGTGGCCTCTGGAATCTCATCAGTAACTTTGGCCCTCTAATAGAAAAAAAAAGGCAATGGAACAAATATTGATTTATTTATTTAGTTTATGTACCTGTTCATTTACTTAATATTTACAAACTTTGCCAAAAGACCTGGAACATGCCAGATATATTACAAGTATTCAACAAGTTACAGTATCCATCCTGATGAGGAACAACTGGGGCTTAGCGTTATTTTATCATGTCAGTCTTCCAAAATATGGTGCAAACACAGCCTGGATTGGACCGGATCTATCCAACAAGAGGTTAAGGGTAGGGTTAGAAGCGCTGGTGCGATCCGATCCAACCAAGGCTTTGTCGGCCGCCGTCAAAATATCAACTAGGATGTGGGGATACTGTAGTTGTCCCTATTGCAGTTACATTCTGGAACAAGCACTAAGCACTGAACTCTCACCTTTGTAGGAGGTGCCTCAGGGGAGGAGAGTTGAGCATCATCTGTGATACTAAAACAACACAATCAGGAATGAACTAAGCTTAAGGACTGATACTTGATGCTTTTGTAAGTACAAAACACATAGTGCAAAATATGATTACCACAGAAGAGGCTTTGTGCTAAATATAATTTATGCACTAAAGCAGAGCTTGAAAAACACTTAAATTCAAGCTGGTCTTTTGGGCAAACAGCTCCACATTTTGGTTCACCTGGGCCACTTTTTATGTGTCTCAGTTAATGATTTTGTGAGAGTCAGGATGTTTGGCCTGAACCCTAAGCTTGCCCATTGGGCAAGTAAGCTTTTAAAGTTGCTCGCTCAGCAAGAAAATCTACTTGTCCCCGACTACTGGAATGGATGGGACTTTTTTAAAGCCCTGTCATGAGAAATAGTTCAGATGCCAGCATATGAATGCCCTGAAGCAGTTGCCATCTGTCTGCTGTTAAATAATCTGCTTAACACGCATTATTTTTTAGTGCTTTTCAGGTGAGCAAGGGCATGCATGAAGCGAGGGAGGAGTGCCAGACATGCAACAGGAAAAGGTGCAGGAAAAATGTGTTGTATCTGGCACTCCTAGCTCAACTAGAGTTGCCTTCGTTCGCCTGAAAAACACAAAAAAAACGCCTGTTATGCAGGCCAGTTGTTAAGAAATGAAAGATGGTCACAGGAAAGGTTCATTTTTGATGGTCTGACTGAAATTGAAACCTATCACTGCAGAATGTCACTTGACTGGTCGATCAATCAATCACATTACTAAGACAAATACTGGTAAAAGCTCGAAGTAACCAGCGGCTTCTTTTACAGTGTCTGTAAACATTTCCTTACCTTAAAGACTCTTTAAGACTTTCACTCCATTGCAAAGATAGATAGTCAGACACTAAACCAAAGGCATATCTAACATAGTCGCCTGAAAACACAACAAAATTATTAAATAACACATACTTAATTATGTACTTCAAACTTTATTATTTTTGTCCATTTATTGTACTTTGCAATATTCATTTTAATTAACCTAATATCACACTTAGCTTAGTACCATGATCAGGGATTAACACTTACACAGAGTAGGAGAGGTAGCTTCTGCACACTTAACACCATAGTCACTTAAGTTTACCATGTTTACAAAACCAAGGTCAGTAAGTACATGTCAAGTCGGCAAGTTCTTTGAGGAAGGCATCATAGCTGGGAGGGTTTAATTTGAGGATGTGTATATGTAGGTGTGAATAGGAAGCTAAAGCATTAGGGTGTTTTAGAGCTGGGCATGTCAAACAGAGGTGAGGCTTTTTTCCTTTTAATATACCCCAATGCTAGCAAATTTGTATTGCTAAGTATCATTACTGTTATAGAGACAACTTGCCTGAAAATTTGAGCAAAACCACTGGCTAAGAATACAAAAGTCCACTTCCAGTTAGTTCACATGCATTTGTTTAAAAATCTCTTTGCTACAATAAGCACATTAGATCATATACCCATGTATTATGTGCTATTTAAATAATAAAGTTATGTTAAGTTATGTAGCAACCCTAATCCTGGCGGCTTCAATTGCACCATTACCTGCACCAGCAAATCAAACCCAACCAAAAGAGCTTAATATTCAGCCATTATCATTAATGAACAGTACCTCTTGACGCATCAGAATGTCTTTTGCTTCGTACAAATGTTGCACTTTGTGAACCCTTAGATACATGAACACCACTTGATGACACACAATCAGCAGTCTGTTCAACCTGACATGGAAATTAACAAGAAAAGTTGTTCTCCATAGATTGGCTCACATAATAACATGTACTAATAGCCTAAGAAAACAGCAGCCAATTTGCGATGCCATCACTGGTTTCCTCCATGAAATGATGTCTGAGGAAATGATGCAGAAATTCCATGCCAGTGACGCTACACTTCCCAGATCTGGGCAGTGCTTCTGATTGGATGAAGCAAATTTTCAACCAATAAGCACTATCCAGATCTGGGTATAGACCCTTCATCAGAGTTTCCGGTGTCTGGTTGCTATGATTCTAGCTTCTGAATTCCTTTGAGGGCTCTTAACAAATTAAGGGACAGGAAGCAGGGATTTTGAGCACTGGATATTAAGGAGAAAAACATGATATGTCGTCAAAGTGTGAAAATGTCAAATCCATACCTCTTTTATCCCATTTCCCATCCTATTTCAAAATTTAGTGACAGTCAGACTTAAACAAAGCCACTTCCCATGTGCTGGGCTCCCTTGCGTGACATTGTTAAGACAATGACAGTCAACTGATCTGCCAGGTGATCTATTAGTAATTCAACATCTTAGTATACCTTTGTCTTTAACCATGCAATTGTCTTGTCATTATTGAGCCTGTAAACTTGGAGATCAGCATCTCCCTTGACATCACAGATATTGAGGAGCTCATCAGGGGATATACAGCCAGTCAGTGTACCAATAGATGGGTGTTTTTCATCAACAAGTAACTGCTCCAGAGTAGTAAACTAAAAATCACATGAAAAAAGTATATTACAGTAGGCATGTTGTTTACAAAGTTGTACAATGTTAGGGTGAGATGAAAAAAAAAATCACTTGCACTTAGGGCTGGCTGTTGCTTAAAGTACAGTACTATTGTGCTATTTGCTTAAAGTACAGTACAGCTATTTGTGGGGCCAGGACACTTGTAAAAACATTCTTTAGAAAATTTATAATAAAGTCTTGAAGTCAGTACTAGCCCAGAGCAGATGTGCAAGCCTACCAACCCCATTTGTTTTTAACATTTATGTACACATTTCTATGTACTTTACCTTGGTAAATGCTGCTTGCCTGTAGGACAACTCACAATTAAAAAATGCCAACCCGGCGGTTTGCTCTAGCAGTCCCAGGCTATTGGACAGCACTTTTGTTGCACCTTGAATGTATAATTATGTTGTGGTTCTATATTATTCTGAGTTTGAATTTCATTGATTACAATCCTTCTGTAATTTGAATTTCCCCAAAAAACAGCACTTGCCTGTCGGGCAAGTTAAGACCAAAAATCACTAGCCCTATAGCAAAATCAACAAGCCCCGGGCTATCGGACATGATATTCTTTGCATGCTGCACTGCCTTTAAGGCTTATCTTACCTTCTGTGAAAATTTGGTGAGGTACGGTAAAATAAGGAAAAGCGGATCTATAGGTGTTACGACATGGAGACTTCCATCTAAAACAGAAAATAATAATGTCAGAGTGCATTTGGACAATGCAATGTATCTCTTTGATGTTAACTTAGTTGAATGGCTTTTAACTGCAACTGAAGACACTGAGACTACACCGTGAGTTTTCTGGTACATTGCACTTGCCTTTCTGGATAGAATCTTCTACAAACCATGATCTTGGTTCTTCTTTAAAGCGCAGTACTTCAAAGACCTTATCTCCACTGTGAGGTAGAAGAAACTGCAATTCTTTACCTTAAAAAAGGAACAGATGAAGTTATAAAGTCTCATATTTATGTGAAAGATGACTTCACTGAAATGAGTGTCACATTTGTTGAAGCATTACATTAGGAGCAAAACTATTTATAACTTCCACTGCAAATACAATGATTGTATGCACTAGTAACCCTCCAGGCAACAACGCATTACTTATTGTTGCTGTTGTTTTTTTGGTGTGTGTTTTGTTTTTACATTCTGAATGCTGACAAAACTACATTTTTGTTTATGTTTTTTTGTTGTTCTTATTTTATCAATTAAAACTAAGCAAAGAAAAAGCAAGAAAGATTATGTTCTACTGTGTTAATAATGTGCAAATGAGAAGTTTTGTTAAAAGCACCACCCCTGAAAACATGTACATTATTTTTGTATTAAGTGCCACACTGACTAGGCAAAAGATTTAATAAGACAAGGAGTACTCTACAGATTAGATACCAGCACATATAATAAATAAACATGGAATCTCGAGCGCTTAATGGCAGTACACCGGCAAATAGACCGGACAAAAAAATTCGCACAGCCTCAGCAAACAAATCACAAGGTTTAACTGCACACCTCAATAAGGGTAAACTAATCTTTAATCACCTGTTTTTGGATGTGGAATCTTTATGAAAACTGATTCTGTATCTTCACCTTCTGGAGCACAAACAGCATTTTCTGTACAATGAAACACGGGCCAATTTACTTTTTATATCACACTGCTTAACATGTAATACACCTTAAGCTGACTGATAAACAGTATAAAAAAGCCTCTTTCCAAGACTTTGGGGAAGAAAATTTGATCATTTAAATTTATATTAGTTATCCATGACAGCTTCCAAGCTTAGTCTTTCTTGGATTACACAGGGAGTGGAATATTACCGTAAATCTTGCTATTATAGACAGTTTTCGTTGTCCTTAAGATGGGAACTTTCTTTATTCCTCCATTCCAAAGGCTTATTTAAACCCTCAACATTTATTTACTTTTTCCTTATTTTTTTAAAATTGTACCGTTATATTAAAAGGCTTCTTTTGCAAAATAATTATTATAGTATACAAAAAACTGTAAAATCAAGAAATTGAGAAATGTGAAATAAGTTGTCTTGTACACCTATAAAACAAACATGTCTCTATAATACAGATTCTTTCGCATCTGTATAAACAAAGTTTCACTATGGATTTTGCATAAAAACCCATAGTTTTCATGGGCAGATACAGGAATTTTTCATTAGAGGGGTCCAAACCTATATTGATTGTTTAGCTTGTTGACAACTACCCTTTTTTGGCCATTACACATTATTTTCTGGTGAACATGCAACCAATCAGGGATATTAAAACCAGTTCTAATGCACTCAGTCATAACATTTTTAAATGAAATTCCTGTTCTGATGGGTGCATTTAGAGAGATCAAGACAAACTGGAATCTCCCACTGGATCTACCACTGATTTTGTGCACGGTTATTCAATAAACTCTTCCCCTCTCCCTGGGATTTTGATGTATCTGCATCATATAACAGCTGAGAAACTATGCCTTTAGGGATCAATGACCTTTTGAAGGATTGAATAGAAGGGGAGGGGAGGGACAGGTACACGCTACTGTAGATGCTTCAGCTTTCAAGCTGTTTAGCTTGGATCGAGTTGAACAAATCTTTTAATCTTTTCCTTAGGCCATTTAAGCACCCGGCTTTGGTTGTTCTCATGTATTTTTCCAAGAGTGTGATATGTAATAAAGTTAAAGTTAAAGCTATGGAGCATGGAGCCCTTGATTGTCTCTACAAGGGGTAAAATTTTGGCTTACCCCATATATTTATTTTGCATACATGCGACAATCTCATGCACTCTTTCAAAGTCCAAACATATAAGCTTATGCATAATAAATGAATGGGGCTGTGCGGAAATCTTACCGAAATTTTGCCCCAACTAATCCTGTTACTGCTTCACCCTCAAGCTGGATATAAGCTTCCTGTAGATTAGACATCGAGCAGTCCCTCTTTTGCTCGAAAATCTGTGAGCGGTATATTAATACTCACACATAGATCGCAATCACTCACAGATTTTTGAGCAAAAGCGAGACTGCTCGCGGTCTAGATTTAGCTCTGATTTTTCTAAGTTTAAAAGCACAATACTTTGCGAAACCTTTGTATGCATGACCGGCATGCATGTTTGATCAGTGAAAAGAAGGCATCGTCTAAATGCGTATCAAAGCGGCATTTTTTACCTGGAGCAATAAAAATCCATTGGTTGACTTCTTTGTGCCTTTCAGTATCATTCTGTTGATTTCTAGGCATTATTTTCCAAAAATTGTTGCCCTGTTTTGATGCTGTGCTGTAGTGAAGTTAGCGCGCGAAAACCCGTATAGGTAGGTACTTCATATATGATTATTATTATGTACCTAAACATTGTTATTATATCTTACTATATATTATTATTATTACACTATAAACACCTATACCCCTATACAACACCATATACCCCTATATACCCCTATTACACACCATATACCCCTATACAACACTATATGCCCCTATATACCCCTATACAATACCATATATCCCTATATACCCCTATACAACACCATATACCCCTATATACCCCTATACAACGCCATATACCCCTATATACCCCTATACAACACCACATACCCCCATATACCCCATACAACACCATATACCCCTATATACCCCTATACAACACCATATACCCCTATATACCCCTATTACACACCATATACCCCTATACAACACTATATGCCCCTATATACCCCTATACAACACCATATACCCCCATATACCCCTATACATCACCATATACCCCTATACAACACCATATACCCCTATATACCCCTATTACACACCATATACCCCTATACAACACTATATGTCCCTATATACCCCTATACATCACCATATACCCCTATATACCCCTATACAACACCATATACCCCTATATACCCCTATACAACACCATATACCCCTATATACCCCATACAACACCATATACCCCTATATACCCCTATACATCACCATATACCCCTATACAACACTATATGCCCCTATATACCCCTATACAACACCATATACCCCCATATACCCCTATACATCACCATATACCCCTATATACCCCATACAACACCATATACCCCTATATACCCCTATACAATACCATATACCCCTATATACACCTATACAACACCATATACCCCCATATACCCCTATACATCACCATAGACCCCTATACATCTCCATACACCTCCATACATAACCATACATCACCATACATCCCTATACATTCCCATACACTACTATACATCACCATACACCCCTACACATCACCATACATCCCTATACATCACCATACACCCCTATACATCACCATACACCCGTATACATCACCATACATCCCTATACATTACCATACACCTCCATACATAACCATACACCCTTATTCATCACCATACATCCCTATACATTCCCATACACTACTATACATCACCATACACGCCTACACATCACCATACATCCCTATACATCACCATACACCCCTATACATCACCATACACCCCTATACAACACCATACATCCTTATACATTACCATACACCACCCATACACAACCATACACTCCTATACATCACCATACACCCCTATACATCACCATACATCCCCATACATAACTATACACCCCTACAAATCACCATACATCCCTAGATATCACCATACACCCCCATACATCACCATACTCCCCTATACATCACCATACATCCATATACCTCACCGTACACCCCCATACACCGCTATACATCACCATACACCCCCATACACAACCATACACCCCTATACAGCACCATACACCCACATACAACACCATATATTCCTATACATCTCCATACACCACTATACATCACCATACACCCCTATACACCACCATACACCTCCATACATAACCATACACCCTTATACACCCTTATACATCACCATACATCCCTATACATTCCCATACACTACTATACATCATCATACACCCCTACACATCACTATACATCCCTACACATCACCATACATCCCTATACATCACCATACACCCCTATACATCACCATACACCTCTATATATCACCATACACCCCTATACATCTCCATATACCTCCATACATAACCGTACACCCTTATACATCACCATACATCCCTTTACATCACCATACACCCTTATAAATCACCATACACCTCCATACACAACCATACACCCCTATACATCACCATACAGCTCCATACGTAACCATACACCCCTATACAACACCATATATTCCTATACATCCCCATACACCCCTATAAATCACCATACTCCCCTACACATTCCCATACACTCCTATACATCACTATACACCACTATACATCACCATACACCCCTATACATCACCATACACCTCCATACATAACCATACACCCCAATACATCACCATCCTCCCCTATACATAACCATACACTCCATACATAACCATACACCCCTATACATCACCATACACCTCTTTACGCGAAGTTCTTGGAAGGATTAACGTATGGGTTTTGAATAACAGTATCTATTCCCCGAGGGGGGGGTACTCCCATATATGGGCTATATAGGTACGTGCCGCGCAATAGAGTATGGTTTTTGAAGTTCTCGGTCCTTAAATAGGGTATCTTTCTTGACCCTTTTGTTTCTGTGTCCCTGGTGTGGTCCTTTGATAGGGTAGGTTAATTGCATTATCTAATACTGGAGTGGGAAAATGCGCGCCTAAACGAACGGTTTTGATTTTGCAACAGAGGTTTAATAGACGTTAAGCGGGTAAATACACGTAACGCCTCTTCAAGCCACATGTTTGTTTTTTCCTTGAATAGGGTGTCATTTTTCGGCTTTGGGCCTTAAAAAGGGTACCAGTTTTCTTAGCTTTTTATTGGATAATACCCGACCTGCGATGCCAAACAAAAACAAAAATGAACAAAAAAAATGCTCACACTTTACTAAGGTATATTGAATGTACTTCCTGACTTTCATGGACATGCATTAAACGGCTTAATTTGGTAGGTCACATGAACTATGGCTCGTGGAGTAATATAACTAAGTAAAACGTTGCGAAATAAATTGCACAAGCTTTGTAGCACTTTGATCCCGGCTGAACCGTATATTACCAAGATCGATGCCACCCAGCGACAGTTAGATGTTCGACATCAAGGGGACATAATGAGAAATTTAATCATTGTTTCTTGCTTATTCTTTGTTTTGGGATTTAAAACAATCATCTGTGTTCTTCTTGGAAAAGAAGCCCGACAATATCTGCGGGATGTCTTAAGAGAGTTTGAGTGTACACCGCAAAATGGAATGTTTAATCAAATTGTTGAAGGGCCACACGCTATGTCAAAATTAATACCAAAATTATTTATCTGGTGTCCAATAAGACATTACGGTTTGACTATTTTATGTCCTATTCATGGCTGTCCTCTGAAAGTCGGACAGTGGACCGATCTTCCTGACTCCTCCAACACAAGTCCAAGAAACCCAAGATTGATTTACGACTTGAACGGAAATGTTATTCTGGTGCAGGCGTTCTATGAAAGCAGTGAAAGTTTGCCAGAAAACGTGATGATTGGACATCGGTTTTTGTCCGCATCAAACGATGTGTTAGGCGCTCTCCCTGAAAGTGTTGTTAAGGGATTTCCTCTTATAATGCAGCAGAGAAGCGGTTTTACGCTGCGTCTTTATGATTATTTAATAACTGGTATTTATCAAGGACAAAACTTCATGGAATTATCTGAAGGCATTGCATCAATGAATTACAGACAGTACATGCGTAATAAACCGGACAGCAAAGAGTTATCTGTAAAGGAGTTTGAGAGTATTCCTTTCATTGCCTATCCAAGCAACGATAAACTAATGGATTTGTTTCTCATGCAGTTTGAGCGGAACAAAAAACGTTATGAGAATAACATGCAGAAACACACAGGGGTGATTCTGTCCTGTGACCACACCTTTAGAACGAGTAAACATATCGGGGTAACCCGCGAGGACGGCAAGTTTGAAGGCCAGTTTAAAAACGTCTTCTTGGGGGTGAACGAAAACGGAGAAGTTATGATATGGAAGTTTACGAAGACGACTTCTTCGTCCGAAATTATCGACTCACTTAAAGAACTGAAAGAGAGGCTTGATAAGGCAAGCACTAACTTAAAAATGATAATAGTGGATGACTGTTGCCACGTGATGCACCTATATGGACAAATATTCCCGGGGATAAAGGTTCGGCTAGACTTATTTCACGCGTGTATGAGAGTTGTACAAACGGTACCCAAAAGCGAAGATTACAGTAAACAATTTGCTAATAAATTTTCTTTAATTTTCCGTCAAAATGGAGACCTTGGTAACGAGAGAACAATGAGCACACCTTGTCCTGATGAAATAGAATCAAATCTTGAACGTCTTCTATTTGTTTGGAGAGAAAAGCTGAAAACGGAAACCCTTCTTCAAATTGAAAATTTGCGCAAGCATATAAAAAAAGGATGTATCTCGGAAATACCTGTTGGATGTGGGACTGAAATAAATGAGCGACTTCACAGACATCTTAACCGATCATTACTGTGCGGAGTATCCAAAATTGGACCTGAGTTGGCGGTAGCGGTAATGGCGTGTGCTTTGTATGCATGGAATTGCAAACGAAGATTAAAAACAACCCTCAATAAGAGAACAATTCCGATCACGCCAATTGAATTAGAGCCTTTAGAGTCTTTAAACCAAGCGACCCCTTATCTTCAGTCTCACATGACGGCTGTGGATTCTACGTCAACGTCATTACCGGGTTCAATATCTGGAACTA
>OZ037783.1:3577243-3612243 GCA_964035525.1 Porites cylindrica | reverse complement strand
AAGGGGTGTATGGTGATGTATGGGGGTATATGGTGTTGTATAGGGATATATGGCGATGTAAAGGGGTGTATGGTGATGTATTGGGGTGTATGGTGTTCTATATGGGTATATGGTGTTGTATAGGGGTATATGGCGATGTAAAGGGGTGTATGGTGATGTATATGGGTATATGGTGTTGTATAGGGGTATATGGCAATGTATAGGGGTGTATTGTGTTGTATATGGGTATATGGTGTTGTATAGGGGTATATGGTGTTCTATATGGGTATATGGTGTTGTATAGGGGTATATAGCGATGTAAAGGGGTGTATGGTGATGTATATGGGTATATGGTGTTGTATAGGGGTATATGGGAATGTATAGGGGTGTATTGTGTTGTATATGGGTATATGGTGTTGTATAGGGATATATGGCGATGTAAAGGGGTGTGTGGTGATGTATTGGGGTGTATGGTGTTCTATATGGGTATATGGTGTTGTAGAGGGGTATATGGCGATGTAAAGGGGTGTATGGTGATGTATGGGGGTGTATGGTGTTGTTTATGGGTATATGGTGTTGTATAGGGGTATATGGTGTGTAATAGGGGTATATAGGGGTATATGGTGTTGTATGGGGTATATAGGGGTATATGGTGTTGTATGGGGTATATAGGGGTATATGGCGTTGTATAGGGGTATATAGGGGTATATGGTGTTGTATAGGGGAATATAGGGATATATGGTATTGTATAGGGGTATATAGGGGCATATAGTTTTGTATAGGGGTATATGGTGTGTAATAGGGGTATATAGGGGTATATGGTGTTGTATAGGGTTATATAGGGGTATATGGTGTTGTATGGGGTATATAGGGGTATATGGTGTTGTATGGGGTATATAGGGGTATATGGCGTTGTATAGGGGTATATAGGGGTATATGGTGTTGTATAGGGGTATATAGGGATATATGGTATTGTATAAGGGTATATAGGGGCATATAGTGTTGTATAGGGGTATATGGTGTGTAATAGGGGTATATAGGGGTATATGGTGTTGTATAGGGGTATATAGGGGTATATGGTGTTGTATAGGGGTATATAGGGGTATATGGTGTTGTATAGGGGTATATAGGGATATATGGTATTGTATAGGGGTATATAGGGACATATAGTGTTGTATAGGGGTATATGGTGTGTAATAGGGGTATATAGGGGTATATGGTGTTGTATAGGGGTATATAGGGGTATATGGTGTTGTATGGGGTATATAGGGGTATATGGTGTTGTATAGGGGTATAGGTGTTTATAGTGTAATAATAATAATATACAGTAAGATATAATAATTATGTTTAGGTACATAATAATAATCATATATGAAGTACCTACCCCCGTATATGGTGAATCCGCTGATCACTCCACTCACGGCTCAAAATTGCAACCCAAGCTGACAAGAGTCTTCTGAGAGTTAACCTGAGATCAGGCTCTATTTTCGTTTCAGTGGTAGCCGTTAGAGAGAATGCATGAGAACCGCTCAAATTGGGCCTGATCTCAGGTTATCTGAGAGTTTTTTCTTTTTTCATAAGCACGGGGTTATGGGCTCCTCATTTAATGTTTTAACACAGTCTCTTGTTGTACTTGGGCAGCCCATGCAAAATTTCACAGAACCATTGTTTAGACACATTTTAGAGCACCAGGAGCTCCTGCATTAGAGCACTTGTTCAGGCCTCCCAGCCGCTTGAGAGGCACTCAGGGTTTGCACCACGTCCTTTTGGGCTCCTCATTCCAACTTTTTTTCGGCTTATTCTTTCCAGACTAATTGAATTTTGCAGAGTGTTTTCGTCATTACAAAATGATTACAACAGCCCGCTCGAGCTCGCACGTATGCTGACAAATGACCCAGTAACATAGCCCTCACGGTTAGTGTGGATGAGCGAGCAGCGAAAAACCGAGTGAGCGAAAAAACGGCGGAAAGAGAGAAGGGGAGAACTCCACTTCTAGTTTTCAAGTAATTACGTCATCCCTGCTTTTTACTAACAGCGAAAGCAAATGAGCGACAAATAGTCACTGTTCTTTGCTCTCCCTAGGGCTCTGCATCCACGACCGCATAGTAGAAGTCGCCGTAGCGATTTCTGCGATTTGCTTAGAGTCCCCAATAGGGGCCTTAAGATCCGACGACGGCGACGGCAACGAGGAGGTCAAAAGAACAATTGGTTTAATAACCAAAACAACAATTTTGCACGTGCATCACGCTCTTTTGTACATTTCTTTGCCGTCACTGCACGACGACGGCGTGAAAATGCCTAATCTCATGTTTTACAGAGGAAGTAAACAACTGACGACGAAATTTCCTCTCTTTTTCTGAACTTGGTTATGGTTCTCAGAAAGTCAACTTTAGGAGAGTTCACCTACATTTGACAAAGTTAGTGACTTGGAGTAGTCGCGATGAAGATTGAAAGAACGCGAATTCAATTTTTCAGAGACGTTTTCGCTGCCGTCGCCGTCCTTGGACCTTAAAGTCCCTAATATCAGACTTTGCAACGGCGGGCCTGGGTTCAATTCTGTTGGCCCCGTGTCCAGAAATTCACTGATTTGACGCTTGTCGGACGAAATTGACGAATCAACTGCGCCCCGTCTTTCTCTCCCGATCCATGAGCAAGAGGGCGGAGACAGGTGACATTTCAGATTGCGTCGCTGTTGAAAAAGAGTTGTTAGCGGGGGTAAACCCGGTGGTGGGGTCATTTTTTTAAGGGCTGGGTCACGGGTAAAAGGGGTTGATATCAACTGGCAAGCAGGTCCTCTTTCATCCCCTGATACCGTGTTGATTCATCGTGGTGGATTTGAATAAAAATAAAATCCACGAGAACAAAGACAAAAAGAGACAAAGAAAAGTCACCACAAAGTTATCATTGAGCTAACTTACGCTTTTAATGGTTTAAAATATACTACAGGTTAATTATTCACTTCACAAACTCAAGGGAGAATTGGTGCCAGTTTCAAGTGCAGCGATTTCTCGTTGGTTTGGGTGGACAAGTGCTTGTTATGATATTCGTTTAAGCAATAGACCACACTTTCTATGGAATTACCGGCGTGATAACCCACGCGGGATGTTGGGAGAACACGAGAACACGAGAAAAGTTTGTAAATCACGAGCCGAAGGACAGTGATTTACAAGCTTTTCGAGTGTTCTCCCAACATCCCAAGTTGGTTATCACGCAGGTAAACCCATAGAAAGTGTGGTCTATTGCTTTTATAAAATAACTTTAAGTAAAACTATGACTTTACCGGCACAATAAACCATGAGTTTTTAACCAATCAAAACGCGCGTACTATCTTAGTTATTCTATAACTTTGGATAACTCAGCGTTGTACCCAATTCAAATCTCCCGGGGTTAAGATTCTTCATATTTAAATGATATGGAAATTCCTGAAACAAGACGTTTTATTCTCAAAGGGTTTGAATTGGGTACAACATTGAGTTCGCCGAATAGGTCTATTGGTCGATGATATTCAAGGCAACTATCTGAACCAATCAAAAGTAACGCTTATCCACCCAAATGATCCCAGAATTCGTTGCGCCAAAAGCTTCTACACATTTCCCTTATAGTTCCTGGAACTGGGAATTGCAGAAGAAGATATTATAGTAGGCTTATGAAGTCAGCGTGGCAAGAACTGATCCCACCCTTGAGGGGATAAGTTTTCCATTAGAGGAGTCTGTAGAGGTTTGTTCGTGTTTGTACAAGGCCACGCTCATCAAATAAAGTTCATTGTCGACTGGGGCAGAGGGCGGAGTCTGGAAAACGCCGACCTAAAAATCAAGCAAATATCATGTAAGGCAAGTTAGATTTATAGTTTAAGGTATACAGTTTACTTATATTTACCGACAAGATAATTTAAAAGGTAATAGAGAGAAGAATACAAACTTCTGGCTACGCAGAAACAAAAACTAAAATCTCAAACTACAAAAGAATAATTTTAAATCCGAAATAAATGAAGCCCGCATAGTTCTCGGGCAAAGAAGTTAACATTAAAAATAAGAAACAAATGAAAATGACTAGGCAAAAATGTTCAAGTCTTCTATTTTCGCTCATTGGACTTTTATTCATGACAGCACGCGAATTCATAAAAATGGTCGACTTCCGTGTTTTAAGTTATAACGTACCTTTCCAGTTAACCTTCGCAACCGCTTTCTCATAGCCAGATCCTTACGGGCGCATAGAGCCCGTCTGCACGGTCCAACGTCAGAAAACAACAACTGTCTTTCCCGCCTTTTTGCAGCAGCACCTGCCATTAGTGCGCCAACACTACTGCTAAATGGAGACCCCCTCACTCCCTCGACGCCAGTAGGCTCGACTGTCTCTGCCCCAGTGGGGTTTTCGTTCGCTGCCTTTGCGCATGCTTCCTGTACTAGTTTGGTTAGCCGCGGACCAGCAAGCGAGGAAGAGATTCCAATACGGGAGAACACGCTACCAGGAGTGAAACGCTTTAAGTGAGATCCAGGTTCGACTCCTACAAACCAGAGACAACAGAAAAACTGTATAGTACCAAAACGTGTGATGTACTGCACTGATACATAGTAATGTGTCTACCAGGATCGCATAACCCGAAGCGTGCAACTTTAATACTAAGCCAATGTTGCACGACGGTTTATTTTTAGATACACTTAGAGCACCCTTTCCCCGAAAATGGAAGGTACACTCCCTCTAACAGCGTATTTGAAGTAGAGAATATAAAAAAGGAAATTAAACCAGATGTGTAATTTTGCTGACTGGTTTGTGGGACTTGAAAGATGTTCCAAATTCGCGCCAAAATCGTTCTAAACTATACTGGTCGGTGAAAATTTCATGACACGAGTACATGGAAGTTGCTCGCTCGTGGTTGTGGACTGCTGGTATACATGTATTTGTTATTTTTTACTGCTGGTATACATGTATTTCTCAAACAAAGCCGGCCCATGGACTGAATCATGTGTTAGCTGAAACGTAAAGTTGGGAATGAAAATGAACCTGAAATGAACTTATAAAACAAATTGCTGTTTACATTCTTCGATCTCGAATCATATTCAGAAGAACTAGACAATAATACGCACGAAACAAAGGATGGCAAATTTTCATACCTGTTTTCTCCGTTGAGCCTTGGGTGGTGACCAAAGCACTCCAATCCACGTCCTCTACCGCCATTGGGGCACTAGCATGACCTGTGACGCCAGAAATCCCAACACCACCCTCCTCATCTTCGTCTCCTAACATCGCATCAAGTTCATCGTCGCTTATCGGATCATAAACATCGTCATACGCAGGTACCGAATTTTCCACAGGAGAACCAACCTTTGTGGGTTCATCCTCGCTGGCTTTCGGCTTGTTGTCGGCGATTTCCGCCGGCTCGTTTATATCCGACCAAGTGTCGTCCCCGATCGGGCTGTCGTCGCTCCAATCACTGAAAACCGCCACTTGCTCTTCGACTTTGGAAGAATCCTGTTTGCCGCCTGTATTTTCGCCAGTCAATTTGTCTCCATCATTTTCTCTATCCTTTTGCATCGGGGCAGCTTTATCACTCACTTGATCACTGTTCTCCAACTTGCCTGAGCTCGTGTCCTCGTCTTCACCTTCAAGGTCTGCCCACGGTTGAAAGACTACTTCGGGCTGATGTTTTTTCTTTTTCTTTTTCTTGGGCGGTTTATCGCTTCCTTTTCCTTTGGTTTCATCTCCTTCAGGAGCATCTCCATGCCTGCGTTTCTTTACCAACTTACTAATGGTCTCTCCCTCCGACGGCGGAATCGCCTCTCCGATCTTTTCCGATGGAACGGCCCCGCCTTCCTCCGGGGCGTTCTTCGGTTCATCAGGCAATTCCGACACTACATCGGTTTCCTCTGCTGATGTTGTAGAGCTTTTCTTCTTCTTTTTTGTCGCCTTCTCCTTGGTTTTTACCTTATCTTTCTTGTGTTTTTTCTCGCTTTTAGGCTGCCTCTCACTTTCAATCTGAGCTTCGGTTTCCGGTGCCGTTTCTTGTGTCATGTGACTTTCAACACTTCCTTCACCTTCGGATTTCACGACCTTCCCTTCCTTTTTCCCAGTCTTCTTCTTTTTTATTTTGGTAACTGCTTTGATAGGTGTCCCTGTTTCGGGCTTAGTTTGTTTGGTTGGTGTTTCTGTGGTGGGTTGGGCTTCGCCACTCTTGTCTCCTACTTCAGCTGCTTCCGGAACTGCTGTCTCTTCTGTCTCCGGCGTTTCACTTCGTCGTCGCTTCCCTGCTAATGGCGACTCCGTTGTAGACACAGACGACGTATTTTCTCTGGTTCGTTTTCTGTGATTAAAAAGCACATTGTCAACATAATTAACGTATTAAGCGGATATCCGTAAAGAAGCTCCCCCTAGTCATTTTAGTCTCGTCACGCAACGATTTCCCCGTCACGCGACAAAAACGGCTGCGAGGGAGACTACCTCTTTACTGGTTCCACTGAACTGTGGGCTCTGTAATACTCAATCTAACAGAATTGTAGCACTCGTCACGTTACCAGAAAATGCCTACATTGCATCACAGCATGTTAGACTGGGGGATGACTCTTTCATTACAACTCCTTGCCCTAGCGGAATAAAATACTGGCCCCTGTTGTTCAAAAGTTGGATAGCGTTATCCACCGGATAAATCACTATCCAACGGGATAAGTGTTAGGGAAACCAATTGCGCTACCCAGTGGTTAGTGATTTATCTGATGGATAGCGATATCCATCTTTTGAAAAACTGGCGCCAGAGGCCCGTTTCTCGAAAGTCCTGGTAACTTTTCGGGCCTGAAATCAAATATTCAAATCAAACTATAAAGAATAAGAGCGCGGGTCCTGGCTAGCAAACTACTCCATTTTGTCTCAATAACTGATAGTTTTGTCATGTTAGATGCAAACCTATCGAAACCTCAATCTTTAATGCAAACGGGGTCAGCTTACCGGGCCCGTTAATTATCGGGACTTTCGAGAAACAGGCCCCTGGTCTGTTGTTCCCCTTTAATTTGTTTCACTGCAGGTAGCCTTTTTCTAACGGGTACTTTTTACGAAAAGGTACTATGTAACAGGGTAAGGTGAGTCGTGCCAACGGAGCGCAAGGGTAATACAAGGGGGGGGGGGGGGGGGGGGCTTAGTGAGTTGTTGCCGTAATACTGTACTTCACATACCTTTCTCCTTGTTTTGGTATTCTTTCTTTGTCATCTCCAATATCTTCTTCATATTCCCACTCGTCCTCTTCATTCTCTGATCTACGTCTGCGATCTTCCTCCACTTCACGCGGTATTTTCTCCTGCTCATGCGCTCGCCGGTCACGTGGGGGGCTACTACCACGTCCTGGGCTTCCTACGAAATTGGCGAGTAAAAATTAAGTCATAAGTAGGTCTAGGACATTTTCGCTAAAACCCGTGGTAGAATGAGGCCGACTATGGTGTTTTCCCGCCAAAATGACGCTCGTTAACGCGTGCGCACTGGTTAGTGTTGAGAAAATCTTGTTCTCGTAGTCGCCGTGGTCTTAAGGTCGGTATACACTAGGCGACAAGTTGCAGCAACAAGTCGCGGTGACCAGATAACTCCATGTGTACAGGGCCGGCGACTTGTTGCAGCAACACGTTGCGGCGACACGTCGCAGCGACAAATCACTTCGTGTGTACTGGAGAATTTTTGTGAAAATCTTTGGCTCCGCAACAGAATTTTGTCTCTGCAACAAGTCGCAAAACATCAGATCAGACTGAATTTGTGCGACTTGTTGAGGCGACAAAATTCTGTTGCAGCGACAAAGATTTTCACAAAAATTCTCCACGACCACGAAGCGATTTGTCGCTGCAACGTGTCGTCGCGACATGTTGCTGCATCTTGTCGCCTGGTGTGTACCAACCTTTAGAATTTAAGACTCTCTTCTGATTCTCCCTTTAGCACCTCTTAGTAAACAAAAAAAGGCATTTTATTTGAGTGTCAATGTATTTTGCACGAAAGTGCTAATTGGGGATACTATTTTTACGTCTCCTAATGGAGACGAGACCACCATTTTACGTGGTCATCCGAGCCACGCGTAGGTCCCGCCGCTTGCAGTGCAAAGGGAGTACCTTCATTTCTCAGCTATTTCAAGACTCTGAGTATTGGTCCGGCCCCGTGAATCGAACCCACGACCTCCCGCTCTGCAGTCAAGCGCTCTACCGACTGAGCTATTCCCGCCGCGCAGTGTTCTTGAATCAGATTTGTAAATAAGAGAAGACAATTTAAACATTTTAAATTGTTCATAACCTAGACTGTTAAAAACCTACCGCCTCTCTTATCCTCCCAGTGTCTCGGTCCACGACCTGGAGACAGCTCACTTCTCGGACGTCTTTCTCTATCACGTGATTCATCATGTGGTCGTCCCCGGTCACGTGGATGCTCTCTTTCACGGCGACGTTCAGGATCCCACGGTGCACGGCTGTCGCGAGGAGGTTCTTGGAATCTGTCCCCTGGCGGACGCATTCTGTCGGGGAAGCCTCGACCCGCTGTTCAAACAAATCACTTACTTTATTAAAGCGAACAAACAAATCGAAGTTCAAACGAAAAAACAAACTTGCACTGTTACCTTAAACACGAGGAATGATAATCAAACTATATACTGCGTTTATATCTGTCTTTTAGCCACACAGTATCTCACAGAAATACATGCATGCTAAGTAATATGCGAGAAATTTTACAGGCTAACACTACATTAAGCTGTTTACTGTCACCTATGTTTTCGTAAGTTCGTCGAGATCGAGCGCTTTGCGTTACGGGTGGCCATCTTGGTTTTAAATGTTCCGCGTTTAGCCTAGAGATGTGTGTCAAACCTACTTAAGGGGCGGAGGAGGGTTTGGGGAGAGGCCTTCCTCCCCCCACCGCTATAAACCCCAACGCCCACCCCCTCGGTACATACACACCTAACATGGCCGCCTGACGATCTTAAGCAAAAATAGGGCACTGTTAACAGTCTTCACACCACGTTAAACAGCAGAAACCTTTATCGCTTAGGACGACCAAAGCACCACATGAAAGTTTTAAACTGTAACAAAAACATTTAGGTCTTTTTTGTTTTAAAGCACCTTGACGCTCCCAAACTTGTATTTCTTAGTGTCTTTACTATTATAGAGACGATTTGTCCAAAAACTGGGGCAAAATCACCATCAAAAAATGAAAAAAAGACCACTTCCGCTTGACGTGCGTCTTGTAACAGCACATTGACCCGGCCACACTTACCTCTGGCTCCCCTCCCACGGGGAGCTCCTCTGCCTCTATCCGCATACTGTCTAGGTGGGGGTGAATTTCGCCTTCGTCCGTCGTCCATTGGTCTACCACGGCTATCAAAAGGCGCTGAATATCCACCTCTTCCACGCATTGGCTCTCGTCCCATACCATAACCACCCTGATCTCTGGGAGGTCCCGGTCGGTAACCTTCATCTCTGCGACCGCCTGGGGATAAACTTCGCCGGCGCTCCATATAACGATGAGGACCCCGTGGGGGACCGTGTGGCGGGGGAGATCGTCGCGGGCCATGGGAGATGGGGGAAGTGCGTCTGTGATAGTCAGGTCCGGGAGGAGGATGACGACCATCTCTGTCGCGTGGTCTTTCGCCAGGTCTTTCACGAGCGCGACTGAAAGATAAAGATTTGAAATGAGTACATTAGGGAAAAGCTCTAAAGGGAACGGGCAAAATCTACATCGCTTTAAAGAGCCCATCCTTAGATTTTTTAAAGACAGAATCCCTGTCATCCCACAAAACAAGGTGCTATGTAACCTGCGTGAAGACGTACATACAGACACTTTTTACGTGTAGCCGTTACGACACCTGAAGGAGAATCATGAGGTTATCCCCATATAAAGATAACCCACCCAGCCCAGGAAAGGTTGGCCAAACCACAGGACTCTACGTCCCCTACTACTCTTTTCGAACAGTGGTGTGGGCCTTCAAATAAAGCGACCACCGAATCCCGAAAAACCTACTGGGGACTCTCAACTTACTTGTCAGGCATATCTTGCCGCGGGATGTCATTTCGCCGTCTATCCCGATCACTAAACTGTCCTTCTTTAGAATCTCTCTCCCCACGTCCTTCCCAGTGTCTGTCATCACCTTCAAACTGACGCCTGGGAATATCCCGACCACGAGGCCTTTGCAATTCATCTTCGTACTCGTCACGACCTCTGCCTCGTTGATGCTCATCACCGCGTTCGTCTCTTCGTCGATGGCGATCGTCGTCTTTTTCCAGCTCACGATTCCGTCCGCGAAAATGGCCTTCATCTCGTTCTTCCCTTCTACGAAGATACTCGTCATCTCCCTCGGGTTTTCGTCGCTGGAACTCATCACCTCTTGGATCGTCGACCCGATTTCGGTGGTGATCATCGCTTCGTTCTGGTTCAGTTTCCCGTGTTCGATGAAAATCGTCAGCTCGGTCGTCCCGCGGGCGCCCGCGCTGATGGACGTCTTCCTGACGGTCATCACGATGTCGTGCACGACCGATCTCCTCATCCTGAACTCGACTTCTAGGGAAGTCTTCCTCTGTCGGAGGATGTCCTCGACCACCTCGAGACAACTCATCAGCTACCTCTTCACCCCTCGCCCTTGAGTACCTTGTGTCACGGTCAGCTCGATCTTTAGGTCTCGGCAAATCTTCGCGATAAGGCACAGACTCGGGCCGTCCCTCGTAAATCTCTTCACGTTTTTTGTCAAATCTTGCCCGCACCGGGGGAGTGGAAGGATGAGGTGGCGTTTGAGGTCCCCGCCGCCTGGGTGGAGCTCGCTCACTCGTCAAATGTTTTTGTACATCAGTATCATATTCAGGCTCACCAGGGGGAGTTCGTGGTCCTCTTCTATCTTCCCTGGGAGGTGTTCGCCGCCTTCTCTGCTCTTCGGGCGGTGTAATCGGGCCCCGTGGGGGCATATCTTCGGGAGATGGACTTCGCGGTGGCGGTTCCTCGACGATGACCTTTCTTCTCTCTGCCCGTCCTTCCTCAACATGACGCTGATCCTTGACCACTGCTCGGCGGCCATGCTCCGGTGTTCCCCCCGGAGATTCCTCTTGTCTATAACGCTTGTCATAACCCTTTGATTTAGTCTTGTAGTCCGATTCACCAGGAGGTCTGTTGCCATGAACATCATGCAAAGGTTTCCGAGGGCCTCCATCGGGGAGATCCGTAACCCTTCGCCTCTCCTCACTAGCGTAGCGAAAAGTTGGGGAGTCAGCAGTTTCTGGAGAAGACAGAGCTATCCGTCGACGTAACTTTTCCGCAGGTTGCCTCTGTTCTTCGGGACTAAACGCCCTCTTGTCCCGCGGGATTTCCTCAGACGACAGCGGTCTCTGAGATCGCCGTACGACATCCGAGGAACTCTCATACGCATCTTCACCGCTATTCACCTTAGGTTTGTTCTTCGACTGCTTCTTTTTGACTGCTCGTGATTTTTCCTCAACGACAACTTCAAACTCAGGCTGTTCTCTACTGATATTACTTTTTGATGGTTCGGGCGACAATTCTGTGATTTTTCGCGTCCTTTCCTCGCCAGTGTTAGCTTCCACGCCTTCAGCCGCTGACTTGACGCCTTTCCTTTTCTTAAGCTCCTTTTCTGCTGGCGACAACTTGCGCTTGGTCTTTACTTTTTTCGCTTCGCCATCTACCTTCTTTTTCTTTTTCTTTGGTGTTGACTGCGAAGAGACTGGCGAGAACTCGTCCCCAGGTGACACGGACGACTTCTCGGGGTGGAGCTTGCTATGCACGACGGGAACGACAGGTTTAGCTTCTTCCTCTCTGTCTTTTTTTGGTTCTCTGATTTTCCTCTCAGCTTTTTCCCTCGCAGCTTCTTCTTCATCCATAAGCGCTAATTGTCGCTGAAGATCTTGTCTTCTCTTTTCTAAATTCAGCTGCCTCTCAAAGTCTAGCTCTCCTCTCTCTTCCCAGTCTAAAGCCTCATTTCTCTCCTCTTCAGAATCGTCGTCTCCCCAGTTTTTCTGTTCTTGCTCTGGGCTGTGGGACTTCGTAACGACAACACTCCCACTCAGATGTCGCTTCTTTACTTTTTTCCTGCGTTTTTTACGTTCGTCTTCATTCTCCTCTTCGCCTGATTAAGGAAAACGACATTACATTAGATCAAAACCTTTAACCAGTTTAGCTAGCTAAGATTAGGAGCATGGGGCAAGTTCTGAAAGAAAGAAAAAATCCCTCGCCCTTGGCATTATACCCACAAAGAAGGGGAGGCGAAGTCTTCTATTTCCACAGTGAAAACTCGCAGGTTAAAAACTAAAGTAAAAATCGACCATTTTAGGGCAAGGAGGAAAAAATGTGGACCTCGCACTGCAATGAGGCAACTATAGAAGGCACAAATGGCTTATTAAATTAAGTTTCAAAACGAAGAGCAACTGCAAGGAAATTCTCTATAAATATGCGTACAAGATGTACAATGCACCTTCTGAAGATTGTTTCTCAACATGCTGTCTTCGCTTTAGCTTTTCACTTTTCTTGCCAGGGTCCACTGATTCTTCAAGTGGCCTGCTTTTCTTCCTTTTGATTGGAATCTCCTCCTCGTCCTCAGGCTCTAAGCTGTCCAAACTTCGAGTCCGACCACCCAGACCTCCTTCATCTGAAAATCATAACATGCACCAATATTTTAACCCTTTAACTCCCAAAAGTGGCCAAAGTTAGAATTTAACAAAATTTCCAAATTTCACGTTGTCAAAAGCTAAAACACAAGTAGCACCATGTGAAAGTACTGCAAAAGAGGATTCATTTAAATTGTTACATCATAGGATTTCATCCACAGACTCAAAAGTTAGAACTACATACTAAATAAATAGTACCATGTGAAAGTACTGCTGAAGAAGTTTCATTTGCATGGTCACACCATAGGATTTCATCCACAGACCCAAAAGTTAGAACTACATGCTAATTACCTAGCACCATGTGAAAGTACAGCTGAAGAGGTTTCATTTGAATCATCCCATCATAGGATTTCATACACAGACTTAAAAGTCTGACCCACCAAACGATGCACTGAATAGAAGGAAGAACATTTGTATAAATGCAGTTGTGTGTTTGGGTTAAAGTGAATAGATAACTGTGACTGCACATGCCCATGACTGGGGTCTACCTTACCCATTGATTCCCAAGTGAACTTTTTACAACTATAGAGTGAAATTTAATAATTTTGTGTAACTTACCTCGTTCCTCTGATCTGTGTGGGCCACCAGAATAAATAACATAAAAAAGAACAGTCAAAGGGAAAGTTAATCCAAAGGTATAAGATTTTTTTTTAACTAGGAGATTTATCACTAAACAAAGGGCCAGTTATTAATAAAATTGAGCATAGCCAGTATGCAGATCTTTCATGTAAAGCACGCCCATATCAATAGTATATTTAAAACTACACTTCTTTGGGACTGTCATTAACACTAGTTAATAATGTTATTGATAATTTTTCTCATGCTTTATGATTTCTGTTGCCACTGAAAAAATAATTGAAACAATTACTACACATGTTGTTATACATTTTCTAAGCCACTTTTACTTTGCCCAACAAGCTCTGTTTAATTCAAAGCATATAGCAAACAGAAGAAATCATTTATCTTAATAACTAATTTAGAAACAGATCTGGAGGTCTAACTAATGATTTCTAACTATGTCTTAAGTTAATCAGTCTTCATTAAAATAACCCACCCAAGAAAGAAGAGAACCTCAATGGTCCATTACATTAGAATACAAATTCTTGCAGCAAAACAGCTTATTTCATGTAAGAAATTCATTCTAATTACAATAACTAAATTATTCACGCCTGCTTATTAGCTCCAAGGAGGAGGTTATGAGGTTTTAAATTGATCATTTTTTTATGTATAGAAAATGTAAGGGGTCCTTAACAATATTAACCATTTCACTCATAATAAAGGCCACAGTAAAAGTTTTAAAAAAAATTCAAATTTCTTTTTGTAAAATCCTCAGAAATCAATGGCATTATGCAAAGGGTATGTGGAAGGTGATTAATTATTAATTGATGGTAACACCATAGGATTTTGATTTTGTCCTCAAATTTGAAAGTTATAGTGAGAAATCATCCAGTCATAAGAGGGTCTAGGAGTGGAGGTATTAAAAAAGGATTTAATGTACGTCCACTGGTTCTTTCTCACTAACAAGTCGAAGGATTTATTTAAGGAACACAGTTGGAGTTGTTTTATACCCACCTATCAACATCACTTCTCACAACACTTCTTAGACTTTTTGTTCTCTGCTTAGGTTCACTAAATGGCCCATGAAGAAATTTGCAGTTTCTTCCAAACTGACATCTACCATCTCGCAGCCAGTTTCTGCATTTCTCAGGAGGATATGGTTCTCTGGGTCTTGCACGCTGAAATCATAACCATTTGTTTCATGAATGCATAAATACACTTATTCAGAGCAGGTTTTGGCATGGAAATAATCTGGTTTGCACCATACAAGCTATAAGAAAAAAATCAAATATTCTTTGATTGAGCTCCAGATACTTCGGCGTGAAGCATCCCATCGTCTTCCGTTTCGCTGACAATTTAATTTCGCCGTTAAAAAGGTTCGCTTAATCTTTCCTCCAGTGACGGACGACGGACTCACTGATGCCATATTCTCTTGTGATTTCAGAGTTATTTTCAACAGCTTCTGCTTTGGCGACTATTTTAAGTTTAAACGCGAGGTTGTATGACGTGCGACGAGCCTTGGGCATGATGACAACTTGACTTGAAATAAACGATTGCGAACACGAGATTGTTTGATAGACGCTACGGATGTCTAGGTACTGGTGATGCCGCTTAACAACACAGTTAGTTTTAAATTCATTTTTTGGATCACACTAAGTCACCTGAGTTACGATTCGTTGCTTTTCAATTCGCGTGTGTTTTCTAAGAGAGAAGCTTTTTGCATAATAAATCTCCATTGCATCTCTCATTTACGCGCGTGTGTGTCATCGTCTAAGCCTCATTTATGACAATCAAATATGTGATTTTTTTTTCCGAAATGTTAGGTTTTCCCGTAGTTAACAATTCAGTCTTGTAATAATGAATGGGTCTCGGCTTATAGCCGGGTGTTTTCGATTTATTTTTGGTTCTCGTTATGCCGAGTATACACGTTCAAAGTTTGGGGTCTCGGCTTATAGTCGAATAAATACGGTATATACTTATGGCACTATTCTGGCGAGAGTCTGAGTAAAGAAGCTTTCTAGATTCAGTTATGCACCAACTTGCCTGTCACTTTGGTTAACTCATCTGCAACTGCAGGTAATGATGCCACACATATGGCTAAAATCATGTATTTATTACTCTTAAAGAATGTCACTAGAAAAAAAAAATCAGGTAATCTAGATTGTTGTATTTTTGCTGTTATCATGATCCAATGAAAGGACTAAGCAATATAATAATTTGATAACATTGATGCATTTACCTATGAGCAAAATCTTGGCATTCCCTGGCATCAATAATGATGATGTGTCATTTGCAAATCTGCCATAATACACCTTGTTTGCTCCCTCCCCCGCACCCAGAGTTTTGCATAAATGTTACTTTTGGGTTTACCTTGGCGTAAGAACCTGTGAACTTTTTCTTTCTTTTGCACCTTCTGTTTTTCTAAGTTCTGTTGTGCTGACTTATTTGTTTCCTTTGTTTTACTTCACCTGTGAGTTTAACAGGTTCCTACACCGACGACGAGCCTTTTTTTCAGTTTCTCCTAGGTATTAAAGGGACACACCTCTCAAGTCTCTTGCTTTTGAGGACAATCTCTTGGTCTCACAAAAATGAGACACAAAAATCTGAGTCTTGGTAAACAGATTCACAAGCCGATGGAATACAATTTCCTTGAATATTTTCATTTTTGCCTTGTAAAAATTATTTTCAGGCACCAATTCTGTAGAAATCCACAGTTCTAATGCTAGGTATATGTTTGATAGTCTTGTCGACAAGATACGGACCTCAAAACCATATTTAGAAGACAAATGGCAAATAAGGTTATCGTTACTAGTTCGTTGCATTAAGATACGTTTCCTCTTGTCAAAATGGCGGAAATGCATGAATATTCATTGAGCGAAGACAAAGTTCAAAATAGAATGAGAAAGTTCGTATCCTGTTAAACATATTCTTGGCGATCCATTTTTCGTTTTTATGTGTTCCCTACACCTGGTTTTTTACCCCAAATTTCCAGGATTTTTGACCTTGATCTCCAGGTTTTTGGTCTTTTGGGGTTGAGAGGTCTGCAGTCAGCTATGGGACCATGCTGACATGGACACTAGCTTGGCCAGTTCGAAAAGCCTTTACCTTAACCCGAAATCAAATATACGCATCGGATACATCTAGAAATCCACTTCAATCTTGCCTAGTGTTTCCTTCAATCTTCAATCTTTTACTGAAAACCGCTTTTGGAGCCAACTTTGATTCATAACTGAGGTTAAAAATTACATCTGCCGTGCAGGCGGAGAGAACCCAGAGTTGCGCCAGCTACTTGAATATATTTCGCAGGCTAGGCTACATCCCCCTAGGTTCAGGGGCCTTACAGCCCCTCGATCGTCACATTCACCTGCTTTTCCAGAGTCGGCCGCCTACTTCAAAATATTTTGAAATCCCTGATGGAGATTTATCCGGTGGATAGCGTTAGCCAGCCTTTGAACAACCGAGGCCACTAAGGTCCTTGCAAGAATAATGTTTCCCTTGTTTTAATTTTTCGCCGGATAAGATCAGAACCAACTATCGGTCAGCAGTGAACCCTGAAGACTAAACAGCCAGGCTTTATATTAATCATTCCTAATACTTACTTCGCTCGTTCCAGGGCCGAGTCTATCAAACACGCTTCTCCTTGTCCCGGAACCCGAACTTGAACTTTGACCACCACTTTCAGGTAACTTTTTGCTACCTTCCACCGTCACCTTGCGTGTTAAACGTGTTCCAGACATATAGAACTCCGAATAGTCTTTTAACGCGTTCAATCAAGCAGCAACATACATTCTATTCAGTCAATTTCAGTCGCCATGAAGTCGCCATCTTTGACAATTTGTAGCCTCGCAATTTAGGAGCCCGCATGAAAGTACCAGCGGATAGGTTTCTACTTTATGCGCAGAACAGTACACGTGCGCAAAAATTCTTCAATATGGCTCCCAGTTGAGTAGTGATAAGGAGAACACGAAAAACAAGTCTATAATTCAGTTTCTTTGGCTTATTTTATTATGAGTACACAGGAGACAGGTGGTGGCTTAACCAAATGGCAAATCGCAGCCTTAATTGGGGTGCCTGTTGCCGTAGGTTGTGTGTTAGGCGCGTTTTATTATTGGAAGACCTCAGAAAGCGCAGTGGAGGATCAAGAAGATACAGAAAATGACGTAACTAGCAAACAGAGTGATGCGTCTGCCAACGAAGCTCCTGACAGCGAAGATGTTTCTGAGCAGAAACAGGTACATTGAATTGAAGTTGTCACATTATCCCTTAAACTAGAAAAGTGACCGGTGATTTACGTTACTAGCGCAAGCCTGACACCTCCTTCTCTCTCGTAGCCTCTTGTATCCCCACTCATCGATCATCTTGATCAGCCCCGTACGTGAGATATGAGGATGCAAATTCTCCTTAGTTGTCGCCTCTTATTTTTTTTTATCGTGTTTTTAATAAAAGGCTTAACTACAGAATACAGGGCAAATATACTTTCTTGGGCTCGGTAGTCTCGACTTGATGAGCCACCGAACCATTGAGCCATTAAACACCGAGCCACTTCTGCAGGGCTGTCAACCCCCGTATTTAAATATTAAGAATTGATAGGGAAGGAATGATAGATGACGTCGTAACGTTCAACACATGACATCATTCACGCAAAAAAGATACTCTTTGACTTCAGTCATCACGAATTTGTGATGACACAAAATGCGCGAAAAAGATGTTGTTGGCATTGTAACATTTGACCTGATTGGTTCACTTCCCACCAATCACATTATTGCTTATATTACAATGGCATATCGGAGGTTTTTGAGAAAAAGTTTGATGTTAACAGCTAAAACAATGCAAAATATTTGAAATTTTATTGTCGGATAGTCAAGTTTACAAGAAATGGCAACTTCGGTGATTATCCTTGAGATTTCAGACTCTAATCTTGAGTCTGGAAGATACGGTCCAAAATCTGGAGTCTCCGGGATTATCCCAGAGAAAGATGACAGTCCTACTTCTGTTTAAGACCTTGAAATATGGCCGTGAATTCTGTAGTTGCTGCAAGCTTTTTTAGTAAATACAAGTATAAGATGAGAGAAGTGGCGATCAGTTCATTGCTCTCGTACGCCGCTGATCTGCCTCTGATATGTAGCTGCCCGTACCAACTGTGATACTGTACCTCCAACACATAAGAACATACTCTCCCACCAACAAAATCATCATGGTCTTATGCCAATATACATATACCTGCAAAGTTGACCTTCTGTAAACTTCACAGGCATTCTGGCATTTAATGCTGGGGTAGCCTCGATTGGCGATGACTTTTGTTCTGATGTTGATACGGTATCTCGAGCATTACTGCTGGCTATGTTGTAGGTAGATCAGCAGCATTTGGGAACCATGCTTAAGAATTATTGATGTCAGACTGAATGTTTAAATATGATTAAGTAATGGTCCGTGTAAGAGGTAGGCAGGCGAACGGCAAAAGTGATTAAAAGGTGCTAACTTTTAATCATTAATTTCAATTAAATCAAGCGTTCTGATTGGCCGAAATCCAAAAATCGCCAAAAAAACAGTCAGAAACGTGACAAAAACAACTTTTTTTAGCTTTATTTTCCCCATTCCCCTGTCTTATACCTCACGGCCAAGTTTCAGCATTGTTCTATGCGCCAATCAAAAGTTAGAGCAGAAAACGTGCAACACACGCGCGACCTTGTTGTGACCCCATCTTAGTGTGACACTTGAGATGTTAGGAAATTTGTCTTTTACCCGAAGAAATCTCGTCAATTTCTTCGTGAAAAATCTGCATTTTTTCTTTATTGAATATTTATCTCAAATTTACTGTATTTTATCATCGGAGTGATCGTCAAAATGCTCTTAAACATGGTTTGCTGCCGTCCTCGACATGCCGAGTCGCCATGTGGAAATTTGGGCCCGGCGTAGTTGTTTTCGTTGTCAGGCCGGATCAGGAGGAGATCGGAATGATTGTGGCATTAGAAATTGGAGTACAGCTGGGCATAAAAGGAGAAAGCGAAAGATTTGTTGTTTTTACAAGGATGAATTTATTTCTTGAAGAGATGTAGAACACTTGAGCTTGAGGTAAGCTGAATTCAATAGATTTTCGCACCTCCGCGCGCATTATGTGTTATTCATGTGTTTGCCCTTTTCGAAACTTCCATATTCCGTGTAGCTTTACCCATCTCTCATTCGATTTTTTTTCTCTCTAGACTGCTTCATCAAGCGAAATGGAAGTTCGCCCGTGGACCTTAAGTTAAAATGAGCGAATTTAAATTTGTGACACGTTTGCATTTTGTACCTTTGAGTTCTGAGACGGAGAATACCTAGACGGAAGCCGCTTAGGTATCATAAATAGCTGTCACTGTTGTTTGAGTTTCTCTTGGTACGGAAGATCTAGCGAGCATGACTGTAGCTTGCCTTTATTTTTTCCAAGGACGAAAGAGATTGTAAGAAGGATTTTTATAGAGTAATATCATAACCTTGAAAACAGATAAACTGTAGGAGAGCTTTTTCTGAAACCCAATTATCCGAACATGCAGGAATTTTTTCTTTTTTTCCAAAAGCAGAACATTTAGATAACATTTAGATTTGATTTTGTGTACGTGTTGTTGTTCTGTATGGTGGCCGAATATGAACGCGGGACATTGGCGCGTTCGCCAGATTCGCCACGTGAGAGAGAATTGCTGCTGTTTACGATCATGGTTTTGACATTTCTTTTGTGAGAGCCGACGTAAATGTTGTTCCCAACGTCGCTGATTGATGTAACACTGTGCTCATCTTCGTGTAATTTCATATCAGTTTAACTTCCTCGGGTTTGGCGCATAGAAATCTTTTAAATTTTAGATATGTTATATTTTTCAACATAACAAAACAATAGACGAAATAAAAAGTTGTTCGAATGAGTCTTAAGCTATCTTAATTCAACTTTAAAATTCAAATTTCGCGCTTTTCACTGTATTGACCAATCAGAGCATTCAGATTTAATTTGATTAGAGAAATTAGCGCCTGAAAAATAACTGACGCTATTGCCGCGGGCTATTGTTTTTCTGCCTGCTTCTTAGCTGGACCATTACTTAATAATTATTAATAATTATTTAGTTTAATAATTGTTATTTGCTTATTGCTTGTGAGAATTGATTGTGTGAATGATAAATCAAAATTTGAATGAAAGACACCCTCTTTTTCACTCACAAACTTTGGGGGCTACTTTAATATTACTAAAACCCCTGGTAGTGATATTACAGTGTTTTATATTTTACTTAAAGAATTTTGACTTTTTTTGGCTTTCTCCACTATTAAGTGTGAACGGGTTAATATGAGTATGTTTGTTGGTATTTTTCATCTTGTATACAGCTGTCCCCTGCAGAGCAAGCTCAAGCAGTTAAACTAAAAGGCAACAAGTATTTCAAGGGTCAAAAATATGACCAAGCGATTAAATGCTACACAGAAGCCATTAGCCTCTGTCCAGAAGAAAACAAGACTGATCTTGCAATGTATTACCAAAACAGAGCAGCAGCTTATGAACAACAGGTAAACATTTTTGCTGATTAAGCTGACATCAATTTTTAGGATATCATCTTAGGTAAATCATTTGTGGACAATCGTGCAACGTAAAGCAAAGTCAGCTAGTAAGGCAAGTAGTACAAATACCATTTGTTTACAAATTATAAAAAAGGCAACATTTTGCAAGGGTCATCATTATGTTTTAATATAATAACAAAATAATAAAGATCGATAAAGATTTGAATATTTGGAAGCTGCTAGCCTTTCTTTCTAAAACTGAAAAGTGGATAATCTGTTGACAGCTCTGTTTGTAACAGTATACTGACTTGAATAATCTGTTTTTATTGTAGAAAAACTATGAGCAAGTCCTTGCAGATGCTAGTAAAGGTTAGTGAAGTGTCAGCCTTAACTTTATAGAAGACAAATGGGGTACGTTTGGAAAGTCTTGATTTCAAACCATGTTGTATTATCTGACCAACATTTTTTATTTATTGTATATTGTTACATTGATTAAGTACTGAAGCTGTCATAATTTTATACATATATGTACAAAGCACTGTCAGTCCATTGCCACAATCAGAGCAGGATGTTAAGCCTGTGGTATTATCCTTGTTTTCTCAGCCATAGAATTCAATACAAAGTATTCCAAAGCCTTCATGAGAAGAGCACGGGCCTATGAACAGCTAAACAGAAAGGCGGAGTGTTTGCAAGGTAAAACAATGAGCTTCAACTGTGCTCTTCATGTATAAAGGAAGAGTAAATTCTTCAAGCTCAGTTCTGCAGAAATTGAGTCTGTGTGGGTGTCCTGAAGCATGTGGCATGACTGCAACTATGCCTCTATGTTTTCCGGTTTAAGTTTCGTTTAGGTCATTTGGATGCCTTTTTGCCTCGAAAAAAGTTATGATTTCCTGCTTGAGCCATCAGACTTACAAGGATTGACCAAATGCTAAGGAAGTGTTCTTGCAGGTGTCATTGTTTCTGGAATTGCTTGAAATGAAGCTTTAGAAAGTTAGACCTTTTCAACTTTGCCTGTGGGGTTTTTTAGTACATGTATAAATTTTGTTGAAGTCATTTGGACACCTTTTTGCATAGAAAATTTTTATGATTTCTTGCATGAGCCATGACTTGTGACGATTGACTGAATCAGAATGCTAAGGAACTGTGCCTGATGACATCATTCCTGGAATTTCCTGTATTGAAGCTTTAGCAGTTTATCATGACTGTTTGTTGTTATTGATTGTTGTGGTTATGGATCATCTTAAGTCACTGCATCTCCTCCATTTCCATCAACAGATCTCACAGCTGTGTGTATGATTGAAGGTTTTAATAACCCTAACTGGATGATGCAAGCAGATAGGGTCTTGAAAGAAATAGGGAAAGAAAAAGCTCAGGAATACTGTAAGGTATAAGCCACATTACATGGGCGTAGTATTAGTAAAGCAATTTATGTATCGTAGAGTATAATTTTTCCTTGCAAAACAGAATAATGCAAGCATAAAATTAAAAATGGGCTACCTTTGTTTGTGAAATGTACTGTTAATTCGTTGTTTACCAAGTCTTGTTATGAGTGATTTTTTTATTTTGTTAGTGTCAAAAATAATGCAAGCAGTGCAGTAATGATTATAATTCTGAAGTAAATGTTGGCATTCTAAACAGGTGCAGATCCACGCGTATTATGAAAATTGGCCAGATTTTTCATAACAAACATGTTTTTAATAATAAAAAAAAAACTTTCCAAGCTGAAATCTTGCTCCATTTCCAATATAACAAGGAAATTAACCTTGTTGTAGTAATTCAACTATTTGCAAGGCTTCATCCAAGGTGAACGGAATGGGCCAACATCCTGTCTGAATGACTCAGAAGCCCAGGAAAAGGGACTTTAAAGAGTTAAAATCCATAAAATTTCCTGGTGGAGCATACCCCAAACCCCGCTAGAAGGTGCATCTTTGGCCCTCCTTTAGGAAATCAGTCAGTTTTATTTATCCTAGATCCATGCCTGCTGAACATGTCTACTTTCTGCCCTAGTGGTTTTCGAATGACCTGGCAGCTACCAAGTTTTGTAAAATTGAGCTTTCTTTGTTAAAGTTTTCCTCATTTACTTAATCTTTGCAGAGAAGGAGGACGGCTCTACCTTCACCAACTTACATCAAAGCTTATTTAGAATCTTTTCGTCATGGTAAGTTTTGGCAGGCATAAAAAGTCTTTTTAATTAACAGAATATTTTTCTAATATTCAACAATAATTATTGTTTCTCCCCCTGGCCTTCCCCCAATCCCTTGAAAGAGTTTCAGGGAGCCCACATCCCACATTAGAAACCAATTTTTTGGGTAGTTTCTTGCATCTTGATGACTATCTTCTCCATGTAACAAGTTATAATTTATTGGGTGATTTATATAATTAGGTTTTTTAATAGCTGTGGGTTATTTTCCCCCTCTTTAAGGTTAGCTTGAAAGAAATGAATAATTACGTGACTCTTGATACATGTATCTTGGTTTGTTGAAGATGACACTTTGGAAGTGAATTCTACAGAAGATGTTCCTGAGGATTCACCTTTTCTAGAAGCTGTTAAACAGATGAAAAAAAAGAAATATGAAAACATAGTGGACTTGTGCACTCAGCAAATTGAGACAGGTAGACATGGGACTATGTGTTCTTGTTAAACCATTTAATACAACAGATACCACAAAGGATTGTAAGAGCATAATATTGTCAGAAATCTCCGAGTTAGCTCAGTTGGATAAGCATTAGTCTGCCAAGCGGGAGGCTGCTCGTTCAAACCTCAGCCAAACCAGTGTGTTGGGTCTCTAAATGACTAAGGAGAAAGTGCTGCCTTTGTAAAGACATCTGCAAACAGTTAGACTTTCTAGTCTTCTCGGATGAGGACGAGAAACTGTATGCCCCGTCTCACAACCCTTGCACATAATTATAACTTCTGTTCGTTAAGAGTAAGGAATGTAGTCCCCAGGGTGATGGTCTATATCTCATGGGGAGAGGGACTGTTGCACGCCCGTAGAAATTGGCACCAAAAGCTGTTGCAGTGACCCTGCCAAGAATTGGTGACCCTAAGTAAATAAATCTAAGGAGGCAGGCTACTCATAATTACGCCAATCACATCAAGTAGATCTTGATTGCATCTGCAAACACTTAAGCCGTAATGCATGTAGCCCCTTGTGACATCTTTTGATGGGGCATGCAAAACATGCTGTATTTGACATAAGTGTGAGATACTTGATTTTTGTGGCCGCCACTCAGAGACCAAGTTAGTTTTACCCCTTTGTTGCTTCAGAGATTGTGCTAATCTTTATCACTTTGAAGAGTGCAGAAAAAAAGTCAAAATTCTTTAAGAGTCATATCTTAATATTATCATGTACACATTTTGTCAAGGCCCAGGACCACTTTACCTCAGGGCTTTTGCTCTGAGAGGAACTATGTACACACTGATATCAAATATAGATGAAGCCATCCAGGATTTGACTCAAGTAATAGATGCTGAAAGTCTGGAAGACTTGACCAAGGTACTCTTGCAACTTCCCTGTGTTAATTTACTTGCATTCTGCCAAGAATCATTCACACCTAATTGCCAATCACCCAGTTTCAAATACCCAGTATTCTGGAACCACAAAATCTTTGGCGAGCAACCAGATCTTCAAAAAAGTTGCAAATTTCTGAGCCTTTCCAGACCTCAGTAGAATGTTTGGATTCAGAACTTGAACCATTTGGCCTTGTATTTAAATTTCAAAATGTCCACCACACAACAAACTGCATACGTTTATATTTTTATTCTCTTGGTACTTTAAATGACAGGTAAATAAATTAAATTTAAATCACTAATTCCCAAGTGATTGTTCTTTCAGTTGAAGGTAAACTGCCTGATCAAACGTGGAAGTATGCAGCTACAAGCCGAAAATGTACAGGAGTGTGTCAAAGATTTTGATAAGGCAATAGAACTTGATCCTGATAATTCAGATATTTATCACCATAGGGGACAGGTTAGTGCTATTTCAGCATTTTTTGAAAGCACATACCTCTAGGTAATGAAATTCACAAATAATAATGAATTTGGTGGTTAAACCCTTTTAATGTGCACTCAAAAGGGACAAAGCCAAGAGTCCACTTTACAGAGGTGTCTGTATTACAGTCAAACCTCTTTAATATGGACACCAAAGGGACAGAGCCAAGTGTCTGCCAATGTCCTTAATACAGATACCAAAGGGACAGAGACAAGTGTCTGCACTACAGAGGTGTCTGTATTACAGTCAAATCTCTTTAATACAGATACCAAAGGGACAGAGCCAAGTGTCTGCATTGCAGAGGTGTCTGTATTACAGTCAGATCTCCTTAATACAGATACCAAAGGGACAGAGCCAAGTGTCTGCATTACAGAGGTGTCTGTATTACAGTCAGATCTCCTTAATACAGATACCAAAGGGACAGAGCCAAGTGTCTGCATTACAGAGGTGTCTGTATTACAGTCAGATCTCCTTCATACAGATACCAAAGGGACAGAGCCAAGTGTCTGCATTACAGAGGTGTCTGTATTACAGTCAAACCTCCTTAATACAGATACCAAAGGGACAGAGCCAAGTGTCTGCATTACAGAGGTGTCTGTATTACAGTCAGATCTCCTTCATACAGATACAAAAGGGACAAAGCCAAGTGTCTGCACTAGAGAGGTGTCTGTATTACAGTCAGATCTCCTTAATAGAGATACCAAAGGGACAGAGCCAAGTGTCTGCATTACACAGGTGTCTGTATTACAGTCAAACCTCCTTAATACAGATACCACTAACCAAAGGGACAGAGCCAAGTGTCTGCATTACAGAGGTGTCTGTATTACAGTCAAACCTCCTTAATACAGATACCAAAGGGACAGAGCCAAGTGTCTGCATTACAGAGGTGTCTGTATTACAGTCAGATCTCCTTCATACAGATACAAAAGGGACAAAGCCAAGTGTTTGCACTACAGAGGTGTCTGTATTACAGTCAGATCTCCTTAATAGAGATACCAAAGGGACAGAGCCAAGTGTCTGCATTACACAGGTGTCTGTATTACAGTCAAACCTCCTTAATACAGATACCACTAACCAAAGGGACAGAGCCAAGTGTCTGCATTACAGAGGTGTCTGTATTACAGTCAAACCTCCTTAATACAGATACCAAAGGGACAGAGCCAAGTGTCTGCATTACAGAGGTGTCTGTATTACAGTCAGATCTCCTTCATACAGATACAAAAGGGACAAAGCCAAGTGTCTGCACTACAGAGGTGTCTGTATTACAATCAAGTCTCTTTAATACAGATACCAAAGGGACAGAGCCAAGTGTCTGCACTACAGAGGTGTCTGTATTACAGTCAGATCTCCTTAATAGAGATACCAAAGGGACAGAGCCAAGTGTCTGCATTACACAGGTGTCTGTATTACAGGCAAACCTCCTTAATACAGATACCACTAACCAAAGGGACAGAGCCAAGTGTCTGCATTACAGAGGTGTCTGTATTACAGTCAAACCTCCTTAATACAAATACCAAAGGGATAGAGACAAGTGTCTGCATTACAGAGGTGTCTGTATTACAGTCAAATCTCTTTAATACAGATACCAAAGGGACAGAGCCAAGTGTCTGCATTACAGAGGTGTCTGTATTACAGTCAAACCTCCTTAATACAGATACCAAAGGGACAGAACCAAGTGTCTGCATTACAGAGGTGTCTGTATTACAGTCAAACCTCCTTAATACAGATACCAAAGGGACAGAGCCAAGTGTCTGCATTACAGAGGTGTCTGTATTACAGTCAAACCTCCTTAATACAGATACCAAAGGGACAGAGCCAAGTGTCTGCATTACAGAGGTGTCTGTAGTACAGTCAAACCCCCTTAATTCAGGTGTCCACTAATTACAGGCTTGTTTTACAGAAAATATGGGAAGAATCATTTCCTAACTGCAGCAGGATTATCTCAGCCCGTAAAGCACTTGGCTGCAGCGGGGGAGGTGGTGGGTTTGATCCTCAGGGCAAGACCAATACTCAGGGTCTTAAAATAGCCGAGAAATGAAGTTACTCCCTTTGCACTGTATTGCACTGTGGCTCGAATGACCACATAAAATGGCGGTCCGGAGACGTAAAAATTGTGTCCCCAATTAGTACTTTGCTGCCAAATACACTGAAACTCAAAGTGCTTTTTTTTGATAACACTGTACTGAGCCATTTGTCCACTTATTCACTTTTTCTTGCCTCTATTTCAGATCAACTTCCTGTCTGAAAGACTCTCTCAAGCTAAAGAAGATTTTGAGAAGTGCATATCACTAAATGACACTTTCATTCCAGCTAGGATCCAGCTTGCATATTGCATTTACAAGTCTGCTGCCTTGCAGCAATCTCCAATCCTTGCTCATGGAGCAGTAGAAATGTTGCAGAAAACCGTGGAGAATTACCCCGACTCAGCGGATGCCCACAGTCTTTTTGCACAGGTTTGTGAGGGATTATAAAATCCAAAGTCGGCTATATTCTTTTACATCTCATTTCAGCACACTGCTTACGGATCCCTTTAGCCTGTTGCAGGCGTTCAGATGGAAACCGGTCGTTTCGATACGAACTCAAGCAGTGAAATTGCACAAAAATTTTGATCACTTCAGGTGAAGTTTGCAATTGAACAAGAAAAACATTTTGGGTGAATATTCTTCTTTGTTTAAGCCAAGTGCGTAAAACTAAGTACATCTTGAGGGAATTAACTTGTATCGAAACGACTGGTAACCGAGAGGAGGCTCTCACCCCCCTACCTGAACCTCTCGCTGTTTTTTCTTCTCACATTTCTTTGCGCCGTCTCACAATCTGAAAGCCTGGAACAGGCTAAGATCTCTTCTTCCTATCGTTGAGATCGAGCACTAACCATAGTTTCAAATTAAAACCTTTAAATCCACTGCTTCATTGTGGGGTACGGGTTAGCTCGTGCCCGTACCGGCGCCGTCAATATGGGTGGACAGCGTCTTAATCCCTATAAAAAAAGCAAGGCTACCGGGCCTGGTAGAACGATGATCTGTTTGTTTAGGTACCGGTAATTTTACCCTGTACACTTACGTTTGAATTTAAACATAATTTATCGTAATGTTCTGATTTACATTGATGCCAGGTACTACAAGATATGCAGCAGTTTGCAAAAGCCGAGGAGCACTTTGACACGGCAATAAAGCTTGAACCCTACAACCCGGTTCACCTTGTCTATAAAGGGTTTGTATCAAAATGACATTTTAACGTTGCCTGGTTTAAAAAAATGTATTAGAGCGATTTTCGTATGACCTTGAAATGAAAACGCGCGAACAAAATAGAAACAAAAAACGAACGGAAATAAAGCCATTTTATTGGTTTATCGAACGGATACAAACGCACCTGGCTTTTGGTTGGTTAAGCGAACGCTCGGCTCGAAAAACTTCATGCCCGAAGAACTTTCTAGAAATCGCTTTGACGTCATACTGCAACACGATTGGTCAATGGAACAATGCCTTCTCCATATTAGGGTTTTGTTTGGCGGGAAAACGAAGAGTGCATGTTTTGTTCTTTTCATCCATTGGCTGATAAGACAAATAACGGACACTTACCGAAACCATTTTTCAAGGACATACGAAAATCGTTCTAACCAAGAAGTAATTATTTCTACATTATTTCTATAAACAATGTTTTATCCGATGTCCAGAGACTGAGTTGGAAAAAAAAGCAGAAACCCTGTTTGGATTTTTTTTTTTAGCGATTTCGTCGTGTCTGGATATCGAATGAAACACTCGTTAAAGAAAGGAAGCTGCTTCATTGGTCAACAATTCTTGATTTAGTAGTATGTACGGCAAAAAAATGAAGTCAATTTCTTAACCTTTTTAAAAGTATTTGATTTTATGTAGAGGAGGTGAACGCCTCTATTTTCCTTCAAATTACCTTGCAAATTACCATAAAGAGTATAAGAAGATCGCTATGGACAATGTTTCCCTTTTAGCAGAGGACTCTCACGGCAAGAAAAAACTGGGAGAAAGGAGAGAGATCTCTGCTGGCCTCCGACGCGTTCTTTCATTTAGCCGCCGTTCATATTTGTGGTCTAAACTTACTGGTTTTCAAAACCAGTTTCGTTTAAAGTGGAATGCGCATGCCCTTTTGAGACTTTACGCTGGGAATTTATGAGCCCACGGTTGTTATCGGCAAACCGGTTCTGTAATGTGTCCGTCTGTTTTTAAAATAATTGCGGCAGCTTAAACTGATTGGTTTAGAAAGTGAGGCAAGGTGTTTTCAGCTTAAGAATGCAGGTCAATGACTTGCAAACAAGCTTTGTTCTAACGCATTGTAATAATTTACTTTGAAGCATGCTGATGCTACAATCACGACAAGACGTTGAGAAAGCAGTTGAATTGGTTAACGAAGCCTTAGAGATCGACGAGAAGTGTGACTTTGCTTACGAAACCTTAGCCACGCTTGAAGTTCAAAGGTGCTGTATTAAATAATCTTGGGGTGCCTGCCATATGACGAAACTAGCTGGCCTCACTAGCCGGCGAATAAAGCCACCTCTCCTCGCTCCTCACGCAAGGGACTTTTCGCGGGACACCCGAAATGTCCCTGGCGGCAAACAGCGAGGAGAGACGGCTGTATTTGAGGGTTAAACCCATCAGTGCAAAATGACTTGACCTCCAAAGGAGCGCTGTTAAAATATAGGGGCCCTGAGAAAACCCTAAGCCCGCTCCAAATACGATTAACAATGGAGACCGCTAGCCAGCGGACACTCTAGCCAGCGTTTTCTCGTGTTTAACCTCGCCTAAATTACATTTAGCCACGTCTATAGTCAGATCACTCACCAGAGCAGACGTAAAGAGAATTCTTTTATTAATCAGGACTGCCTAGCCGGATTTCTACTTTCCTAAAAAGTATGTAGGGCAGAAGAAGGGGTTTTCAGCGAAAACTTTCAATCCATTTTCGAAATGTTTTGTCCTGTGGGAAGCCACACTTTGTCTGCTGCTAATGCTTCTTGTCAGGTAACTCGCAAATGCGACTGAGATTTTTTTTGCGAAGATTCTAAAAGACTTGTTCGAATCATACCTTCTTCGTTCTGTAATAATACTAGCATTTGAAAATGTAACCTCTTTAACCTTTTTCGTTTTTCACTTTTTCTTACAGGGGTAACCTGGACAGAGCAATAGAGTTATTTAACAAAGCGATCGACTTGGTCAGAACAGAAACCGAACTGGCACAGACATTTTCCCTTCGCGAAGCAGCCAAGGCACAAAAATATGTCACCGAAACACTAGGACTTACTCCGCCAACTGTTCCCTTCATGTCTTAGGGACTTTTATGGAAAAAAAAAATATGCAAGAGGTCTGCCGTAATAGCCTGTTCACGGACGACAATTCGACAGCGCGAGAACGATCGCGTTCGGTCAATAAATCTACGCGCGCTGTTGAGGCCTCAAATGTAATAAGTGACCCTAAATGTAATAAAGGTCCTAATTGTAATAACTTTTGGCCCCAAATGTAATAATGGTCCTAAATGTAATAACTTTTGGCCCTAAATGTAATAACGGGTCCTAAGTGTAATTCTTTCAGCTCTTATTATGCTTATGGTCATAAGAAGATTTCATAGTGTTGGCTTTCAGCCTTATTAGAGGTTAACTGAGCGCATGAATGTGTCAAGGGAAGAATCACTAAATACACGAGGCAGATCCCGTATATAGCCATTTGAGTAACAACTTATCATTATTCATGTGGTGAAATCCTGGAAAAAGAAGTTAGCATAAAAATTCACTTCAAGAAGTACTCCTGGTAGAAATTAAAATCAAAGTCAGGAAGTCCGAAAAACTATCAAGATATACTTCCCTTAATATCTTGCTGTTTATATATAACTTCGTGTTCACAGCATTCTGTATGGACCGACCGATATACTCTTTTGGAAAATGATAAAAAAAAACCATTTCTTTTTTTGGCGCAACATTAAAAAACCCCATAGGCAAAAGTAGTTAATTTACTACGACTGTGTCTAATGCACATTAATACTTCCTTCAGTTCAATTACTAAATTACTACTGTATTTTGAAAACTTTTGTGTAGATTCCAGTTGTTTATAACTCGCGTTTTACGATGTAGGGATCATGTAGTAGGAAACACGATCGAGACGTAGTTAATTTATAAGTGTTTCTCCTACTTCTTGAGCGCTCTAACCGCTTTCTAAGTTTATGAATATCTATGAAGACTACAATAGGGCGAAGAAAGTGAATCGCCAGCTGGCTATAAAATTAATATCGCATCAGACCGTCGCATGTTTCAGTCAGGGACTTTATCAAGTTTTGGGGTTGTTATACTACATACATGCAGTATACTGTTAAGACTTCCATTACATTTAGGGCTAAAACCCATTACACATATAATATTATGAGACGCTTTATTACATTTAGGGCCAAAAGTTATTACACTTAGGACCTTTATTACATTTAGGGTCATTTATTACATTTGAGGCCTCAACAGCGCTCGACAATCTTTAAAAAGAAAATAGAGGGTCTGTGAACAGGCTATACCGTATGAGCTCTTAATTCTTTCTTTTCTAACTGCTTCCGTTATCAAAACTGTGTGAAAAACTGTAACTTCATTCGACCGAATAGTGACCAACAAATGGTGTAATGAGAAATGGTTATCGTAAGATCTCTTTTAAGTCTTTCATTTCTAACTGTAACTCTGAAAAGAAGTTAACACCATTTCACAGAATAGGGACTTACAAATCCTAAGCGCTCTAAGAGCACTAGAGCTTTAGTTTAGTTCACTCTTTTAAGACTGGGGGCGAGGAGGGAGGGTCATTTTTAACAGAGGCCAGGAACATAAACTGTTAGCGCAACAGATTGTTGTTGAAAGCTTTGCAAAGTATTTTAAAACCACATATAAAATGATTTTGAGCTTTCTTTTGTCTATAAGCTCCCCAGTACTTGGCCCTGACTAGCTCTTAAAGGGGGACCTTCAACCAGTGTGCATTGCGGTCGTGTACTTCACCGAAATCACTTACTGTAATACTGAAATCACGTTCCGAAAGTGATTTCTGTGTTCGATAACAGGATTGTATATCTATGTTTCTTTTTAAAAGGGTATCTCAGCCTGCTATTGCCTCAGATTGTTAAGATACAATCCGATTTTCAAACACAATCAGAACGTTTGTAATTTCTGTATGACAGCAAATGATTTCGGTGAAGTGCACAAGGGCAATGCACACTGGCAGGAGCCGATTACTTGCCCCTGACACTGGCTGAAGGTGTCCCTTTATTGGATTTGAGACAGTTATTTAACATCGTGGTTCTGTACTGTTTCCTGTATTTACAATGTTTAATGTGAATGCAACCTCGTTCTCAGGGTTCTCTCCTACTCGTCTCTTCCTCTCCGGTTTCAAATCGAGGGAGATTGGTACGAGCTATGTACTTAACTTAGAGATTTATGGTTGAGAATTTTATAGGGCTCGATCCCATAATTCGCCACTTGCACATCTCCCATAATACACCTTACTTGCCCCCCCCCCCCCCCCAAAAATCTTGCCTAAGTATTGTTTTCAATTTCTCTTGGCATAGCTGTAATACCCAGGAGAAGGGGGGCAAACAAGGTGCGTTATAAGATACCTTATGGGAGATGTGCAAGTGGTGTATACAAAGTCTCCTACCTAGTCCTCCTCTGTTTGAAAATACGCAATACTTTTATTGATTTATCAACGCATCAAGTTGAAGAGAACCCTGGGAACGATAGGTTAAATGTGAATGGTGCGAGAACCTATGAAAGCCACTCTCCTTTTGCCCGTAGTGGTCTTTTCCGGGGATCATTCCGATAAGCTGACAGCTCCAGTTACGAACACTTTGTCTGTTTGCTTACGGGCGTTTTCCTTTGATCTCGTTGTAAAAGTTGAATGTGACTGAGTAAAAGTTAGGGTGGGTATAGGGGAAAGGGTCAAGGGTCAAAAGGGATACAGTCGACTCCCGATGATTCGAACCCTCAAGGGAAATAGAACAAAGTTGAGTTATCGAGGGTAAAATTATATAGAAAATGATCTGAAGGGAAATGAAAATTGCCTCGAGTTAGTGGGAGGTTCGAGTTATGGAGGGTTCGAGTTACCGGGAGTCGACTGTAGTACCTTCGAAATAATCTCGTACCCACATCTCTTGTTGATAAAGGCGAAGGCGCAATCTAGTCAAATCCGATTTGTACACGTGATAGTACTCCCGCAGGAAAGACGAAACATAACCCGCTTCGCGAAAATAGGGAGCCCCAGGACGCTTAACTGCTTCCGTCTAACCCTATCATAATAAGCAACCTACTTTCATGATGGAACAGTGGAGAGGAGCGACGGCTGTATTCACAGGCTAACAGGCTCCTGAACACTAAGCAGTGCAAGTAAGTTCCTTTCTCATATAAAGACCTGAATAAGTTTTAAGATCCTACGACGGCGACGGCAACGAGGACGTCAAAAAAGCGATAGGTTTAATATCAAAAACAACAATTTTTCACGTGCATTACGCTTTTTTGTACGTACATTTCTTTACTGTCACTGCACGACTATGACGTGAAAATGCCTAATTTTACGTTTCACAGAGGAAGTACACAACCGACGACGAAATTTCCTCACTGTTTCTGAACTTGGATATGGTTCTTAGGAATTCAACTTTAGGAGGGTTCACCTACATTTGACAAAGTCAGTGACTTGGAGTATTAAATCGCAATGAAGATTGAAAGGACGCGAATTTACTTTTTCAGCGACGTTTTTGCTACCGTCGCAGTCCTCGGATCTTAAGGTCCGTGGAATGGAGCTACGGCTCTTGTTAGAGTGAAATCTTGCGTAACTAACGTCACTGTCCTCCCGTTCAAGAGGGAACATGAGAGAAAGCCAGGGTACTAAAAGGGAGATTCAGAAAAAAAAAAACACGAGAGCGAGATTTCAGGTACTAAAATGTTATATTTAATAGCCAAATACCAGTATTCTACATTACAGCTTTCAAGGCTCCCTTAAAATGCTTACTGTGTCTAGTACTACGCATCTTGTAACAGTTTAACTCGGCGTTATAATCCATGATCATCGGTTGATATGCTTGATATTTCTCTTTACTGTTCCCATGGGGAGCCCAAGTCAACCCATAGTCTTTTAATTACAGTAGGTCAGTGATCTCGTCCAACACTCGGTGAAGCAGAGTGTACCGCTTACTTTAATTCAGGAATACTCCAGAACAAAGTCAAGGCAAATTTTGTTTCGATAAGCCAAGGACTCAAATCGTAGCGATTAAATGAATTCTACGACTGATTTGAGATTGAAGGTTTTATCTAAAATTTACTGTTCGTGTACACATACCTTTTATAAAGTTTGGAGATATTCCTCGGAGTTTCCGATCACATACCAGAATTATCACGCCAGGTCAACTACTTCGAAATCATGGGCGTTTCTTGGTTTACAGGGGCCACACTTGACGATAACTATCTTAAGCACACCAAACTGGCGTGAGAAATGACTTTATTCCTCTCCGAAGATAATTCAACTGGACTGAACACCTGTCCCGTTATACCCTCAAATTTGCGAGAATGCAAGCTGGCCTTACGGCGCTCCTGTGAGGCTACTGGTTTGTCCTGACATAATTTCAAAGCCAACAAGAACAGGTCGACAAAAATATTGCAATCCACGCCGAGAGAAAAAGAAGTCTTTCCCTCTCAATTGCCTCCCACGCAAATATTCTTACGGCTTCATCAGGCGTTCCTCCCTCACGAACGTTCTTAGGGAGTGAACGCGTAACAAAGCCCCTAAGATTGTCCGCGTGGAAGGTAAGCTTTCTCAACTCACTTCCTCGAAATAAATGTGAAACTGAAGGGCGAAGACTGGGCGTAAGAACAGTTCAGAATGATCACAGTGCTATTGCAAAAACTGTTTACATAGACGTTGTGCTTTACTCGGTCAAACCTTACAATTTTGAGGCTCTGTGCCCAATAAATACTGTTATGTGTCCAAGGGAAGTGCTGGAGTTAAATATTTTAAGTTCTAGCTATTATTGTTTGACCCCTGATTCCTAGGTTATAAAATCTATAAGTTAACAAGAGAGTTTAACAGTACAAAAATTACAATGATACCTTTCTCAAGTTTGCTTTCCTTTACGTAAGGATTGAGAAATAGATATAAAATTCTTACTGATTACCGGTATCAACAGAAGTGAACGTCAAAGACAAGAAAAAACGAAGAAAACAATCCAGGCAACGAAGAAACCGAGCTCTCACGAATCAAATTTTGTTTTACTGAGAAAGTGTTGTTCCACTGCTTAACTCTCTTGCCAAATACTCTACTGTATGATAAGGACTATAAAAAGCTACCTTTCTGCAGTTGCGCATTTGAGAACGCTT
>OZ037783.1:3504743-3572243 GCA_964035525.1 Porites cylindrica | reverse complement strand
CATGTTCTTGAAGCTTTCAAGTTCATCTAAAAAAATACCATTCATGCACTATCTCATTAGATGCCCGTAATTGCTAAGACTTGCAGTTGGACACAAAACAGTTGCCAAGATAGAAGGCTTCCTTCCCTAGAAACAGGGGTCTTAACAAACAGAAATAAGCTACGCACCCTTCTGGCAGACGGTGCAAAGAAAGTCAGTTTTACAGCCTGCCATTCAGGCAGGCTGTAGCTAGCATGTACTAGCCCACAAGTCATTTCAGTTAGTCCCAAAACCCTTTTTGATTGGCAGGATTGATAACAATCCTTCTGTAATTTGAATTTCCCCAAAAAAACAGCACTCGCCCATCGGGCAAGTTAAGAACAGACATCACTAGCCCGATAGCAAAATCCACTAGCACCGGGCTATCGGACACGGCTTTCTCTGCACGCTGTAGCAAACCCTCCTTTTGCCTTCTTCTTGATCAAGGAGGAGAAGAAGAGGCTCTGCCTGAATCATGTTAAGCTTCTGTAGTCACTGCAGACTGAAACTCTGGACTAATCAATCTTGTTTTGGTTTTCTGACAGGAAGCATCTGCTTATTGATAAACAAATGGTCAAAACTGAGCCTGCTGTATCAAGTGCACAGTTATTAGGACTGGGTTCAAAGCTGTATCTTAGCAACATGTAGGCACGCTCAACAAAGATCTTGCTTGATTCCGGCACAATCTTTCTCGAGTATGCCACAATTAGCAAGGGAAAGAAAGGCTCCGCTAGCAGGATGTGATTTTACTTTTTTGTTTTAATACCATACACAGTCAACTCCCTTTATAGCAGAAACTGTAGGGACCTTGAGTTGGTGTCCTCATTAGCGAGAGTCCAGAATAGCAGGAGTTTATTTCAGTCAAACCTCTCTAATTTATTTTTGCACCTTGAGTTGGTGTCCTCATCAGCGAGAGTCCGGAATAGCAGGAGTTTATTTCAGTCAAACTTCTCTAATTTATTTTTGCAGGGGATTTAGCTGCTGTCCATATTTTTGAGTTGTCCGTTATAGCGGGGTGTCCGCAAGGCAAAAGTTGACTGTATTAGTTTTGCTTTGTGAGCATCAAGAGTCACCACAAAAGAAAGGCAACTAGGACAAATCTAAAGCCTTTGGTATAAACTAATGTCTGATTGTTAGTTGTTCAATATGGGAAATAAACCCATACTATTCACTGCAAATGGCACATTTGATGATTTTGTGATTGATTGTTAGAGTGGAAGGGTTAATCAAAAACTTACCAGCCACAGCACCAGTTGCCTGATTCTCATCGCCGCTCTTCAACAGCTTGTAGCGCTTTTCAGCCTGCTGCCACTGTTGTAACAAGTCCTGAACTTTCTGTCGATGAGTGTCTTCCATCTGATCACGCTTATCATGGTATTTCTTTGGATCACACCCTAAAAAAAACAACATGCATTATTGACTGACTGATCCACAAGCATATTGTCAAAAATAAAAAAAGATGTTTGAAAAATATGTCGTCACATACAAGCTACATTATAACACTTCTACAATTCTGGGAGTAAAATGAATAATTGAACATCTACATACCAATTAAACTTGCTTCAACATGCTTTGCAAATTTGCTAATCTCACTCTTCAAGTGTTCCAGAACGCTTACTGGCTTGGAAGTGCTTGAAACAACAGAAACATCCACAACCTTTACAGCTTCAGTGGCTATTTCTCCACCATCTTCAGGGCAACACACAAATTCCACACCGGTAAAAAGTCCAATTTCACACGGAATCAGGACGCCATAATCACCCAGGGTCATGTTTTCACTTTTGCACTTGTCAGAGGCTTGCTTGCGCCACTCGTCATGTGACTTGCATTGACTGTCGTAGTGCATGTGCTCAAAACGGCACTTTTGAGGCACCAGCAGGGCATCTGATTCAAAACTGCCAGCTACAGACCAAAGATGAAAATTAACATTGCACATTATGATAATTTTTACTTCAATCTTGATCCTAGCTCAATCTCAGCTTAAGACATTTGTGACACAGTTGCCATTTTCAGCATGGCAAATTTTCAGTATCTTTGCCTAGAAGAAGGGAAGCAAAGCATCTAACTTTGAATCCAATGTAAGTTCCATCTTAATTGTTATCTGTACATGCTAACATGTTTAGAAGAAAGATGGAACTTACATTGGTTTCAAAGTTAGGTTCTTTGCTCCCCTTCTTCTAGGCTAAGATACTGAAAATGGCAACTGTGTCAAGAAAACAAATCTAGAACAACTAAACATTTAACGCAAAAATAAAAAGCTTTAAGCAGGACAGCTAATTTAATGATGTTTGACTTCCTTACTCACCAAGGCACCGGTAAGGTGTGACCAAACTGTTATCCACTTTAACACGATTGTTGGCCTCAACAATGTTTCTGATGTCTCTAGAGGGGTACACAGCCTGGCAGTACCTAAATCAAAAGGAATAAGGTAAGAAAACAAAAACAAACAAAAGCAAATCGCCTGGAATAGCCTCAAATGACTTCTGATAAAGTGCTAGTTTCTCCAACTAATTTTTTATTTGTATTGTGTTTGCTTGTGATTCAATATACGTCTGTTTTTGTACAGTTGGCCAGACAAATCACAGCAGTTTTAAATACGATGTGTACATTCATAAGAAAAACAAATCAGCAAGATTGATAAGTATAAGTTCCTTTTAGCTCTGCCAATCAGAAACACTAAAAGCATTAAAGAACTTGCTAGAAAACAAAAAAACGCAAAACATACTTGAATCACTTACTTTCATGGTAATAAAATCTTTGATATCAATGAGTGTAACATCAATAATAATATTTTTTGCCCTCACTTTATTTTCCACAGAGAATAAATTTTTTAATTTTTTTTTCTGTACAAGGAGCCCTGTGCTGCTGACAATGTTGTTGATAGCCACTACATTATTGTGTAAACCCATGATTTCAGGTTGGTCAGCATCTTAAGTTTTGAACAAAAACCATTATAACCATGTCCTAAAATATTTTAAATTGCCTTATTTTCTTCTTACTTTAAGATTTCGTTCCTATCTGTAGTACAAAGTCTGGATGAGTTCTTGTCTACAATCCAGGCCCCAGTGTTGACGTCAACATGTCTCGTAACTTTATCACACGAGATGACTACTTGAGGGTTATAGTCCAAGTCCTCATTCAGATTCTCCACAGCGGCATTGATAACCTGAAATATATCCAAACAATATGAAGTCAACAGTCTGATATCAGTGCCATGTTGAACTGCTGAAACTCATGCTAGTGCACGCTTGTAAAAAAAATCCACCAGATGTTTTTTAATTGTGTTACATATGATTTGTACCCAGAACTAACAAAGGAGCCTAATGCTCTGAACTGGTAAAATCCAAGCTGCCACAAAAGTAAGATTTTCTACTCCCTGAGAACAAAACTAAGATGCTAGGGGCCACTGGGTACTGATAGAGTACAACCCAAACTATTTCCTCTCCTCAGAAAACAAAACTATACAAAATAGGAATTAATACATGGTGTACATTGTGTCTGGTGGGGAAATGATTGAAATGTTATTGCAAATCCAAAAACCAAAGAGCATTAAGAACATGTTTGGGCATACATTGACAAGGTTAACAAGGAGACTTTTTAAATTTCCAGTACAATAAAAACAAATGGAACTCAAATTATCAATAATGGATAGAAAGCAGTACAAAAATTAACACTAGGGGACATACAAAACATCACACTGTTGATTTAAGAGTAAACAAAAAATGTTACATCATAGTCTATACTTCGATGCACTGGCATAAGATATTCACCTCAACAGTATAACTATAAAAAGTTGATTTTTAGCTGATGACCACAATGATAAAGAGAGTTAAAGCGAGTTTAAGAGTTAAATATCTGTAATGCAAACCACAATAATTTTAGAATAACTTCAAAAGAGAGAATGAATCTTTAATTTCAAATAGAAACCACAGAGCAGCTGAAGTAATCTGTTACACACTAGCCAATCCTTGGTGAACCAAGAGATGATTAGGTTCAGTAAAATGCTTCAAGCTGACTGACAAAATAAAATAATGGAAATTATTTTTGTCTGCCAAACCAATATTGAAGCACCTTCAGCAAAATAATTATGAAAACAATAATACTAACACTTACAAAGGAAGCACGAAATCACACAGCACAATGAACTTTTTTGTTTAACAGTACTATAGTGTCTCTGGATGAACACAATAAATCTGAATGGACTGAAGTGCTGTTTGACATACAATATAGTATATGTAATAGCCTTTTACAAGTAGCTCACAATGCTGTAGCATTAGCGCAAAGCAAAAGAAATAATTATTATCTTCAGATAGGTACAAGTAAATGCCACCCTAAGATTAATTTTATCAAAACCACAAGGCATTTATCTAACTTAAATGATAGAATTCAAAGCAATTTTAGAATATCCCGCCTCTTTAGAAACACACCATAAAACATTGTGTAATCAATGAGAAGGAAATAAGTGCAGGGGAAAATGTATTCTACAGTCTGGGAAGTATCCACTTTTGCAAAAGAATAAAAATATTCAACAAGTTCGAGGTACAATGTAACCAAACCGAAATTTAGATTTTAAGTATTTGATTTTTTTGGTTGGTTAAGACTGGGTTCTTCAAACACATCGTGGAGATTAAGTATGCTCATCTGCTTTAACAGGTTGCCATACAAACATCCAAAATATACATGCAAGTATTCTCATTTAGGGCAGCCTCCTCTAGCTTCATTATTGAAGACTGTTTTAGCATGGGTTTAGTGTCATTAAAGTGTTGCTTTATATGCAATCTTGCAAATTTTCTCACACAGGAAATTCCAAGCAAGTTACTTTGGCGATGCATAAGACAGAAACAATGTAAGATTTCTGCACTTGACAATGCATGGATTATCAAACTCAGGCTCTTATTAATTTTATATTCACAGTATGTTTGTTCATTACAAATGGTATGAAAACCATGCATGCAAAGTGACATTAAGTGGTGTATGGCAAGACTTAACCATTGTACAGTAGAACCCTGGTAAAATGAACTCTGAAGGGAAACAAAAACAGTTTGAGTTACTGGGAATTCAAGTTATTGAAGTAAATTTAAGTGAGAGCTAGATTAAGGGAAAGGAATTTTAGTTTGAGATAGTGAGGAATTAGAATTACCCGAGCTTCTACTGTATTAACAGAACAAAAAAGAAATCTTATAAACAGAAATAGGCAAGGAAATACTCTTGCCTTTTGCAACAACAGCCAATAAGCACTACATGTATATTAAAGCATATTTTCAATAATTACTCAAATGAAAATATTAATGCATGATGTTCGCTGTACCTTCTCAAACTGGATTCGCGTGAAAATGTTTACTTTTTCAAATATTAAGTGTTGTTAGCACTTAGAATGGCCTCTATATTAATTGTTTTGGTAAGTTTTTTCTTTTTCACTAGAGTTCAGGACTTAAAGTTATTCCCTACACTGTAACGTATAAAAGTTATATTGTTGAGTGAATTCCTGTTGATTACAAAAAGCCGGATTCCTACGTGACACAACTCCAAATCAAGAATTGTGTAAATTGATACACGAATACAGTCGCCTGGTAAACAAAGCCCTTTCCCTCTAAAAAAGCGAGTACTTTATAAGAAGTATTCTTTCAGCGAATGGGGCTTAGAGGCGTAAATAAGTTTTAGAAAAAGCCAACTTCGACCGCTAGACTGGACGACTACCAAAAACAAACACGGTGTAGTTAAACTCAACAACCTGAATCGAACTTATTAAAGCACGATTCTTGTACGAAAATATTCCTCAATAACAAGAGCTTTCCAAATCTAGTTTCCAGGTTTTATGTACACGCTTTGTAAGTCATGTGAAGAGCCTTTTAAGGAACAAAACACATAAAAAAAAGGGTTAACTACAGCAAATGCCAGAACCACACCGCAACATCGAAAACGAGATGCGAGGACATTTCCTGACAATAGAGGCTCTACATCTCGCTTTTACAAACTCCACATTCGCGGTCTATTGTACAAATAGCAATTTGGACTTTTCTGCAAAATAATTTGAACAAATTTAGTCTGTTTACGTTGCGAAAAACCTGCACAAAACCTACACTTTTGTCGATAATTAATCAAGCTAACTCTCATAGACCGCCAGAAACCACCGTGCGATACATGGTGTACCAAATGCGGTGTTAGCGTAAAAGAAATATAAAATACTCACCGTTGCGACGATCAAACACACTAAAAACGATCTCAGAAAGAACGGATTCATTCCTGAGAAGTAATATACACCAGAATTCTCGTTAAAACTCGCAAACAAAAACTTCAAAATGGCTGATGTTTCACGAAAGCGGACTACTGAGCAAAGGACGAGATTAACGAGTCACGTGATATGGAAATCGAGCGATATTTGCATGACAATTATTTTGTCGAATGTGATTGGTTGCTGTGATAAGATTGTTGCGTTATTGGCGCGTTTCCGCAGATTCTTTGTGTTTGTCAAAGAAACCGCCAAGAATATTCCCTGTTTATGCATTCATATATTCAGAATTCAGTGTTTCTCATTTTTGGCAATGTCGTCACCTCCAACGAATTGCACCATCCCAAGACTGAACTTTCACGAACTTTCTGACACTTTCTCCGCGTGGTATACTTGAGAAGCCATTGAACTTATTGCGTCAGGAGCTCTTGATTTCGACTACTCACATATTATTTTGTTTTTTCTTTCAGTCATTTTTTTGGGGAAAAAACAGAAATGTAATGCTGATAATGAGTTTAAAAAACAAGGAAATTGGAACCTCGTGTAAAAAACATTTAAAGACAACAATATTCTCCGCTGTGATGCCGTGAGCTGATCCATTCATTTTTCCGTTCATTTTTCTCGATTCAGGCTTAGTAGTTTTCCCTTGTTTATGATGTTGGAAAGTTATTCTAACTTTCTAGCCTGAATTTCACCAGTGAGTGCCCAGTAGATACACGTATATTTTTATTAAGCTTCTGAAAACGAAGAGGGCGGGAGAACAAGTGTGGACAGTGCATTTCAGAGCGGAAGGCCTTTTTTTTATTGGTTCGGGGCACAGTAGTCATGGTAGTTAGGAATAAATATTAATTCACAGGAAAAATCTTCACCAACATTAAGTTTCCTCTCGGATCCCATAAGCTCCTCCATAACAGGGTCGTAACATGGTATATCCTGAACCCACCGATCCCTATTTTCTTGCCGTTATTTTGATCCCTGAGCCCCTTTTTCCCCAAAATTTTGATCCCTGAGCCCTGATAAAAAATTGATCCCATCCATGTTTTACACAAAATTTTAACTTAGACAACTTTGTGTATCTCCAAATATAGAATATAGAACATGTTCAAATAGGCTGATGAGAAAAACATCAACTTTGATTTTTAGTGCAAGTTGTATAGGTTCTATCAGAGCTTTAAAGATCAATATGAGTCAACCCCTTTTTGTGCATTACTCTATTTAAAACACTTTAAATATAATGTTTGGCGATACTATGCGAAGGATAAAACCTGATTTTCTTGAAGGGGAGCTTTAGTAAAATACAGAATGTAAGTTATTGTTAATTTATACATCAAAAGTAGTCTACTTCAATTCAAGTATCGTACATCTTGAAAGATCTTGCGGCGGAAACTTGATTTTTTCAGATGTATCGTTCATCAAGAGTATTTACAAGGTTTAATTTCAGTGTTGCTCATAGGAGCAAGGCCACCCAGAGGTTTATAAGCCAATCACAAGAAAGCATTGGATTCAAAATTCGAATAAATACACTTTTAGTCAAACAGCAAACACAGCTCTAGCGCTGGTTGGTCCTCAAAATTAACGTCCCTGTAAGGTACTTCTGAACTAAGGTCTTCCTCTAGCTTTCCAATTCCTGTGCCGTACGAACGTCGGTCGTGTTACTGGTCTACAATATTGATGATGAAGTGTAATCGTTTGTCTCACGATTCAGTCACTTGATGATGTAGATCGCGACGTTTCAACTGCATACTTAAAGACCTTGCCTTGCTAGTCTTTGTCGACTGGTCACACGTGAACTTATATGACTCCAAACTCTGGTTCTGGTTGGTCGATTATTAGCCGCTGAGATTGGTGCATTTCTCACTCCGTTGTTTGTATGAGCTTTTGCCTCACTGGTGCGCTGTCGTACGAATCTCCTATTGCTTTGTTTCTTGGGCAACCAAACTTCTGGACTTTCTATTCTGCTACCCCTGTTGATGTTGAGAGTGTAGTCTTATGTGAATTTCCTCTTTCACTCTGTGTGTGTTACATTGAGGATCACGATCAATTACCAATAGCAAAATACCTGCTTTACATGAAGTAGAAAAATTAAATGATGCGAGCCACAGGTTCTACAGTTTTTAAAACAGCTTTTCTGTGTCAAGCCCATTAATGCCGGCTTTTCTTGGCTTACTAACCATTGTAGATTGACAGAGGACACTTCTGGTTTTAGGTCTTTCAGACCTACTCCTTCCAGCTTCGAATCTAATGTTCTCTGAAAAGGTGCGCACCTGAGCTTACTCCCCTTCCTCTTCGTCACCACCTGACGCATGTGAATCATCTGATTCAACTGACCCCTGGAGCAATGCAACTAGGCGTTGCTCTTGAAGGCAGCTCAAACAAAAGTTCTTTCCATCTTTTATTATTTGAACTTTCCCGATGATAAACTCAGGTGAATTTCTATCGTCACCGTGCCCAATCTGGTATACAACGGGATCTTCCTCTGACTGTTCCAGTTATCTCAAACCCATGTGATCTTCCAGGAATGCGTCACCGTTATGGTAAAGATCTTTTAAAAGAACTGCAAGGAAGAAAGGAATGATATACCTCTTGTAATTGTGCTTGACAGCAACTACGTCGCCTTTTGAATAGATAATCTCATATTCTTCGGCTGCGTCTTGAACTGTAGTTTGTCCTTCACTCCCTTGAACCTCTTTCAGCAGATCGACTTCTCCATATGCCGACGCATTCCTTCTGAACATACTCAGAGCAAGTGGAAGTGTACCAGCTCTTTGTTTGGTCTTCCCTCTTGTTCTTTGCTGTCGTACACCCCGTCAGAATTCTTTCGCAAAGCTCTGCAATGCCTTCCTGTATCGCTCTTTTCCCTCCCCGCTCGTTTCCTCGTCCATACCCTCCTTAAGGTTTACTCTTGCCGAGCGACTTTCGAAGCCATTCCGGTGCCTTTGGACCAAGCTTTGTCTGTGTGTAATGGGTTTGAGGACCGGTATAAAAGATAAACGAGGATTGGTAGAGCCTCTCTATTGATTCTAAAAGACAGCTGGGCCGCCGCGATGCGTAGTCTTTCAGAGCGGGTGTTCTCTCTCCACTAAAAAATTCAGGCTCCAAATCTAAGGTGGTGATACCTTAGATAAGCCGAGGCCGAATAGCCCAAAGGGCCGAAAAAATTCTTGTAGATCAATATGGTCGCTAAAGTCTCTAATTTTTGTGCAAAACAAAATAGCCACTGCACGAACGAGGTCTGAAAAATCTTGCATGAAAAAGATAACCTATCCCCGGCTCAAAAATCAAATAGTGCGCCCCCAACTGATGGCCCTTAATTCATGCCGAGTGCTATAATATATTACATTCCTGCAGACTCTGCTACTTGTACCTAGTATGCAACATTCCTTTCACCAGTTAAACCGTTTATTTTGTTTAAAAAAAACTGAAGAAAATAAACCATAAAGGCTTTGTTACTTTTATTTCACCGAGGTGAGTCTTTGGTGTTCCACTTGTTTTCACTGATTCTACACTGTAATTTCAGACTATTTATCATACAAGCATTTATCGTTTATACAGTAATGGAATGCGATGTGTCCTTTACTTTCCCGGCCCAATACTAGTACTGGTAGGTGAACCGATCTCGGTTTCTCATCAGAGTTCGAGATAACCCTAAAACTCCTTGCAATTAAAGCACATTTATTAAATTGCGAGAAAGCATTTATTTTGCAACAAAGCGGGCGAATTCATTGCACTTTTGTATTCTACTTTTGACGTCCATTCTAATTATTTAAGTACTTTTAAGAGTTCAGTTACTGGTCAAAAAATACGAACCTCGATTTATAGTCGCCTTGTGACTTACTTGAGGCGATGAGGCAATCGGGACCTACACAGTAAATTCCGCTTTCAATGAATCGGTTTGTCTATTGTCCTGGCGGTATTGATATGTTTGATCGGCCGAAAAACCCTATGCTTGGACCTTGCCAGGAGTAAATCAGTCAAGAAAGTACTTACGTACCTTTCTCTGTCACAGGATTTCTTTTTGTCCTTTTTCTTCTTCCCCATTTCTCGTCAAAAAAGATATGTAGAAGTCGCTTTCTCTGCCTTCTGGCGTTGACAGCGCGTTGAGAAGTTGCGTTACAAAGGGAGAAAAGTGACTTGAGATTCATATTACGGTGCCCTCAACAATTAATAAATTAAGAATATGATACTATGTTTTCGTCAAACAACCAGGACTTCGTTTGACAGGAACTTCCGCCAGCCGGAAGCAAGAATAGGTAATGTACCTCGGCCCAAACACTGCTGGACACAAACCTTATTACGCGGAAAAATATTGTGATAAGAGATTTTTAGACTGCGTAATAAATCTGATCCCTGATTCGGGCTCAAAAACCTTGTGATCCCTGATCCCATTCTTCTGAGCCCTGAGCCCTTTGCTGTGAGCCCTGATCCCAGTCATATTTTGGGCTTTGAGCCCTGAGCCCATATACCATGTTACGACCCTGTCCATAAGTTTGAGCTTAAAAATGAAAATTCACAATTAAAAAAGTGCTTTAACCCCTGTCACGAGATGTACGACTAATCTAGGCGGCAGGGGTAGCAAATCAGAAAAACGGTAACACAAATCCGTTGCATAAAACTGACCTTTGCCCCCTCTTCATTCAACTCGTTCTCAGAGGCGGCGGGCGTTTTGAACTGGAGGAGCTCATCTTCCACTCAGCCATGGGCATACCGCTACTCAAATTTTCCAAAATACCCTTGGCGTTTTTAGTTGGCACAACGTTTTTCCATCTGTGTCAATAATCGATTTGTGACAATGCATCTTTAGGCAGCTGTTCAAGCTTATTCAGGCGGTCCTGATTCATGGTGCTTTTTAGGTAGTTTTTGAGTCGTCTGAGGGTAGAACTGTGCGTGTGCGCTCGCCGATGTCAACAATCGTAAAGGTGTTTTCGGTACCAAACGCGAATTTTTGCAACCGCCCCCCCCCCCCCCCCCCCTCCCGCTCCGCTGCCTATGCTTGGGCCAAATCAGGCTGATAAGACAATATTTTGTGAACTTCTGGCTTAGTACGGTTAGCACCATATTTGCATGATACACGTTTCAGGAGCCGAATACGGTGTACGTTTATATGAGAATTAACTATGAGCCGTTCATAATTTATATAGAGGGGGGCTTAAGCAATTTTTTGGGGAGTCATGAGTTTTTCTGTTAGTTTTTAGGGCGCTATCGAAAATTTCTGCCAGTGAAGGTATTAGGGGGGAGAGGGCATCCCGAAAATGGTATCTTTCTGAAAAAGTTCTCTGTGCCACGCGAGCGTGTTTCTCTCTCCTCCACACAGGATTCTCTTAAAGTAATTTCAGGTTTCAGTGTAGCTCTAATTATAGGGAAGGCTAATTTTTGTTAGCCGATTCGATGGCCCCAAATAAAATGGCTCTATGCCATATTACTAGCCTTACATTCAGTTTTGTTTTTGTAATTTCCAATGCAAGTCTTACGTGGCCTGCCTTAAAACAGCGAAAAAAATATCACCTGTTCTGCAAGGTAAGGTTGACTGATATCCGATGACCGGCATTTTAATATTGTTACGAGCCTAGCCCTCGGGAATGGGGGTACTGCCGCATTTTCAATGGAGTTACTAGAATGGGGTCGCACATATTCGGATTTTTGGGGGTAAGCCTGTTCTTCATATTTACGGTTAGCAAACGTGGAATGTTTGTACTGCAGACGGAAAGTAAAGTGGTCTTCATTAATTCAATCTAAAAAATGGGTCAATTCATAAAAATAGAAAGCAGCTCCTGTAGAAAGTGACTACTACTGTTTCTGAACACTTTCTCTCTCACTCTAACCATTCTCATACTGACATGTAGTTAATCCCACTAGAGAAAATTCATTCTTCACGTGACTCAGTTCGTAAGGCCAGAGAGTCGCATGGCTATGACAGGAGCATCGGTTCCTGGCTATGACCCTTGAACCTCATGGCCAAAAACCGCCGTGACGAATTATTGTAATCCATCTCTTCAGTTAGTAGTTTTCCTTTTCAGTTTTTGTGTTGTACGTCATTTCCGCCTCTCCCTTTTAAATAATTTTTATTGCGACATTCTCCATTTATATAATATTGTGATTGCTACATAAGTTCAGTAACATCTGTAAACCTGAAGAAGGCTGGTATGGCCAGCCGAAATATTGTTATAAAAAACAATACACGCTGTGTAAATCAGCTTTGCAGTAGTCTTAGGACTTCTCGTTCTCATTTCTAAGTTAGGATGGCGAAAATTACATATTTGCCTAAAAGTGACTAAGATGGGATCTATAATAGGCCACAAAATAGACTATAATGGGGTAGGGGCTCTGAGAGGCCAGTGGCACATACCCGGCAAAAATTAACCCAAGCACCGCCCCCCCCCCCCCCCCCGCCTCCCCTGCCCGGGCCCACCCCAGGCGTTCACAAAGCCTTGAGAAAGCAAGAACGCACAACGAACGAACGATTCCCGCCATCGATATGTTGGCCAATCACGTGTAATCCGAATGCGTGACTTGTCCAGATCCGATAGATCAGCTGGCCGACTTCGCTTGAAGAGGTGAAGAGTATTGGACCTTTCTAGCTTCTTTGCATTGCGCCTGTTTTTCAGTTACTCGAAAGAATGGCAACAAGCAGACGCTTCTACGTCGGTAGGTTGACGCAATTTTGATTTATCTGAGTATTTTTTCTTTAAATACCTTGAAACGACTTCGTCGAATCGAGCTTTTTCGCTGATGTAGACTCAAAATTCGTCACCTCTTTTTAGCTTAAATTTCTGCCCAAAATTGCTGTTTGAATTGTTTTCCCATACTTTCCCGTTGTTTTGCACTTTATTCTTTATCTGTTTTTGCTGCGCTTTCCTCGGCTTTGCTTTCAAAATGCTTTCATTTTGCCATCGCCACATTTCGAAATCGAAGGGTGAGAAACATTTTGTTGACGCGCGCACTCATTCACTGAAAATAGGCTTTCTTTACTCCTGAAAAGTCGTCGCGTTTTTAAATGGGTGGTGTGGAAGGTTGGATTTAAGTAAAAGTGAGGGTAGATAAACAGAAATATAAAGATGAATCAGCAAGCTTCTTAGATCGTATTCGCGACGTGGTCATGTCGTCCACGTGTTGGCGCGGGGCCATTCATCCGAATGTCTGGACAGAATGTTTGAACATTCTGCAATTCTTGTGGGGAATGGAATACGTTTCCGAGGCGGCAAGGGTATTTTGCAGAACGCCGTTTAGTGATTAGGGTTAGAAAACTAAGTTCAGTTCGCCCTGTAGTATGGCCCCTTGAGCACTGCATTCCAACCCTAATGGTATCATTGAACAGGCCCGGTTTTGGATATGAGGTATTTTGGTGTCACAATACAGGTAGAAAGTATCTTGTTTTCCTAGATTTTTGGTATTTAGACACAAGTTTTTAAACACTTTTATAAAGTGTATATGATCGAAATATGCTCAGAACTTCACCATGAGCTGGCAAAGGAGGGAATGGAAAAAACTTGTGACCGGCTGCAGTGCACCAAAATGTCTACACTAAATCTGGGTGTTGTTATCCCTCAATACCTGACAAATAGTTTTTAGGTATACAGTGTTCTGTTTCAAGGCAATTTCAGGTATTCGGTATGAAAGATTTTACAATTTTTAGGTATATTGGTATCTTATCTTGGTATCTGGGATTTATTTTTTCCTGCTACCCCCTTTGGCCAAGCCTGTTGGTAGGTACAAAAACACCCTTATTCATTCTAGGCAGATATGTGCCACTGAACAGGGTATGGTTTCCAAGTTCTTGAGTCAATCTTAAACAAAGTACATGTACAGCTATTTCAAGAAAGGTTGTCCGAAAAATGTGCACACGACAATCCCGAAAGGTAATAGGGGATATGATTAATACACTGTTTCTGACGACTGTACCTTTCAAACCTACTTTTGTTGCTTTCCTTTAGCACTCGCAAACACATTTCCACAGCCTTTCGTACCAATCTTTCAAATTTCTTTAAAGAATAGTGAACTTAAAACCACCCACAATGCCTTTCAGGATTGTCACGTGCACTTTTTCCGACAACCTTTCTCGAAATAGCTGTATATAGTACCTTTTCACTATTTCAGGGTGTGGTTTTGGACCAGGGGCCTTTCAAAGAGTGTGAAGGCTGCAGTCTGATGAGCCATCTACATTTGTGGCATGAGCAATTTTTTTTGAAAAAATTTACTTCTGTGATATTAGTTTAAAAAATACGCTAGTACAGGTATTCTGTTTGCAAAATGAAACGAATCAGGATCATGAAATAAGTAAGGTCTCTTGTCTTATTAAACAGGGTAGCAAAATGAGCAATGTTTGTCCTAAACAGGGTCAGAAGGATTTTGAAGGCTTTGGCTGGACACCTCTACTCAAACTTCCCTTGAGTACCTTCCCCTCCCTAGCACTGCACCTACCAATGCTTATCTTATGCATTTTATTTTTTTGGTGAGGGCTGGGGGTAAGGCAGCAAACAAGTTGTTTGATGGGCAGTGCAAATAAGTGGCAAATTCTAAGCTCTTTCTTAAAAACACCAGTAAATTTGTTTTGGTGACATTCAGGAAATTGTTTGAAGTAGCTGTATTCTCATTTGATGTGTTATTTATTTGTACGATCTATACAGGAAATCTTCCCCCGAAGACTTCCAAAGAAGACTTGGCCCATCACTTTGGTCTTGACACTACACCATATCTCCGCTCATCATCGTGGATTGAATTAGCTGTTGAACCACAAGGCTTTGCATTTATCAACGTTCCTGAACATCTTTCCAGTAAGTTTCATCTATTCTTTTGAAGCACATACATAAATATTAAACATGATAATTATTACCACTCACCAGTTAAATGTGAGAAGACAACCACTTATTGTGTAGTGTAGCTGGTAATTTTGTGCATGCATCCTTCTAGGACTTCTGGTCCAGTACAGGTAGCTCTTCAAAGACTGTCATTCATTTGATTATTGTTCCATGTGTATACACATTATAATTTTGGTTATGATAATTGGCCCTTGTTGTCCTCCTTCAAGGTAGAAATTTTTTTAAAGGCTGCAAGTGCAATCAAGGTATTTAGGGATAACAAACATAAATATAACTACTGCACAGGTTCAAAACATCAGTGACTGTCACTGTTTAAAATAGTCCTTATTCAGGCCTACATGTATACTCATCTAGACAATAATATTCTTCCTACTTATGAAAAGTAACATAGTCTTTTTGTTTCCGTTTTGGAATTATGTGTACATGTATATTCATCTATTGTTTCTTTTCCAGATCACTTACTTCAACTAAATGGAACTAAGCTTCATGACAAATTCATCAAAGTTCAACCAGCAAGGAACTCTAGAGCTAGCTACAGTGGAAGAGTGTCCATTCCATCCATGATACCACCATCCTATCTTATACCTCAGCTTGCTAGTTACAGCTACGACACAAGCAACTATTATTTCCCAAAGAATTCAAAAAACAGGCGCCGCCCTCAGGGTCCTAACGATGTTGTGAAAATTCCCGAGGACAGGGTTTTGCAGCTTATTGATGTGGGTGTAAATCTGCCAAACAAAGTGTAAGTTGTGTTATACAAATGTTTCGGTTGAGTTGTATCAAGGATGTCATTTGATGGTATTAATTAAACTCTGGTTATTGAACTCAAGCAAAACTGACAGCAATAGAATGACTGGACAACCAACAATTTGACTAACAACAAAATTTAACAACTTTTTCATGTTTTGGGTCAAAAGAGGGAGCAAAACACAGCAATCAGACTTGGAGTCTTCAAAGCCAATAACATCGTGATTTAATTGATTATTCAGGTCAATAACCAGAATTAAGCTCATCACCAATAGATGAGCTTGGGCGTTGGTGCCTACAAAGTTGGTGGAGCCAGGCAATGCTCTAGCATGAGGAGGAGGTATCCATGGCAACCCTGCGAGCGGCCCCCACCAGGCACCGTCACACTGAACAATTCAGTGGAATACTTACCAACCCAATACTTACCTAGCCCCCCACCAAGAGGGAGGGAGGGATGGGAAAAACCAAAGCACAAACTGGCATGCAAACAGCAAGCAATTGCAACAACACTTTGTGAAGAACTGCAAGTAAGCAACTGCGTATATAAGTCACGAGGTGCCCCTGCTAGAGCCATCGGGCCACCCCAACTATAGCTGGGGAACCTGCTGACCAGCATTGCTTCGAGGTTAACTTTGCCTAAATTACATTTAGCCACATTTAAATACCATCAACTGATGTGAAACAATTAGCTTACTTTCACTCTGAGGACAACTACTGCGGAGCTTGTCGAAACGCCAATCACTGTCAAAATATTCCACCCACTTATTGATAAAAACAATTTGCGCTCTACAGTTTTTGATCTTGTGGTTCATGGTTACAATACGCAGCACTGATGAATTTTCCTAAAGTAACGATTTGTGGTTTTCAAGTCAGACAGACATATACAGTGGAACCCTGCCTTAGGGCCACCTCAGTAATACAGTCACCTCATTATTACGGCCACTTTTTTTGGCCGCCTGCCAAAATGGCCTAACGTTTTCTTGTGAAAAAACCCTCATTAATACGGTCACCCATTTAATACAACCAATTTTTTGGGGCTTATTGGTGACCCTATTAACAGGGTTCCACTGTAATTATTTTTTTGTCTTGTATAGGGACAGAAAAATAGTGCCCAAAGGATTATGTGGGTCTTGGAAAAATTTGATCTGATATTTTGAACTATGAAAAAGAAGGATTTGTAATGAGTCTCTCTTGTGTGATATTTTCTTATAACGTTTCCATTTGGCAGTTTTCAAGTCTTTGCTACCGCTTGCAAAGAAAGTAGTGTCTGATAGCCCGGGGCTAGCGAATTTTGCTATCAGGCTAGTGAATTCTGTTTTTAAATTGCCTGACCAGCAAGTGATGTTTTTTGAGGAATTTGAATCCCAGAAGAACTGTGAAACCGATTCTGTTAGTCAAAACGCTTTTGGGGCTAGTTGAAATGACATCTGGGCAAGTAAATGCTAGCTTCAGCTTGCCTGAATGGCAAGCTGTAACATTGACTTTCTTTGCACCTGTTGCTATGTAATAATTTACTAGCATTTTTAACGCTGTTATTTATTTATTTATTTATTTTATTTATTATTTTCCCACAATAAAGATTACACAAGCATTACATTATACAAAGATGTGGCGAGGGGACCTCAGAAAACCACAAGGCTTGTACGAGGAGGCCCCCTCGTTACAATAATATTAAGCAATAGAACTATAACAACACACAACAACGGACAGTACAAGACGCATTATCGATATAGTAGAAAATCAAAAACTTTCGTTTTAAACGATTGCAATGTAAAAATCGAAGTGACTGAGTTTGGTAAAGAATTCCAAATTTTAGGGCCTTGGAACAAAATAGAAAATTGTTTGGTGTTAGTTCGGCAGGCATGAGAACGGAAATGCGAGGAACTTCTAGTATTATAATTATGAATATTGCTACTAGTAACAAAAAGGTTCGAAAAAAGCGGTGGCAGTAATTGATGATAATATGAAAACATAAATTGTGCAGTATAGAATGAATTAATGTTGTATATGTCCAAAATCTTTAAACGGAAAAATAATGGTTCAGAGTGCGTGCGAAAATCTGCATTTGTAATAATTCGTACAAGGGGAGCGCATTACTTTCTTTGTTTTAAGTTTTATCGTTTTTAATGGAAAGCTTTCATTGTATAATCGAACATACTCACTCACAAAACTATTATAACATTCATTAGTATCGCTTTCATCGAAACGTAAATTCCAATTAACACGAGAAAGAGAGAGCCGAAAATTGCTCTTATTTCTTTCTGAAAAATCTCTTTTAGTGAGATATTTAGTTTGGCTATTTTTCGACGCTATTTCTGTCTCATCCTGAAGACCGGCGGCCATGTTTATTGCTTCGTTGCCATCCCGGAAAGACACACTTTCTTCGGTTTCGGATAATTCCGCTTGTTCTGCTGCCGTCTGATTAGCAGATTGATTTGACGGCTTCTTTTGGCCTTTTTTTGATTTACCTGACATGTTTTAGAACGTTTAGAACTCAAAGAAATGGGGAGCTCAGAAAAATACGTCTCACCCGTCCGTCACCACGTGCTTAAGCATTCATACTGAGATCTTATTTTGCTTCTTCTTCTTGTTACATTTCTTAGCTTTGCAAGAGACATTCGAAATGTGATAGAGCAAGCAGGAGTTGTTGGAATCAAGCAAATGATTCTGACAGGGAATACCCTACAGATGAGCCAGTCAGCTGTCCTTCAAGCCAAGGCATATCCTAGGGTGTTGTTTGCTTCAGTAGGGGTACATCCACATTTTACAGAGAAGGAATGGAATAGTAAAACCGCAAAAGAGATTGAAGAATTAGCTAAGGATCCCGTTGTCGTGGCCATTGGTGAAGTTGGGTTGGATTTTCACAAGAATTATTCATCAGAGAAGGCCCAGATTGAAGCATTCACAAAACAGGTCTTGTCTTAAATCGCTCAGTTAGTTGATATTGCATGTAATCAGTCAATCCAGCAATTAGTCACTCCGCCAATAAATTAATTGTTATATAGCTGAAAATTTCTTCCCAACAGCATGCACTCTCATCGGTTGCTTCAAGGACATATGACATCTAACAATGACACTGTTTCCCGCCAAAATCTCTGAGCTGGCAACATTGCATAAATTCTATGACGTCAGAGGGTAACAATGCACTGTAACGGGCGAATGTTGACTGACTATTGCCCTTGCAGTGAGGTTTAATGAATATTTTCCAGTGTCAAAATTTCGCCTAAAGATTGGTCCCTCGGAAAACAGTTAATTCTGTTTGCCAAGAATCTCAACCAAGGCGAAGCCAAGGGAAACACTGAGATTTGAGGGAAACAAACTTAACTGTTTCCTGGGGGAACTAAGTGTTTATTACATACCAAGCAAGGAAGGAAGCAATCAGTTAGTCAATCAATCAATCAGTGGTCAATCAATTTGTTCATTTATAATCACATTTTTTTAATACATTAGTTTGTTTGTTGTCATCTAATTCTTTTAAAAATGTTTGGGGATCAGTGTGGAGAATTTGTGTGTAGATGATGCCCAGAGGACCCTTGCTAGTGTCCACATGATAGAGATGTCTGCTATATACAGGCTCATTTGCAAGATCAAGCCAACCTCTGCCCGGCTAGCTAAATTGGATAAGCGCCAGTCTGCTGAGCAGGGGGTTGTGAGTTCAAACCTTGGCTAGACCAACACTCAGGGACTTAAAATACCTGAGGAGAATGTACCACCTTTGTTGTGGCATCTACAAATGGTTAGACATTCCAGTCTTCTCAGATAAGGACGAAAAACTGTAGGCCCTGTCTGGCAGCTCTTTCACTGTTCTGATTCTTGTGGGACTTGAAAGAACCCACACTGCTGATCGTAAAGAGTAGAGGGCATAGACCCCGGTGGTGTGGTATAGCCTTTCATAGGCTGGGTGGGTAATGAAGGGGATGGTGTCAGGATGCATGTACTGTTTCATCCCCTGTCACCGTGTTGAGTCACTGTGGCGAATTCAATACGAAATGCAGCGTATCGACTCCTGTGTTCTCGTAACCTACAGTCTGCATAACACAGCCCTCGTGTCTCTAATTTACATTGTAACATTGAATGGCCTGCATTTTTTTCTTGTCAGGTTGCCATTGCCTGTGAAGTTCAGAAACCACTTTTGGCTCATGAGCGAGGTTCCCATCAGAAGTTCATTGAAGTTTTGAGCCAGTTTAGTGGCAGATTACCGTCTATTGTGATCCACTGCTTTACTGGCAGTGTTTCTGAGATGAGCGCTTATGTTTCAATGGGATTCTATATTGGAATCTGTGGTTTTATTTGCAAAGGTGAGTGTTCAGTATTCTTAGAATTGTAGTTGAGATCAGAAGTTTAATGAAATGTTGAGACCTTTCACTTCATTAACTCGTTCAGTCAAGGAAAATCTTTGATACTGTCAAAGTCAGTGAAAAGCCAGGGAATTATATTTTTGATTCACAGTTCATAGTGTTTTTTGAAGGCTGTGAAATGCATTTTTTTTTTTCTGAAAAGGACAATAAGTACGCTGCAATTAAAGCAAATAATTTCTGATACTCTTTGCCTGACAGGTGCAGGTGTATCTGTTGGGGCCAGTGGTTTTTGTTGTGAATTACGCCTTCTTCCAAATAAGAAACAGAAATTGGAGGAGGCTTGGGTTTTGCTCCCGCCATTTACAGCAATGCTCGTTATGTTTGACTATAAAAAAGTACCAAATTTAGGCCCTGGTCACTGTCTGGATTCTAAGGGTTTTCCTTGCATCTCTTTCTCAGATCTGCACTTTCTAATCAAATTTGTTTTGCTATCTTCAGAGGTCCCAGGCAAAGCTTTACGCGATGCTCTCAAAGAAGGAGTGCTTCCACTCGACAGAATTCTGCTTGAAAGCAATGCTCCTTACATGACGCCAAACGCCTCTGATAAAGAGCTGGATGATGTTTGTAAGTCTCTTCTTAAAAGATGCAAGCGAGGACGAAACGAGCCCTGCACTTTACCCATCGTGGCGCACATCGTGGCAAAATGCCTTGGAGTTGATGCAGAGGAGGTAGCCAGGGCCTCAGCTGAAAACACGAGGCGAGTTTTTGACTTAATGGCGTCGCAATCAGCGAGCCAAGATAACAAGGATCTGAATAAGTAATGCGTAGAGCAAGATAAAAATGATTAATATATGAACTTGTTGACAAAATGGAAGAACATTTTTGAATTGATTTAGAATCACGTTAACGACAAACGGCAAAGGTAAGAGTCAAGTTGAAAATTTCTCCAATTTGGAAAGGAGCGGACAAAAAAAAAAACGCAACATAATTCATTGATAATTGCTTAGCCTAAATGAAGAGGACCGTATTTACTCAAATAAGTGCCGCGGCCCCGATATAATCAATTTCTGTTAGCTTCTTACGGAAAATGACAATACTGTAGTTAAAATAATTCTTTGTCGCATGCAACTTTCAAATAAACACCGTCCTCAAATATGCACCACTCTCGACTAGGCGCAGCATGTGAGGCGTGAAAGATGAAATAAACGCCACGGCGTTTATTTGGGAAAATAAGATAAACAGTAAGTAAAGGGAAGACTATATCACCTGAAATAAGTTAAAGTTTGCCTTTTGCCTTAAACGTGGTTCTAAAATTCTCTATCAACGCTTCCACCGTATGAAAAGAATACAACAGAGTGCAAATTGTTCGCATATCCAATTTTGCAGCACGAAGTTGTTTGTTTGGTTTCTGTTGAAATGGGTTGATTTCATTTCTTGGTAATGAAGATGTAAATGCTTTAACGGAACCCTCTATTGTGGTGAATATTTATCTTAGCAAACGGCGTATCTAAAGCAAAAACAAGTAATGAACTTGTTCTCAACTATAGATTTTTCTTACTAGCGCTGTGGTGTTAAAAGTAAAATTAGAGGGTCGACATTAAAAATTTAGTACCTGTTCACATGAAGTTGGGGGTGGTGGGGGGGGGAGAGAGCTCAGGAAGGTGAGGTAACCCGCTTAGGTAGGTTACCCGCCCGTCCATATGATCTCTCGTTTTAATTTGATCACGTTTATATGGTAGGTGGGCCGGGTGACCATATGAGAGATACTATAGACTGGCATGTGACCCCAGCTATTAAGCGGGTACCTCACCTGGGATCCTCCACCCCCATGTAAACAGGCCTTAAGATAATTCAGTTTTGCGTTAACCGTAATTAATTGTGTTACTAGTGTACTTAACAAGATATTTAGAAACGATTTACAAACGATGTGGGTGATATGCGTTTTCTAGAGCAGAACAAGAGGAGTGCGGACTGGAGTGAAAGAGTGCAAAATTTGAGTTGCTAAAAATTTGAATTTAAAGCAAATTATTCACCTGTTGTGTTTCTGTTTCTGATGAATGGAGTTCAGCGCCAGATGTCTTAGTCATGACGCGTTGTCACAAATTATTTCCGTTAATGTTTATTTTTGGAAAATGTTTTATTTAAAGCAATGCCCACACTTGTTTTCCTAAGTGCATATTATTGTTGCTGCGGCTTTACAAGTACACTATGGAAGGTGGACAATAAAAATCACAGCATTCAGTTTTGCATGATAAAGAGTATTATTTTCCGACACCCAACCCCCAACGATGCTGTCGGTGCCCCTCGACTGGTACGTTAGCCAGAAAAAACAGCCAACTTTTGCGTCCTGACCACTGGTTTCGCCAATGTTGACGTGAACATTGCAGTCATCAAACTATTTCTAAATAGGTGTGCTTCAAAATTGGGCGAGGAGAGAAGCAAATTACACCCTGCCAGTAGGGCCTTTCCATTAATTGAACTCGAGAACTGCATGAATTGAGTAAGACCTTTGTTGAGCAATGTGTGGCATGTTGCTAGAATATCATTCCCGTCCCCAGAGCCCGTCGATTCTTGGTCACGTGGTCTTCGTTACAAATTAAGCCGAGTGGCTCTGAGGACGGGAATACCACCCGGGCCTAATAGCTGTGCGCTTTCTACAGCGGGCTCGGTTATGACCATCGGTTTATCAATAAACAGGTGTGAGCACTCGAAAACCCCAGTTTTACGAGAAAATACTAGAATGACTAGTCTAGGCTGCGGGCCCTCCTCCTCGATCAAAAATACAAAAGAAAGCAGGGTGACCAAATTAAGAGTGTAACGTGAAATTCTAGAGATTTCTTGGCCTGGTGCCTGTACGGTGTCTTTCCAAGCCCCTCTTGGTCAGTGTATTTCGGTAACGTATCCAAAAAGAAAACTCGGTCGGACCACATGACCGGAAATGCATAGGCCGCGCGGAATAATGGGGCCTATGATGTAGGCAAGAAATTTCTGTTTTAACACATGGCTTATATACTGTACGACTTTGGCGCTCAAAAGGCTGGAAATGGAGTCTACGTTTAAACTAACTAGAAGACGAGGGTTGTTCAGTAAAAGTATGAAGGCTTCACGAATGGACTACAAATAGAATTTTTATTTTATTTCGATGCCCTAACATGAAAGTACGCTTGGACAGTCCAAGAGCTGTTACATGATAAAGAGACTGAATTTCATAATGACGGCCGACCCACCCAGGGTTGGTAAGTGGAGTAAGTGTCTCTCAGTTCTTCGCAATAACTATGTAGGCATGAACATAATCCATCCCGTGGTCCTCTGGACGCTTGGCCACCTCGATTTCGTACCGCTTGAAGAATTCATCAACGATGGTAGCCTTTTCCTCAGGTGATCGAGAATCTGACAGTGCTAAGGAAGATATTGACAGCAACCCGCAAGTTATGTACCGATAATTTTAAATCACATAGAGAATAACACAAGTAATTCACCAAGGCTGTCGCCTAGTCTGCGATCATGTCCTCTCTCTTTATCTGTGTAATCTGTTTTCGGGAAGAGGGGCGCTATTTTTTTCCCTCCCGAGCCAAAGAAGCAAAACATAAATAAATAAATAACGCCTGATCTCAGGTTAGCTGTGGCCAGGCCACTAAAGCAAAGCACTAACTACCAAAAATCATGGAAATCATAAACTCTTACTGTTGACGCAACTCATGGAAAGTGTTTGTATTATAACCGCTTTCCCCTTACGAGTAGCCTAGTCTTGCTTACAATTATAACTAAAAAGAAGTTGCGCATTTTAAAAAAAGTAGAACCCAAATTTTTAAATTTTAAGTATATTTACAACAATGAAACAAGCTTTTCGAAGGGAAATTTCAAAGAAACCGGCTGATATATATTTGCTAATTTTCTTGCTAACTAATGCATAAAATATACTTTAATATGACTTCAGAACCTCAGTAACAATTCATAAAGAAAAATCAAAGGAAATTAATGCTTAAGGGGTGTCTTTGTATCTGATAAAGAGTTAACAATTTTTGTCTGATAGAGCAACTTTTCTCTTACCAGAAGTAAACGTAGCATTACTCCATGTCCTCGTTGTAGGCATAAACCACCGCGCATGCTTTGCTGGGTCACCCCCATTTTGCAACCACTTTTCCCTGTAGGGGCATGGTACTACTTTGGTTTCTATGGAAACCAGTGACAGACCAGCCATGCTTACGGGAGAATCCGATGATTCAAATGGGGCCTTGAACTCTTCTACAGTCCGATAGTAATTGACAAACGTAGTCCGGTGAAACTCTTCCTGCAAAAAGAGAGAAATTTTCTTGTCATCAAGGTGAATCACTCGCAGTGTTTACCAACCGATGAAGCAAATTGATTGTTTCATTGCTCATTTGAGGTAGAATATGAGCTTTTAAGATAACGTATTTTTCGACAATTACAGAAAAAAAAAGGTTTTCGACTTGAGAAAGTCTAAATCAGATTTGTAATCAGGCAAAAATTGTCCGCTTATTAGGAACTTAAGCTGTGCGCCGCTAATCATGCAGCATCACTCATAGCAGCCAAGTGCACATGCCCCTCCCCCCTAAAAAATCATCAACAACAACGAGGACCACGACAACAGCGCGAAGGGAAGACTGAACCAAGATCTCAACAAAGTTTATTAATTTTTAATTTCATTTTTGGCTGTTTGACTGGATTTCGGTAGGTAACAATAGTTAAGGAGAGAACATCTGACCTGCGTTATGAGGCCCTCGTCGAGAAGTCCTTTCCACAAGTCTCTCATAGTCCGATGCATGGAAACGGGGACATTTTTCGTTGCTCCAAGATACTGTCCTTCATCATCTACAGCGAACTGAACAAGGATCATTCTTCCGCCTTAATCAAAAGATAGAAAAGGGAACAACTATTTATCTGAAAATCGCCATTACTGAAAAAAGTCTGTAAACACCGTCAGCTTTGGCTCGACGGAATACAGTGGGATCGCTAGAGAACGCCTAAGGGTAGAGATTACTAGAGTTAATTGACGAAAAGAAACGAATTAGGTAACCTACCATGTAAGGCAGTGCAGGTGCATCGCCAGGTTTTTTAAAGGACGGCATGTGTCTAGGCAGTCTAGTTCATTGGGTTGATCAGATTGCCAATAACGAGTTTTTATTAGCTAAGGAATGTGACGTTAGCGAGGTACCGTAAACTTCCAAAAATAAGTCCCAGGGCTTATATTTTTCAAAGGCCCTTTTTGAGGGGCTTATTTTTGGAGGAGCTTATTTTTGGAGGGCCTTATGTACGGAGGGAAATTTGCGTTTCAAAATCGATTGGGCTAGCTTGTAGTGGGAAGGAAATTTACCATTTTTTGCTTCGTTTTACTTTGTATTCGAGGGCAAATTCCAAGTACAAACCCCCCGGGGGGCTTATATTCGGAGGGGCAATTTAACGAGGGGTTTTTTGGGTTACGAATTTGGGGGACTTGTATTTGGAGGGGCTTATGCGTGGAGGAAATTATTTTCGGAATTTTACGGTATTTACTTGTAATTAAGTAGCAAAATCACAGCTTCGTATCAAACAAATATCTCTCACAAAGCATTATATCAAACATGAAAAATAACCAAAATGGCCTTTGAAAAACTGCTAGGCTTACAAGTTTTTAAGAACCGCAATTGCAGTCCGTTTCAATCTTCTTCGTTGTCCATCTGTGCCTTCTTTTCTATTTGCTGTGTTATTTATACCTTCTTTTAATGTTCTGAGCAGTTATTTTTAAGTTGCACGCAATTTGGTGGAAGCTCTAAATGTCTGAAGTTTGTTAACTTCGTGACATAGCAACTTTGAAGTCCCTCACAAAGGTGCACTTAAGTGCTAAATTATCGGGATACATTTGAGTAAATTAAGAGACTAGTCAAAGCAAAGTCGCTCAGTGAAGAACCAAAAATAACACTTCTATAGGTATACGAAATGTGTACCATATTCTGTGGATTAAAAGAGTACCTTTTTGTTCAACAGAGGTGTACGAGATGTTAAGCATCTGAACCTGACGGGGGAGGGGGAACTTCTTCTCGTGAAAATTTGTACACTCCCAGGCAGCGTAACGTGCCTCTATCGAACAGAAGTGATTTGACTGCTGGGTCTCCAAACGTATGCGGATATTTCTGAAAACGGAGAATTTTTTTTCGCTTTTCTTCGAAAAATACCCGTTCAAATGTAGCTTACTCGATTCTTTTTTGTCCGTCCACATGAAAGCGCGGAAACGATGGACATACGATAGCATACCTTTCAGGGCATTCGCTGTCTGATGTATGACATCATCGCATTCAAAAACCTTCGTTTACGTCCGTCCACACGAAAACGATAAACCGGCGTTTACAAAAACTCCACTCTGGAGACCGTTCGAGAACCCACGTTTTTGGTACCCGAAAACGCCGTTTACGTATGGACGGAAAGTAGAACGGAGGAAAAAAATCTCTGTTTTTAAAAATATCCGGAGACGTGAGAACCCAACCTCGTCCCCAGGGCTTTTCCTTAAAAAATGGGTGGGGCGCCGACCCACCCATTTTTAAAGGGAAAAGCCTTGGGGACGAGGTTGGTGAGAAGAGGGTCTGTATTTTTCTATTTACCCGAAGCCATCTCCTTGGCCCTAGCCAGCAAGAGTGTTTCCCAATCCTTTGCAGCCTGGATTCTAAACCTTTCCGCCTCTTCTGGAACAGCTATCATTGTGTGATGCAACGCTCCTGTGACGTCACAAGGCTTCTCGCGCAACCAGTGCATGGCGGTGGCGGAAAATATCAAATTTATAGACTGAGGGGGCAGACATTGGCTGTAGAAACTGGTACCACACGTAGTGACAAACACGTTAGAGAAGTCTAGAAAATAGCTTTTTGGGCCGGGTATAAGTCCTGCGAAAGAATTGGAAAATATGGCAGTTACAGATTGATCTTAAGCCTCTTCTCCCACAAATTGACTAGCGCTCCTTCTGATCTTTTGAAACATGAAATCATGTCGAATAATTAGTATTTTGATACACGCGCAAATTAGTTTGTCATCATTGGAAACGTTGTGCACTAGGCAAAGAATAACGCAAAAATATGAAGAAAGTTTAACCTTGCTCAACTTTACGTCTGCGCGCGGCTTTTCAGACATAACCTCCATTTCATTTACGCACGTAAATTTTAGGCGCGTGGGCACGCAAAAATTAAGTGACAGTGGAAATCCACCCTCAGACACTATGTACCACATGCGATGTATGCATGGTGTACGAGTCTCACTTCCTTGCTAGACGTTGAATGTAAATACGAGCATTTCTAGCAGTTTCTAGACAATACTCAGAATACCTTGCAATCGTAGAAACAAAGACTTGAAATCATTTACTGGTTGATCTTCATAAACCACGTGAATAGGTAGACTGTCACCATGAATCTCTCTCAGTTCTTTCACGCATGCGTAGAGCAGTGGCATAGAGGTACCTCCATCCGCACAGCCGAAGTCGGCGATGGTGAACACAGAACCAGGAGTTACAGACTCCGACTTGATGCATTGTAACATGAGAGGTGCTGACTCTAAGATCACGTTGTAGCAGCCGATTGTGTTGTCCGAGTAGAATCCAGAGCCATCTACACCGTACGGAATGTGGCTGTGAGGCGACTGGAAATAAATATCATTTTGCCAACATAAGTAGGCATTACAAAGAACCAAACAACAAAAGACCTTTTCACGGTTTATTTCTTTTCAACTTTTGACATGGTCAAGTTAAGGAAAGTCCGTCAACACCACTCAAAAGAACGCCTTAAGATTAATAAAATTAAAATTGCCTAGTTTGAAAGTGATTTGTTGAAAACTAACCAAGACATAGCTTAGACTGCAAAACAGTCAGTGTTTTTCTCAAAATCAGTAAAGAACTCGGTAAAGCGTGGCGTAAGAGTCTTACGCGCGAAGCGCGCGAGCCTCACACGCCCGTAGGTATTTTTAGCGTCTCTCCCCAGTCTCGCTCTCTGTTTTCAGCTTCGTTCCAGACCTTTTGTTTGATTTTGCAGTCTAGATATAGCTCCTCAAAGTCGCTAAATTTTGTACACGTTTGTTTGGTGGGGGACACAAACTTGCCCACATCAAAAAGAATTAAGGCGCTCTTCCCAGTGGTGTTGACGGATTCTCCCTAACTTGTCCATGTCAATAGTTGATAAAACCGTGAAAAGGTCTGTAGTACCAGATGTTTATAAGGTATTTTAAGTTGACTTGTTAAAAGCATTTTGAAATAAAATATTTTGGAAACATTCAAAAAGAAAAAAAACTTAATGGAAGGGTTTCAGAGCTACCTCAGACGCATATCACCCTATTATCAGCTGTATTATGCTTCTGGCTACCTTAAATGCCGACTAAACATGGTTCTGTTAATGTTGATATTGTAATATTGTGAATGTTGTAATTTATTCAATGTAATTTGGCATCCTAGACTTGTTACTGTAACTCTCTAGTTATTTTAGGAAGCTAACACCCTTTTAGCTTTAATATTTATTTCATGTAAATTTAATTTTTCTTTTTATTATAAGGGGGTCAGTCAGCGTGCAAAGAAAGTAGTGTCCGATAGCCCGGGGCTAAAGGATTTTGCTATTGGGCTAGTGAATTCTGTTATTAAAGTGAAGTTTTTTGAGGAATTCAAATTACAGAAGAACTGTGAAATCAATCTGCTCATCAAAACGTTTTTGGGGCTAGTTGAATGCTTCGGCTAGTAAATGTTAGCTTCAGCTTGCCCGAATGGCAAGCTGTAAAAATGACTTTCTTTGCAACCTGTCAATAAAAGTTGTTCTTGTTGTTGATTTGACAATTCTATTGTTCGCATCTTGAGGAAATGGAGTAATGTGTAAACTAAATGTCTTCATTTTAAATAGGTTGGTTTGAAAGATCAAGAACTACTCAAAACTGGCACTTAGCTTTGACAATTAAGCCTTGCTCGCTAGCATTACACTCAACAATAAAGTTATCGTCCATTTCTCCCCAGGGGGGGAGGTACTTGGGTTAATTTTTGCTGTGTATTTGCCACTGGCCCCCCAGAGCCGCTACCCCATTATAGTCTATTCTGTGGCCAGTTATAGACCCCACCTTAGTCACTTTGGAGCAAATATGTAATTTATGCAATCCCAGCTTAGTCACTTTCTATTTTTATGAATTGACCCATTTTTTGGATTGAATGAAGAAAACTTTACTGTTCGTCTACGGTACAAACTTTCTGGTACATTTGCTAACCGTAAATATGAAGAACTGTCTCACCCCAAAGAATCCGAAAATGTGCGACCCCATTCTAGTAACTCTGTTGAAAATGCGATCCCACTATAGTCACTCCAGTCGTGAAAATGCGACCCCATCCAGCGGTTATCCAGCGGCACATCCCCAATAGCCTCTTATGAGGAAGTACCCGCCCCGGGCATTTCTCCCACTTTGAACGCACGTTTTATTCAGTAAATAAATTGCGGCCCTGTTCGCACGGTAGCATTAAGCGCGCAGTCTGCACTTACAAACTTGTCACCACTGGAGGACATGTTGTTTCTCTGTTTAAGTAGATTCCTTCGATGGTGGTCTCGAATGGTCCCTGTTCGATTTCGCCGGCTGCGCAGGTTAACAGGAGCAGGTCGAACTAAAAACAGGAAAAACCCAGTGATCGTTGGAAATTCTGGTCAAAAGGCCTTGTTTCCTTGTTCCTTCATTTAAGAATCTATTTTGGCGTCTATTCAAGGAGAAGATTATAGTCATATATAGCCAGGAACTTCATCGAGTTTTGACCATCCGCCATCTTGGATTATAAAGGCTGAGAAAGACTGGGGAAGTGTAACCGAGTCTTCCACGGTCAGACACGCAGGTGAATGAGACAAAGGGCGCAAGCCATTCAACCAAAACCGGTTAGAATTTTCGGCAACTTCCGGAAGCGGATGGAAGAGCATTTTCCAAAATTTTCAAAAACAGGGCAACCTTACGAGGTATGCCCAAATTTTCGAAAATGTTTTCAAGGAAGTTTTCTTTCGATTCAACTATGCTCCCGGAAAATCTAGAATTTTCGGTTGAATCGTTCGCATTTCGGCCATTCAACAGCTTCCGGAATTTCTGGAAACTTTTCCGGGAAATTTCTGTATCATTTGCCGCCGATTCCAAATTTTCAAAAGCTTTGGTTGAATGGAAAGCGTCCATAAATTACACAACATTTGACAACGGATTTGCAACCAGACGCTTCATAAATTCCAAATTATATATTGAACAGAAAATGTTTAAAAGGAGCTAAGTTTTTTATAATTCAAATTTCGGAGAAAATATACGCTTAGCATTATGCAACATATTAAAAATATATATATATTTCTAGTATTTACTAAAACAGTAGACAGTGGTTTTTGCGCGTTCATTGTCGGTGGTTAGTAGTTAGTATTTACCGAGCCGGGGAGAATGTCCACCACTAATCACCCCCGCTTCAGTGAAAAATTGTCATACGCCAAGCATCACCCTCGCATAAAAGAGAACAAATCTTTTTTAATCGCCTTCGGTCCATCTCTTTGAGCTAAATTACTTATAAATACCCCAATTACACATATTATATGATAAATAAACCCGAGTACCGATGTTGCAAAAGAACAAAAATGATTTTGGAATACCTTCCTTATTTTTCCATCAAAGTCGAACAAGCTCTCACAAGTGATTTAATTCTTTTCTCTTTGTACGATAACGGAAATTTGAAGAATAGTTCTAAAGAAATGCCCTTCATTAATACTTAATGGTAACAGCAGCGTCCAGCTCATTAGTACTCACACTGAGTACTATATAGCGGTTATTATTTTTTGTCGGTCTTTCCACGCTTTGGCGGGTCTAACTCAGCTTTTTCGTAATTCAAGGATACGATAAATAAATGCGTAATTCTCTATACAGTTCTTCAGCAAAAGCGTCCGCCTACCCACAGAAGGAGAGAACAGGAATTGTGGATGCCAATGAGACGGGAAAAAAAATTCTTGAAATTCAAAGCAGCAACGTTGGATCGTAATAGACCAATTTCCGGATATATTAACATTCAGACTTGGCGCGCACCGAGGCTCAGGCATATAAGGGGAATAAAACTAAAAATATCACCTTAAGGCTCAGCAATGAATAATAAGTTTCTTTTGTTTTATTCTCCCAAACGTCTGAGCTAAGTATGAATTAATTTTCGTATATCGAAATGGGTCTACTCCATATTCAATGAAATATAAATGAGATTAGAAAAAGTTTCATGAATTTGATCATAATAGCTTTGAAAACAGCATTTGAAGTCGTTTCAGCTCCACTGAGTTTAGAGACAAGATGGAATTAAAAGTTCTCTTGTCAGAGAACATAGTTAGGACATGCTGCATTCTCTGTCGAGTTTCTGAAACTTAAAAAAAAAAACAAACAAACAAAACAAAACAAAGCATTTCGTAACATAGTAAATAAAAAATAAATATTGATAACAAAAATAATAATTAATAAAAGCATTCGTTGGGTGAAGCGACAAATACAAAATAGTCAGTCAAATTTAAGACATTATTTCGGTAAGGTACCTCGCCAGTACCTCTCCTCCCTCATTCTCTTCACCGGAGTAAAACGTAGCTGTGAAACAACCCTGGCTATTTTGTTCTTATAATGAAGAAAAAAATAAAATGCATTAACACCTCTGATGATCTTGTTCAGCCGAAGGATCAATATCCGTAGAGAGCAGAAAATTTGATCATAATGAGCCACGTGTTTTATACAGAACGTGATTAAGCGAGAATCGTATTCCCCTCGCCCATGAAGAGCCGAGTGGTCCCATTACTAAAGACAAAAGAAAAACCTCGATATGGTCTAGCCGAAGAAAAAATTCTTTCTCCTTTCATTTTTTATCTTATTTAGTTTTCCGGTACCCTACCCCCATCCCCCGTTCCCCCTACCACCTGAAACTCTACTTTATTTCTGTTGCGCCCTTCGCAGCACACAGGAATCACAACAGGGTTGTGTTTGAACTTAATTCAATTTGGTTCGCGTGCGCATTGTGACTGTACGAATATACGTTGTACGTGGTCTACGGTAGCGTCTTGAGGTGTAACGGAGAAAAATTCTTACCTTTCAAAATCGCTATCTTATGGTTAGTTTACCAGGCAGGCCAAAACTGATTGTCTCCGTCTGTTCTTAGTCGATCAGTCGTGCTCTTTGTTCAGTTCTCTTTTTGCGGTTTTAAAAGCATTGACGGCTGATTACAAGTGACCGTGGGCTCCTACTTTTCCGACAAGTTCATTGTGTAATGGGTAAGCAGTAGATACAGTTCTAGTGTAGTACTATATACTACATGAAGTCATGGGTATGCTGTGATCATATAGTTTGTGTAAGCGAATGTGAACCTGAGTTTCAAATAAAGATATATGAACCAAATATTTCCTCTGCTTTTGTTGAATTTTCCATCCCTCTGCTCGCTGCCTTTCATCTGGGAAACGCAGAGAACTGGGAAAGAATAAGCTGGCTAGAAAACTACTCTATTGCTATGATAACGTAACAACTTAACATACTGTTTTCCCTTGACGTAGTAGAAGCCCAGATACCACATTTCGAATTAGCAGCGTCCACGTCTTCTGTCTTTGTAAGACTCACAGTTACAGTAAGTTAAGGCTCGAATTAGGGCCCCTCTTCAAATAAGCACACCCCCTCGAATTTGCGACCCCCCCCCCCCCCCCCGGTCCTCCATTTTAAATAACTATGAAGTATACACCACTTTTATCTCAAATTAATATAAAGAATAACATGTGCAGCCACAGAAATCATAACCCTTTAGAGGACGTTGCACTATCGGATGTTAATGCCGCGGCTTCTCTGACATTACTTAACAATATTATTAACCGAATTGGAGGTAAATAGCACAGGATAACCACCTTCGAGCTTTGACAGCCAATCAGCCCTTCTTTTCAAAACATTTTGATTAAGCGCCCTCAGATCTGTACTCACTGAAGCGATCTCAGCTTGAACGGGGCTTTATTATTCTTGAATTCCCGACCTTTGAATTGCCTGAATCCTGCGAAAGGTATCGCTTTTCTGCGGAACGTACTTGTACAGCTAGGGTCCCATTATACTGGAGTATGTACCCCCCCCCCCCCCCCGCCTCCCCAGCGGGTCCTTGATACACCTATGCTTGAAGCTTCGGTTCTTCTCTCTTCAATTTCCTGTTTTCAACCGGAATGGATTATAAAACAAAACGGAAAGGATAATTATGGGGTGAATTAGGAAACCACATCCTCGGTTGAGTGACGTTGTGCTGGTCTGTCGAGATGGATCTAGATGGAATTAATGATCCAGAAATGGCAACTCGAACGTTTTTGCGGTTTAATTGAATTTCACTTCGAAATTTTATAGACGTCATCACGGTCCAGCGAAAGCAGCATCAAGCGGGGGCACCCAACGTCAATTTTCGGAAAATATCTGTTCTGAAGACGATTTGAGATCTAGAATTTTCGGAACATTTGTTGTAAAATTTCTTGCTTGCCCGCCTCTCCTAGGATTTTCGAACACCAAACAATTGGCATAATTGCCCATTTTAAACGTATTTTTACCCTAAAAAGATCACCTAGAATTTTCGGGAACCTTTTTTCTGGCTGAAATTTTCGGAATGGTCAGTTTTGATTCCTATGATTGTTGAATGACTAGACTTTCAGATAGTAAATCCGAACAGATGAAAAAGTTTTTAGGGGATATATGTCTATATCTACCGTTTAAATGCTAAAATACGTTTAACAATGCTATTTTTAAGTGGTTTTGAACTATATTCTCGCTGGGCACCCCTGATATATTATGGCTCTTGTCGGGATATCTCTGCATTAAAGAACTAGTCTCAGTGTACCAGCTGTAATCTCTGCTCAGTTGTTTCATTTGCTGGGGTTATTCAGTGATTGATGAGTCGTCACACTTTAGGATTCTGCTCAGAAGTTATCTTTTCAGCTGTTATTCGGAAATGGTCACACTTGATCTCTTTTACATTTTTAAAAAGTTGCAGTACCTTCAGTTATACAATCTAAACAATGTAAACAATTCCAAAAGCAAGTCTAGTACTTGTTCAGTGGCGCAGTGCGAACTGTAACGGACTCACTTAAATGTAAGCCAGCGAACGTATAGACTCCGTATAGCCCAATTAAATATTGAAAAATATTGATCACTACCTTCGATTAGTATGTGTCCACCGGAACCCATCCAAACCAGAGTCCAAAATTAGAGCGACCTGTTGAGCAAAACAAATGGGTATCTAAAGACAGAGCTGCACAGTTCAGTTCAATCAGTTTAATACACACTCAGCTATAAGACTTTTCAGTGGTGGACACTACAGTCAGTAGCACAAGAAGATACTGCTCCACTTTGCTTGGAAGTTGCTTTCATCCCGTATTTTGTATGTACTGTTTAAACCTTTCTTCTGTAAATGCCGTATGATGCAGGCCGCTGGGTTATGAACAAAACAGCAAATTAAAAGTAAACCTGTCTCGACATCGATCGACATTTTTCGACCGAACGAGCACCTCAGGGACTTCGTACGTTTCCATGAGCCCCCATATATTCCAAGCAGCGATGTCCTGGATGTGAACTGAATCTGCCGGATGAGACACCGACTAGCCCGTTGATGTAGACCACAAAGGATGTATCAATTGCTTTAATGTTACTTTCTTAGCAAAGAGGATGAAGTACGTTTCTATAAGCTTATTTAATTTATAACTACCGACTCCAGGCCAATTTGAACTTCATACTCTTGAAGACTCATTTCTCACTTTTTAACTTATTTTGAACTTGTTTCAGTTTTTTGTACCAATGAATTTAAGGGAACGTGAACACTTTGTTTTTCGACCATTTTTAAAGGCACAACCATCGCGCCAAAACCCTCTCTACGAAACGTTTATGTTACTGTTTGTTGTCATTGCTGAGAACAGCAGAAAAATTGCTCGAGCAAAAAAAGTAGACGCAAGTGTAGGCACAGTTTTCCAGAATGATCCTTCGGTTATTTTCGAGTCGGTTGTCGCATTTTGGCTGTGATTGGGCGCTTTGATAGCGTGCAGAAGACATAGGCGGCTTTTTGAAAAAAAGGCGTGAAAGTCGGAGAATTAACTGTGGCGGTATTTTCACTCGCATTCATGACGCTCGCAAAGCCAAAAATATCAGCTCGTCAAGAATATTTCCGGAAACCCTTGTTTATATTGCGCTTAACAACTCACGAAATAGACTAGCAGCAACATCGATGTTTCTAATGCGTTTATTTCTCCATATATATCCATTAGCGAATGACTATTTTTTTCACGATATTCACATATTCACAAACACGTTTGGGCGCATGTTACGATTTTTCATTACTTGACACATCGTATTTATACATCATTTTCTGTTTCTCGTCAACTTATCGCTGTTATGTCTCTATTAAAATTAAATATTTAAAGAAAAAAGAATCACGGAATGTTCTAAATACAATCTTTGTGTTGAATAATCTCTTTTACTATCCGACAATATTGCACTACGTCTAGAAATTTCTACTAAAGACATCTTTCACTCTAAACTTCTTGGAAATTAAGATATGTATTTAAATATAATTTTTATTATCTCTCTTCCTTTCGTCAAAAAACTAGCACTCAGAGTTACAACAACCTCCCAGTCGGGATAAGGCATAGAGCTTCAACGCTTGCTCGGAAGTGCGGTTTTCTTGTACAGTCTGCCCACACTGACGACTTTTTAACGCATTCTCACTGAATCCTCTGACTTTTGTTTCCACTTTTCATTGTGAACTTTTATCCCTCCTCTCTATCTTCAGGTTATCTCAGTTCCTAAAATTCCAATCCAAATCCATTATTCACTCATGTCTTTCCATGGTAAAAAGCGGTCAAGAACTCGCCGTGCTTAATTCTGTAAAGCAACAGCGTTCCTTAGTCTTCTCTGGAAATCCTGATAGAGAATGTTTCCACCTTCTGGAACTCTGTACAGGAACATGTCCATGGTCATCAAGCAGAGGGCTTTACCGTTCATTTGAAATCTGTCAGGTCTGACACTACCGAGGTTGAAAGCTTCAGACATCCACTGCAGCCAGCGGCAGACGTCCTCACGGCTCCATCGCCTAGGATCTGCTGCGGAAAAGAGAAGCACTGTCTTAAGGCATGCTAATTAAGTGTTTCCTAATCTACGGCTTGCAAGCTCCTTCGCAGTAACTGATGGTTTACGAGCGCAGGAGTGGCCTGCAAATGCAGATGTCTCTCCTCGCCTCCTTCGAAACGTCGCCCCTCATTTTTCTCTCTCCCCTCCGCGTGTCGCCTTTTCTCGCGTGGGGTGATTTTCACGCGCTCTCGAGTTTCGCTGGCTCTACTATCCCTGAGAAAAAATGGGGGACTACGCGTAGTCTAGACCTAGCGGAGAGGAGCGAGGTGGGAGACGGCTGTATTTGCAGGCTGACTCAGGAGACATGTCAATATAGGCTGGATAAGTGTTGACCGGAATAGGACTGTTAGTGTCAGCGAATGTCCTTTCAACGTCCTGCGCAGAAAACCTCAGTCTCCATGTGAAAAATCTCTTAACGGTGTAACAATTTAAATCACCCTTTGGGAGTGCGCTTCTTAGTCTTCGAGTAAGCTCGCTAGGGTCTTCTTCTCCCAACCCCCCCCCCCCCAACCCAGGAGCCCTCTAGAGAGCTTCCTCGCTCGCTATACACTGTTCAGCTTAATTTGTATTTTCGTTTTTTACAAAATAAATTTGCAGACTTTTTAAAATTCAATTTCCGATTTGGCCGTTTCTGGCAGCGGAAGGATGTCACAATTTACTGTTATGTTATAATAATAATATTTATCGAACATTGGTTTCAGTACTAATTTCATTGCTATGTTGGAAAAGACCACTGTTCGGAAAAAAATTAAAAGAAAGATAGAAAGATAGAAAGAAAGAAAGAAACGCACTGGATCAACACATTATAGTACATAGCAGAGTTGTCCCCTATGATTTAGCGGCCACTGCATCCGGGTACTTTTAATATTTTTTATGATGTACGACAGAGTCGACGACTCTTTCAGTCCGTAGATCACTAAAATTCTATGGTATCAGTGTAATTATCATCGAAATAAAACCTCTAAGGTAGCCTATCCAGTAGCGAAAGTTGAAATTTTTGATGAAATGATTTTCACTTCAATTTAGTTTACACATTTTTATATGCGTAATTAAGTCTTACTAAAAATAGAGGCAGTGTATGGAAGGTCGCACGTAAAAGTAAAAAAAGTTGAAACTACTCACTCAACTTTTAGATTTTTACGCGTCACCTCGCATACATTGCCTCTATAATATTTACGCGCGTGAAAGATGTACGCGACAGTGGAAATCCACTCTAACGAGACAAGAACTGATCACCAATTGCGTTGGTTACTGAGAAGCAGAAACAAAAAAGTGCAAAACGTTATTTATATGATTATTACTAAGGAAAAAAGCAGATCACGTACTTCAATGCCGGGAGGATAAACAATGCTTTAATAAGCTAGCATAGGTCAAACAGCGAACATATAAGCATAGGGTTAGTGTTGAGGTAGTTATTAACATAGCCAAACACAAGCAGTATTAACTACCACTCTTGCTGTAACACTCACTGCTATTGCTGTGAGGCATGAAAACTGTTTCGAAAGATGCCAGACGGATTATTTTACATATTCCTCACATATCGTCATCATCATCGTCACTGCGAGTGAAAATCAGCAAAATTTATCGGTTTTATGCCATTAAAAAAAAACCAAAAATCATTCAGTTAACTTTGTTGAACTGACCAAGGAATTAAATTCTTTATGAAACGTTAACTTTTTTAAAGTACAAAAAATCCCAGTAATGCCAAGCTCACGAGTCTACATACCTTCGCTTAACGGTTCATCGTGGTAAACTTCATGCTTCTCTTGTTTTATCCTCGCTACACCAGGCTGCATCTTGTCGATAAAGCGAGCGTGTTGGAAAACGCTCGGTCGAAGGGGCACGGGGTACGCCAGCGTTGGGTCTAACCTTGGAAAAACACAAGCCATGAACGGTTAATAGTGACGCGAATATGCGAATTCTTCTCTTGATATTAACTTCTACCGCGCGCCAAGCAAAGATATGTGTGTATATATAGCGTGATAAAGAGCTTATGAGGCACTAGCATGCACCCTGTGTAACCGGAAATGTTCAATAGATTATTTCCTGCCGGCAGTTGTTTGTATTCTTTGCATGATTCACGCTAACAAATATTTCGGAAGTCACGGTCTTTTATCATTTTTTGTGGATTACATCGATAAATACACAGGCAAGTGGCGGCTCGTGTAAAGCAATTTTTAATTAATATTAAGGTTGACAATTAGTCTAAGAATTAAAAGAAAGCAATTTTGGGAACAAGTCAAATTCTGAAAGAATGAAGATTGCAGCTGCTTGAGAGTGATCGATATTATTAATTCTGTTTTGTTCAGTGAAAAACAACCCTAAACAAAGCCTTTAAAAAAAATATGACGAAATTTCTCGATTGCCGGAAAGCTAATACAGCCCCCCGTTCAAAATAAAGAATACACCTCACCAACAACTATTGCGGAATTCCGGAACAACAAGGTGAAGACGGAACCATTAAAGTATAATTATAACTTAGACATAAAAAGTATTAATACCTGGACGAAGACATTTTCAGAAAGATCGATCAATTTTCCTTTAAAATACGCCGCCGAGTCGAGCAAATTCCACGCTTGTGATTACCCACTATTCGTTGTGGAAAACTAAACGGGTGCGGAGATCACGCAAATGCTTTATAGCTCGTCTCATCGCATATAAATAACCCACGTCACGACACGTTGACGCAACAAAACCTTATAAAGCTACAAAGAGGTTTATTGAAAATCCGCTCTCGAGTTGCTCACTAAATACAATAGGATGGGAATTAGGATAGAGTACCTAGCAATTATTCAAAACGGCCTTTACATGTAAACTTTTTTTCTTATAATTCTCTGATCTTCGTAAATCGTGACCTGGCAATCTTCCCTAGGAAGGGATTTTTAAACCCGCAGAAAAGAAAATAGGCAATTACCTAGATACTTCAGACCTCATTCGCCCCAAGAAACGAACAAAGAATAAAAGTGCAACCAAGCCGAACATTAGAAGACGTGATGATATGTGCGAGCAAAACAGGAACTCGAAAACAAAAGGCTCTTTCCTTTTGCGGTTAAGGTTACGTAAAACTAGAACTTCGTCTTCGCGGAATACGTGCTTTCAAGCTAAACCAAGACAGCAGTGAGATAAGCTTCCAAATTTGGCCCAAACTCAGCATTCACTAATTAAGACCATTAACAAGCGAACGCATTTCAGAGCTTTTAAAACTATAGCAAAGATATTTCAGAGAGAAAAGATGGAAAACGCACGCCCTTAAAATTCTCTTCTTTTGTTTTATTGACCTTTTGATACTATCTCTGGTAGTATTTTAAAACTAACTTTCGTTTTTGTCTAGCCAGGAAACATACAGGTCTCTTCTTCTTTCACTGTTTTTGGTTTCTGGTTAAATCTGACAGCCAAGAAAATATCCGGACAAATTATCGGTAAAAAATGGTGGGTTGCTAGAGCCTGTTTGATTTGTTGATCAGCCCTTTTGAGGGACCAAAAAATAAACTATGAGAAAAATCTAGGATGCTTGATTTTCATGATATCTTCTCTTGAGAATTTTGAAGAATGAGCTAGATAAGTACGAAATACTGATTGAAAGTAAATTTAACAACTAAAGCCACAGAACAATTGAATCGCTCTTTATATGTTCAATATAAAGCAACATTTCATGACAATGTTCATAAACGGTAACGAAGAAACTGCAACTAAAAGTAAAACGTTTTTTTTAATAGCAAATATACACATAAGCCTTCAACTCCAAAAAAGTGAATTTGAGATTTCGACGAATATCCCAAATTCCACTAAAAGAGAAAACGGACATTTGAAGAGTGCCTATCAGACTTAATGGTTACACCACAAAATTTCGTCCATAGCTCAAACTTTCAAAACACTTACGCATATTCCTGTCGTTTGTAGCGAAAACGTAACTGAAGAACATTCCTTATGTTTTTAACAACAAAAGGAATTTCAATAAAGTTTGTTAAGTGTTTCAAGTGTTATTAGTCATCTGCACTTGTCAGCAAAGAGTCATATTGCAAAATAAGCTTAAAACATCAACAGAGACTATTGATAGATGGCATGTTTTCAACCTTTAATCGAAGCCCAAAACAACAAGGTGTCTGCAGATGGCATTCCATTGATTTTTCGTCAGTTTTACGTCACGCTTATGGCTACACCCTATCGAAAATCGAAACTTGCCGTTCCTTCCTTGTGGGAATATTTTAATTGCTTTAGCAAAATCTCTGCGTTTAATTCATCGCACGTGTCAAAACTTAACCTTAACACTGCGGACATTTCAAATGAAAGGGGCGAAAAATAAAGAGAGCAAAAATCATATGGGGAATGTCTTAATTAAATAGGATAATCCCGGAAAAGCAGACATAGATATATACGCGATTTATAAATTACATATTTGTCTCCTAAGTATTGTTACACCGCACTATAGGGAACTCGTAGGGCTACCATGACTTTAAAAAACATAAGAACTTCACAGATTTTAGAGACATTTTTTAAGGCTTCCAGTTACCTTTTTTGGCTGTAAGTCTACTTGAAACATGAAATTAATTTAACTTTTTAACTTCCAGGGCCTTTTTTCACAGCTAGTAAACGAGATAATTTCTAAGCTAAGTACGATAATATTATTTTCTTGAGTTTATTTCAAAAAATAGCCTTATTTGGCCTGTATTGACTTTCTTCATTTAGCAGTAGAACAAACAAGATATTTAACGATCCGCCAATTCACCCGCCGATTCAATACTCTGATAATTTTGGCAGCCGAAGGCGTTTCCAGATAATTCCGCTCGCATAAAATAAAATGAATATAACAAGATAATAAATACAGGTATTTTAACAGCAAGGAGATATAGGTTTGAATTAAAAGTGGGAGTTTTTTTGTGTACCAGAATTTCAGTGTGAATGTACAACGAACTTCCCACAGACAAACCCTGACTAATAAAAGACTTCAAAAAGTCTTAACCAAATTTTTAAAATGTAACTAAGTGAACGTATTTAGAAAAGCGGAATTTAAAATGATCCAATACGATATTCGCTCTTTACCTGTTTTAAAAACCTCGAATACGACAATATTCAACCAAGAATAAGCAAATTTCGGAGATGTTTTTCTTTTTTTAAGTGAGGAGTCTAACCAGTACAACCAAGAGTTAAAATTGTTTCTACTGGCGAGATCGGCGACGGAGCGAAACAGTTTCCGTGTTCAGTTATTGTTTGAACGACCGGCCTAATATTTTTCCTTTTCAGTCATAAGACGATACCAGAGGAAATCATGGCAGGTTTGGCGGATTTGGGAAAACCAAAGAAAGCCGATTGAAACGGAAATAGCGCTACCGTGCGAGCTAAATTTATCCACAAAAATGACAAGACAACCAGCATTTCCTTGATTTAGATTTTAACGGTTTCGCGTGAAAGATTACTGACTCACGTAGTGAACAGTAAAAAGCACTCGTTTGAAACGAAAGAGAGCTAAGAAAAAGGAGCAAAACAAGCATCATGCCTTTTGTTTATGTTTCTCGCCAGCAAAGTCAGTAACTTACCTAGAGTTTGATTTATTGTGTTCTGTTGCCTCCGTATGGTAAGGGTACATTTCAGGTCTTGGGCTGTACCGCCAAACTCGAGGTTCGTGACTCAATGGAATACCGTCCAAACGTGGTCGTTTTTCGGCACAGTTTGTAGCTGAATGACTGATCTCGTTGGTTGAATACATGTTACCAGCTCGCAAAGCTTCAACCTCTTAATATTTCCGTCCTACGCCCACAAGAGCTGAAACCACAAGAAACAAATAGGACAAGACAGAAGTCAGCGCTGTTATTGTACTGTGAAATAATTATGAAGTGACCCCTTCGCTTTCTACCGGAAATTACCCGGCGGGAAAATTACAAGAACTGTCACCTTGGTAAGAAGCTGAAAAATGGCCCTTGCGCCAGTGTTTTGAGAAAGATTCGAAGGTTGTTACAAAAGACTACCCCAGGCACCTAATAAAGCGACTCAAACGATATTCTCGCTTTAATAACAGCCAGATTGAAATATAAAAGATAAAAAATTCCTGCACGTGACAGCGTATCACTACAAGCCTTCGGAAATTGACCGGAAACGGAAACATGACGTTATCTTTTTTATCGGCAGCCGGAAATTGAAACAAAGAGCATCACTCGACATTACGGCGTTGTATCAGATTTTATTGACAAAGGACACAAAAGACTGCTTTCAAAGCAAAAAACAATGATCAACAATCTTTTTTTAGCTCAGGGATCATGCTCTTTATTGTGTATAAACCATCATTGCGATGAGAATGAAAATCAATTAATCACAATGTTATCTCTGGAAATTACTAGTTTCCGGTCTATGAATAAGTGGCCAAAAACGAGGATTTCAAACCGGAAATGCCTTCCGCACATGGCTGTGTCCGTCCTTGTAGGAGAAGATTGATTTTCACATGAGCACGACTTCTGATCTCGTCTTAACAGAACCCACGTAATCTTCAGGGTTAGGGGCAATAGTCATAATCTTAAGTAACTTTTTCTGATTCGATTTTTCGCTAAGCATTTCCGAGTCGTGCGCGATAGAAACTAACAAGCTCATCAAACGAAAGCTGGAAATATTTGCCGTATCTCCAGATCTCTCTCAATCAGTTGATGGCATCTATGCTAATGACAGATGTTTGGTAATAAGGCGAGGCATCGATCAGGAGGGTTTTTAAGCTTGTTTTTTTTTAATTTTTACTTGGATGAACATTCAAGATTTCATATCAATTAAAGCTCTTGTTTTCCCTTTCCTGCTGGCAGCTCTAACGGAGCTTTTGAATTTCTTGAGTGCAGAACATGTTTACAAATGTTCACCAAATTTCAGACGCTTTCTGTTCTTACTCTGTTTGACAGCATATTTTGAATAGGCTGAGTTTGTACGAGTACTTTAGTAAAGCTCAGCATTAGTCGAGCATTTTAGCGGAATTTTCCGAGAATTTTTTTCAGAGCAAATGAAAAGGAATGGCTTCTTTAGAGAAAAATGAACTCTTACAGTCGAAATTCCACAAAAAGCTTTTAATTGGAAAAAATAGAGCATTAAGGTGGAGCATTTCAGGAATGGGGAAACAAAAGTATACTGTAGCCGAGCCTAATTTTGAAAGACAAGAAAACTGACTAAACTCAATAAATATTTGTTATTGCATCTCGGCTCTTATGTTTGGAATTTTCAAGTAAACATTTCTCGGCAAAGTAAGGTGAATATTCCGTATTTCCGTCCTCAAATAAGTATACATCCACGCTCTCGTAGTAAGGCACCAGAGTCTGCCGTCAGTAAACAGCCCATCCCTCTCCTAAAAAAGCTTTTACACTTCGTAAACTAACATTAAGCCAGCTTGAGAAAACAGCCGACATTTCGCGACACCACCACTCCTCCAGTGGTTTCCACATGAAATGACGTAGCGAGCGTGTTGCTACCCAGATCTGGGTAGTGCTTTTGATTGGTTGAAGCAAATACCCTCACAATTTTGAAGCAATTCAGTTTCCGGAGTGAGTTGGTCGTGACCAGGATGCTGAGGTACGGCTGATGCTCGTTAAGTAACCCTGTACTGACCCAAAATCCGAACCCTGTTGCAGGTTCATTTTCTAAACGGCACTTTTAAACTAAAACTCTCTATCAATAAAGCGCTGGATGCCGTTAAAACTCCCCTATGAAGGGAGTCAATTACATGGTAACAGGGGCACCCAACGCGGATATAGTTCAAAACCACTTAACAAAGCATTGTTGAACGTATTTTAGTCCTGATTCAAACGGTAGATATAGGCATATTTTTATCCCCTAAAACCTTTCATCTGTTCGGATTTCCTAGCTGAAAGTCTAGTGATCCGAAAATTATAGGGATAAAAACTTACCTTCTCAAAAATTTCAGCCAGGAAAAGGCTCTCGAAAATTCTAGGTGGCCTTTTAGTAGGGTCAAAATCCGTTAAAAATGGATAATTATTTCATTTTGTAGATGTTCGAAAATCCTAGGAGAGGCAGGCTTGCAAGGAATTTTACAACAAATGCTCCGAAAATTCTAGATCTCAAATCGTCTTCCGAACAGATATTTTCCCGAAAATTGCCGTTGGCTGCCCCTGATGGTAAGTCCGCCTTGGAATGTCGCAAATGTGGGGGGAAAGGATAGGGCCGAAGCGGGAACCTTCGTGAATAGGGGGCGCTGGGGGGGAGGGGGGGGGGGGGTACGGGAAGCGGAAGAGGAAAGAGGAGGAGGGGGAAAGGTGGTAGACTGGGAGCAGTCTCTCTTTTTTGTTGGTCCGTCGAGCAAATCGCCCGAGACACACAAATGACCACGCGCGTGACTGAAGGCCCGAGACGGGAGAGGTTCTTTTTTCTTCTCGGGCTGCCGCCCTCGTTTCTCGCGTCTCGCGGCCCCGTGCACTCCCCTTACTAAATCTGAAGAAAAAGAGAGACTGCTCGCAGTCTAGAAAGTTGGAGGCACTCTGAGGAGTGAATGTCCAGGGTTAAATCCTGGGGGGAGGGTGCTTCCTTATAAGAGGCTAATGGGGATGTGCGGCTGGATGGAGTCGGGGTTGCATTTTCAATAGAGTTACTAGAATGGGGTCGCACATTTTCGGATTTTTTGGGGTACGATGTCAGTTCTTCATATTTACCTTAGCAAACATACCAGAATATTTGTACTGGAGATGAAAAGTAAAGTGTTCTTCATTGAATCTAAAAATGGGTCAATTCATAAAAATAGAAAGTGACTAAGATGGGGTATGTAATGGCTACAGAATAGACTATAATGGGTTAGGGGCTCTGCGGAGACCAGCGGCATCAGCAAAACTTAACCCAAGTAACCCACCACGAAGGGGGGAGGGGGTGGGGGGGGGGGGGCGGGGGGTTAAATAAAAAGCGAATGAACCTGTTGTGTTTGAACTCTTAGCTTCACTTACACTAACAGGAAGCTGCCGGGATGAGGTGTAAACTAATGGAAGAGGCTAAATTGTCTTGCAGTATCCATAGATGTGATCCTTCCGTTTGTCGGTACGACCGTGGCGCGCGGGTTTAAATCTTCAAAGCTTATCATAACCGAGTGAGACGCTTTTAAATTTAGTTTTTAAATGGGATCATTAAACTTGATCCTCAAGATTAGCTTGGCCCCGGCGCTTGAGAATTCTACCATTTCATTTCAGTTCGGCACCTGTTTATACATGCGAACGTGGACAATGAGATTGGAGAGATGCTGGAGACTAATTTATTTACAACTTATTATCCGGGTTCAACTCGAAATAAAACAAATATAGTACACATTGCATTTTACCGAGATTTGACGACAAAATTTACATTTGACGATCTGAATCACCGCCGGGATCTCAGCGGGAGTTAAAGCCACAGGATCGGAAACAAGCTATAACGCGATAGTAACTTTCTTGAGAATAATATCATGATCAAGAAATAAAAAAAAACTGATCGATCATTCTATACGTGGATTATTCATAACCAGATTTATTCACAGACCTTGCTCCATGAGGAGGGTTAATCTCGTCTAAAACCTGAAGGATACGTATACGTGTTCATAGCGTCTATATTTTCGAATTGTTTAGATCAAGCAAATTGTACAACTCTTTCGTCAAAAGTTACGATGGGCAGCAAACGTCACTTAAAAATTCGAAAATGGGAAAATACTCCGAGAGCGGGGGCTGAACTAAAGATGCTGGTTAAGGTATTAAAATGAAATACTTGTATTTAAGAAGCTAACTTATCGCTCCTTTTTAAAAATTAGAGTTATTCATGCTGTGAAGTATTTCCTGCAATTCAAAGAAATAAACAGCTTATAATTACACTCCGGTAATACCTGACAGGTATTTTACCATATCACAATCAAACAAATTGGTCTCTTCTTTTTACTGTCTGTAGAGGACCAGATCGTTTTAAGCTTATGACGGTGACTTCCTCAAGTCGACTGACGTTTTGAGCGTTAAGTCTAGACCAGATATCTGGTCGCGTGAGTTTTGTTGGAATCTTCCAGAGCACTAGCCTGTGAAAACATCCGTTTCTCCTCGCTCTTCGCCGTTGGGGAAGTTTCGCACGGAGGAGGTTCTCCTCCGCGCGAAACGTCCCCAGCGACGAAGAGCGAGGCGAAACAGATGTTTTCGAAGGCTACCAGAGCACCGGTCGAGAAATTTGGAGGTACCTTAAGAATTCACTGCCATTAAGTACAGTTTTCTAGGATGACGCTGATTATTTTTTGATTTTCAGGTTTGAAACTGATAGTACCAAGAAGCGGAACAGATATTTAGAGTAAAAATCTGTGACCCACAGAAATAAAATTATAGGCCGGATATATGATCACATATATGTTTAACTTAGCTATTAGTACATGCGCACATAGGGCGTGGATTAGAGAAAAAAGACCGTTGACTAAAAGCCAGTATCCTGCGTAGCAGGCGCTTGGAAGTAGTGAGCGAAAGAGAGAACGGGCGCGCGCGAGGGACACACGCGAGGGGTGCCAGTTTTTTCTTTGTCCCCACTACTTCCAACAAGCGCCTGCTACGCAGGCTAAAAAGCCAGCGGACTCTGGGCAGGGGAGCATGTAGGGACTTTTTACAGAAGCGGTGCTGGCTGGGGCCGGCGAGGATGGATGTGGTGAGGCGCTGGGCTTTGAAAAGATGAATGAGAATCACTTGATTTAATTAGAACATTGATTTGAATTTAAGAACATTGATATTTAAGCTTTTGTACTTTAGATCACATTTCAGTCAGTAAATTCAAAAGGAAAGGTCTAGTTTTAATTTGCTAAACCGAAACAAGCCTTTAAGCTAACCTGAATCAGGCTAACCTGTAGACAACGGCCCTCCATATAAGTAAGTAGAATATGATTGTCAAATTATATTTTTGAGCTATTTTGGAGTCAAACCATTGTTGGAGGATTTAGTCATGTGTTTAGTTATACATAGCTACAAAACGATTTTGAATTGTCCTTTTGCCAGATCGAATAATTGCAATATCACCTCAGTTGATAAACAAAAAAAAAAATTATACGATTTGTGGTGGATCAGTTCATCGGCAGTACTTTCTACGCGGAACACTTACCATGGTTCGGCCTGCATGCAGCTGACCCCGAAAAAAAGCAGTCTCCGCCGCACTCAATCGCCCCACGAAAAAAAACCCTGATACCAGGGTAGGCTTACAACGGTCAAACAAGGCAAATTTTCAAAAGCTAAAAAAATTACTCTAAGCTAAGGTTGTTACTTTAATTCACTGTCCATCGCCGTTAGCCTTTTGAAAGTGCAGTAAAAAGGGTTTGGAGTGTATAGAAATGTAACTGGTGATACTGTGGCACCATTTGTCAACATGAACTTATTTACTCGGGCGAAAAGCTAGCGTTTTCATCGAATAGAGGGTCATTGTATTAAGAAAAATAACTAAATTGATAAACTCTTTCAAACCTCCTTACCTTACCTGAGTTTCCTTAAAATGGTAAAATAATTCCCGCCGGATAAAAGAAAAAGCACCACGGACGTTGCTTATGAGTCCTCTTTGAAAGAAATATGATGTATTGGCATTTCATGTATCATGAGAAATTAGTATAAAGAACTTATAATTGCCATGACACTTAACCTGCGATCAGGCGATATTATTATTTTTTTTCGGGGAATATGACACTCCGATAACTTTGTAACTTTGTTTTTAAAGCAAGTCTGTTGATCGTCTATAGGCGCGCGATCCGTTTTAAATTGATGCGGACGATCTATTTCCCAGCTGGACTTGGCTATGTCGTAACTGTAGTTTAATGGTAAGTGTAATTTATTCCTCATGGCAGAATTTGCCGAAAAAAAGAGAAAGAAATATAAAGGAATTCTTAAGCAAGGTTAAGGGTTTTTACATATCATAGGGCAGTGAAGAAATAACTCATTTCAGAATTTAGCGCCGGATTTTACAACAAAAGCTCTTGACGACGGCTATGCTGTTTGATAAACATTGTGGCGCCGTCAGCCGTTAAAAAATGTAGATATAGATGTACAACTTAATTTTAAGACAAAACACAAGAGACAAACTGAGAATGCCTGAGATGTTTTTGTTCAAGTACCGAAAAGGACGATTTTCCGTTTCCTCCTTACTCAGCTGTTGTGACGTTTAACCTTACTGGAGGCTTATGTTATTATGTGCGTGGATTGAATCTGTTCGATGTCGAAACCTTCCTAAAAATGATCTTTATAAAACCTTTCTGTTTATTTCCTGGTCTTAGCACAAAACGACTAAAACGTTCGCAAAATGTGATAACAATAAAGATATTATATTTTATGATGTTTTTCTTAAGCATTAATTAAAGAACAACAACAACTTTAAAGAAAGAAGAAAAAGGCAGTCAACTTATTGTAAAGAACACGTTCAGTCACAAATAGCTCAGTCATCGCTTGCATGTTCTATTCACAGCTGCGACACTGATATCGAAGGGGTGAACACTAAATCTACAGAACTATGAATCTTGTTCTTCATGAACAACAACACAGGAAATTGCATCTTAACACCTTTCACTCGCGAGCCGTTGACATTTCATCATGAGCACTTTAAGCCCTAATTCTCCAGACTGATCTTCATACGTTTCCTTACAAAATTTGTTGGGAAAATTCGATAAAAGATCGAATCATTTTCTCTTTGGTGAAAATTGTATCACTTCTCATAATCGTTTCTCTTCACAATGCATTGTGGTCGTCAGGGGAAAATTGACGTCGATCTCTATTAGAACTAAAAGGTTTAATGGGGGTAAGGGGGAAAAGACGATTTTCTCGTCGGATTTCTGTCCCTTTGAACGACTAGGCGATGATCATTGCTATTTTAAGTCAATTCTGTGCTGAAGTCATTGCTTGGTGTCTTTGGCCCATACACAAAATGCTCTTGTAGAGTTAAGAAGAAGATATCAGTGAAATTTTATGGGGGTGCAGTAACCATTAGTGATAACAACTTTTTGGGTGATTTTTCAGGCATATCACTAATTGAAAAGGTTGGCCCACCTTTTTAAAGTTTCAAACGAGTTTTAATGGCTACAAAACTGGACCACTATTTTTTTGGAATTCCATTGATGCGAAGGCAAATTTTAGCTTTTTAAAAAGAAAGCCAGCGTGACATAGCACCCTTTAAGTAATATTATAAACAGCGACACTTGCTCTGGGGTCACTGTTTCTTTAAAGAGGCTGAAAGCAAAAATACCTTGTACATCACGAACAGTACCAACGAAAAGTGTGTTTTCAGTTGCGTTTATCCCGGCAGTTATACGCGCGCCACTCAAACCCTGAGCAGGATTCCGATCACGACTAGCTTATGGCATCCAAGGCGGGAAACATCGTGTAAAGCGTAAAGAAAAAAATAAAACAAAACAAAGCGAAGTAAAAAATATTAGACGTCACTATTGCAGTTCAATCTGTGACTAGGAAAAAACTCTTGTAACGTCTTGTCTCTCAGTGACAAATATTGTACAAAGTGAGGTTAAGCCATAAGAATGAAGCGTGTTTTCCGGCCACAAGGAGAGCCTTTCTTTAGCTTAAAACTCGCAACAAAGCCGTTTATTTCACCCCCAAAAAGTAATTTTAGCGACCCCTGGTTGTAGCTTTGTTAGATCGCCCCTCACTCTTCCCAGCGAGAGAAACGTCAGTTAAATCAAATTACTCGTAAGTTAGAAATCTCTTACCGAGAAAATGCACTGAACTACCATTAAAGACAAAGTTTACATGAAGCTGACATACCTGGGCTTGTTCCCTTGTTATTTCCTTGACTTTGCTCAGTTACTAGCTCTTTGATCCTAACTGCTTGAGCAAACAAAACCTGAACTTATAAAATGTTTGTAAAAGAGATAGATTGTATGAGAGTTTTCTTATTGCCCGATTACCATTTATGGGAAGATGGCCTTACAGCACGAACAATTAAATGCAGGAAATAAAATTATGGATTTATCTTTAAATCGTCACACAGTTAAAAATAGCGAGATGCTCTTGGCATTACCCGAAACTATTACTGGCTTACCACACTTTAGTTAGCATGATGACTATATCCGAACCACCGTAATGTTCCAAAAATATATCAAGACTCGGATGGCACTGAAAATCACAAATGTCTAACTTTCCTGGCACAGCCGGGTGATGTGATAAGCTTTTTCACGTTGAGTTTTCCTTCCAAATTGTCTGCAATCTTGTATTTCCCTTGTTATTTTTTTCAGCTGTTGTGTGCTCTGTGTGTAAGTAGCTACATAAAGTGGTTAACTACAAAATTGTCATACGACTCTATGATCGAAACTGTAATGCCCTCAATAAACTAACTGACAACTGAAACTGATGTGTTTAGCTGAAGTTTAATTAATGAGTTTGCTGGATATATTTTATGACTGCAGTGAAAGATTGATTGGACTAAACTCGCTAGATGGTAGGGAAGACCAACTGTAAGCAAAAATTTTACCAAGAAAATGTTCACTCCGTGGACCTTGATTCAGTCTCTCTGAATCAAGTTACTAAAAGATGCTAAATGTAGTCGTAATATATGTGGAAAAACTGACAATTTTCTCAGGTGAAATCTTGGCTTGAAAACTTGATTTGAAAGGCGAAATAGATGGGTTGCTCACCGTTCATTATTAGTATTTTGTGCATTAACTGAAGTCTCTTATTTTTTAGTACAGTATAGCAGCTGTGAGGGGCGAAGCCGTATAAGGTTCGAAACACGAGGACATGAGAGTCCAATATCAAGTCATAACCTTAATTATTTGTAATGAATAAGAAATACTTTTGCTCTAGATTATTTGTAAAGACTTAAATACTTGTTCCCAAAAATTAATCAGGCAAAGAATGTAAATCTTCTCTGATGATTAAGAGAGAAATTGACACTGATTCAGGACGACACCAGCGAGACTAAACAGTGATTTGTTTTGGGTCGCAGGCAGAAAAGGAGATCCACACAGAGTCGCCCTTGAACTGTGGCCAGAGTCCACGGAGAAAAAAATTCTACCTGTCCTAGCGTAACTTTCCGAATGTAAACTGTCAGACCGGCAGATCTTTCGCTTGATTCTCTTGTTCCTAAATACTTTGTTAAAAAAATTCTCTGAATTTTCTTGACTTTAAGAGTTGTGTTGGCATCTCTTTGAGCAAAATATTGTTTATTTCATGGTATGAGAGGCAGCACGACTATGAAATCAAAAACAGGCGTCGCCCCTTAGGAAGTTTAAAACCGCCATAACGTAATACTTCCGGCCTTAAAAAAATGCGGTGAATGGAAGAATGAACGCTAAATCTGTAGTGTTTAGGTACAGCTCGTGCCTTTTTATACCTTTTTTTGTGAGCCCAATATACTTTTCAATTGTGTAATTTACTAGGCAAACTGTTCAAGGTCACGGCCAAACGGATTTATATGGATGATATTGAAACTTTTCTCAGTCGAATTTTAAATCTCATTCAATTCAACTTTATTAACATCAAGACATTTTTCGGTTCTAGGCCTGTGTTACGAAACTCTCCTATCTATTTTCTTCTAAAACAATCTTCAGTTATATATTTTTCAGTGCAATTATTAAATTCGCAATTCTTAACTCAACCTTGTAAACCAGGGTTTTCCCCTTGGGGAAATGCCCCATTTCTGGGGAGAAAAGCTCTGGGGACGAGACTGTTTTAACTTAAGTTTGCAAGAAAAGGTTCTAGATTCAATTCAAACAATTGCCTTGTCTTAGTTGAAAAGAGTCTGAAATCATAGATGACGTTCTTCAAAGAGTGATAAGAACAAAGAATGCAGATACAACCTCACTCTCTCACTTATCTATTCTAAAAGTTAAGTGTATTCCTCTTCAGTCAAAATAAAACTGTATAAAATTTATGAGCGGCCCGGCCCAGCTGGGCTTACAAACGGTTAGAGCCGGATATATATCATCAAAACAGATTGACGCGCAAAAATAACAGCTGCTTGTAAATTAAGATTAATACGTTTCAAAACCGGATACGGATAAGAAGAAGACTTTGCCTTTAAACTTGCCCCCAGGATAGAAAAAGCCCTTGATGTCGTCATGCCACACCCAAGAGATGCGTAATTCGCTGCATGGTAAATTTTATACTAATTTTGGTCGTTATCGCTATCTTTAAAACATTTATCCAACAGATAAATAGTTATTCAGTAGATAAATTAGACTCATCTGCTTAACTCTTCGATTTGCAAACTAGATACTACTATATGATTCTTCGCACGGTCAGCTTAAACAGTTTGCTAACCTGACCGTGTGAGTAATCGCATTGCACTTGCTACGAAAGAATGTCTTTTATCAGATTTTTATCAGATTTTGCATGGAGGGTTCTCTTGAAGAAAAGGAAGTTTTCGAGAAGACAAAGTTTGAAATTGAAGTTGATGATCATATCTCGGGATTCAAGATAAGGTGCTAGAACAGGAACAGTTGTTCACTTTTTCCGTTCTATTAAATTTAGATCGCGTATAGGATGTAACGTATAGAGATTTTGGTTACCGGTTATTTTTTAATACAAGACACAAAAAGATAGAAAAAAAAAAACAGTTTCTGATGAGGAATATACTAAAAAACCCGTGGAATCTTCGGATTTGCCCCAGGGGGTACTCCCCATAACGGCCCATACGGGGAGGCTCCGTCCGAAATGGGTACCTTTTTCAGGCCTCAGGTATATAAAAGGGCAGGGATTTCATCAGTTGAAGTGAATAAAAGGGTAGGGAAATCTGTCATTTTGCCACCATTTCCCCTCCCGCAGACTAACTCTCGGCTCGCTTCTTTAGCCGATTTTTTTTTTCGCCCACAGCGATTTTTTTGTCCTTTTTCCCCCAATGCGGAGCCTGGTCCTAGGCTAGGCCAAAAAGGGCTTGCAGACGCAATTTATGGATGTGAAAAGAACACGAAAACGTTTTAGACTGAGCACTGATTTAAAGCAGTTAAAGGGGACGTAGTGTTCTAAATAAGTTATGTGAAAAGGGTACCATTTGTCTATAGAAGGAGTAAACTAAGGGGGTTTCTTCTCTGTCAAAAGCGTTACATAAAAGGGTAAGGGGCTGGACTTCGGAGCGAGTCTCCTCGTATAAAACTTCGGTGAGTACCTCCCGGGGGTTTTACTTACTGCGATAATCATACTCAACGGAAATGACAAAGCCGAAAGTACATTGGAAGTGATCAAAACTTTGAAGCTATGTAGGATACCCAATCAGGGACTAGCAGAGCGGAGGGATGGGATTTGTTTATAATTAACCAACAAATGAAATATTTTTCTTTTATCCAGCCTCGGAATCTGCTGCAGTCTTTCCTTCAAGCCCCTAGATAATGTTTATAAAATTATGATTTTTATCTCTGCAATGTTTTGTGTTGAATTCCCGCAGGTTTAGTACATCACCGTTAGTGAGATAGTTCATGTTTTAAAGACGCAGTGCAGCAAAAATGCAGTGGGATCTGGCCCCAGGTGTTCAAAAGACTCGGATAGTGCCATGCATCTACCGGATAAATCACTATCCAGTGGATAGAAATTCATCCAATCGATGTTCTTAACCACCTTTTAAACTTCTGCAGCCTGATCTTCATAACAAGAGACGAAAGGTAACAAATCATCTATGCTGTGTACTGAGATGGTTCTACCTTTGAAAGGAGCTTGCATTTCTAATGGCTTTTATTGGACAGCCGGCACTCTGACAGTGCAGTTTCTTGCGCAGGAAATAGCGATCATTTAAATCACTTTTCTAACTGTAGACGTGGGCACGTTCTACGTGGAGCGGCTAAAGTGCGACATTGTAGGCATAACAGGCAAACGGCTTACCGTACTTGCGTGAGCTCTCAGTAGTGATCTGACAGAGCGGTTGTCATTTTTTCTTCACCTTCGGAATTCAAACCTTGTTGTGTGCTCTGTCCTTCGCATGCAACTCCTAAATAAAGACTGGATTGCTTATGGTATTGTCTGTTTTTTGTTCACCATTGTTTTTCTACCCAGCCAACGTGACTCATTCCGATAGGGCGCTGTTCGCTTTTAAGTGACGGATTTCCGTCCGAGCTAAATCAGGTTTTGTTTCATCGGCGTCAACCAAAAGCTCATGCAGACCGACAGATCAGTACATGTAAAACTCTTCACTAATTCGGATGACTCATAACAACCAACATATGGGTGTATTTAGCCGATCCTTTGCAAAATTCAGAGCATCGCCATATAAAAGCAGTCAAGTTTAATCTTGCCTGTGAGTTTTCGAGACTAAAGGTCCTAAAGGCTTTTTTCGAATGTTGTACCTTTGTTAGTCTCTTCAAAGGGCCTTGTAGGTTAGTAGACTGCAAAGGTAGCTTTACAGTGTACTGGGATGAAACAAAAAGCTCTGTAGTCTAAGGTCTACGATAGAGAAAGATGTCTTATAACCGCAAGGCAACAGGATATCATCGAGGAAAACCAAGAGAAAACCACTGCTGACTGAGGAACATTGGATTGAACCCTTTGTAGGTACCGCGAAACTCGTGGGCGTAGATCGAGCCTTTTTCTAATATCAACCCCTAACTCAGTAACCGACATGACAGCCAAATAATTATGTACCAGTTTTAATTTCTATAAAGCACGTAAAGTAGATGTCATCGAAACTTCTTTCTTTCTTTTCTTTTTCGCCTGCTTTATTTTTTCTGGGTGTTGCCCGTATGCCTAAAAATTTTTCCGTTCCGTCCAGACTAAAGCTGAAGTGTTACACAAACGGAAATGTGGTTTACAAAACATCGCAGACGACACGCATCCTCTGTGTTTCATATGAAAGACCCGCCGTACTACCAAACGTACGACAAAAATTTCTGTTACATAAGAAGGTATATGTTTCAGATACAATACAAAAGGACTTGTAGGGTGGGCCAAATTATACGATAGTGCATGACTCAGCATATAGCGATAAACACCACTTCAGGACTATTTCCGGCCTCGCCATTAAAGTCATCGGAAACGGAAATTATACTCAGGGCTAGTATCAGTAGTTCAGTTATTTTTGCTTTCAAAGAACGTGGCTCGTGTCATTGTACCCGTGTACATGAAAAGTTTTATTTGTTTTTTCTTGTGGTTGTTTTTGTTTTTTTTTTGTTGTTGTTGAAGTGGGGGAAACTGTTCTGCGTCTGAAGCAACTCAGATTAGGGCTGCGGCTCATTGTTAGAACCTAGTTCTAGATTCTTAGTCTTAATTTCTTTAGATTCTTTACAGCGTATTGCCTGCGTGCAGACGTCTCCTATTTCCTTTGTTGCAATACAACAATCAGTTGGTGCCCACCTTGGTAAACCTTTATATAGACAGAAAACCGCTTACATAAAAACCCATAAAACGGCCATAAATCGGCCCGTGGACCACACAGGAGAGACGTAACACACATTTTAAGTAAGGCAAGCTGTTTTTTATTGAAATCCTTTCATTTTCGTAGGTTACAGAAACGATAGGTTTTTTCCCATACAAATCCTTGTATTTTGAATGTTACGCAACAATGCCGATGCTCGCCGATGCTCATATTTCGAGCTTGGGCTACCTGCGGGTATATGAGCCATTATACCATGCCCTCCAAATTTGGTAACGGCTGTACGCGTCTGCTTAAAATTAAAAACAAGCTGAAAATCGTTGGTTTTTATAAATAAAGTCGGGAAGAATTCTCGATATTCTGTAGGCGTTTTAATAAAACGATTATTCCACTCGCGCTTGTTGGATATGGGATGATTTTAACGTAATTGTCTGTATTGTCGAATCTAATTAAAAGTGAAAAAAAAATTTGTAATAACACGGTCAGGTGATCAGTTTTTGTTTTCCAAAAATTAGCGTTTTTAAGTCAACAGACGAAAATCTAAGATGATACGAGAATTGGACCATTAAGAAACGTTTATGTTACCGAAAAAAACAGCTTACTTTGCGATAAAATAAATCAGAGAAGTCGATCGTTTTATTAAGGAAAGGTATGGTTCCAGGGGATACACTATAATACTGTATCTTTAAAGTCCCATAATTCGAATTTTGAGTGTCATAGCTAGAAACGGTTTTAACGGGTTAACTCCTCTTCTAATTCTTTTCAGACAAGTAACCTGCCCGAAATGGTATTTTTAACCTTTGATGAACACGAGGAGCCGCAAGAGGTGATATTTTTGCACGGCATCTGGCGGCACATCAAAGAATTTGGAATTGAAGGGCAAATTCCTAGAATATCTTCGCCAGTTAAGCTAGAGAAAAGGCGTTAAAAAACCTCAGGATCCAAAACAACACGTCAATCAAAATATCACTTGGACCTTTTCGCTAATGAAGAGCTATCACGCGGCTAAGCTTGAATTAGACATACATTGAAATAGGAACTCGTGTCAATAAAGTATCTTAAGTGAGTGGGAATCGCTCCTAGTTAAAAAACTGGTTCACAGGGATATGCATCTCTTCTAGTTAAGAGAAGGGAATCAGAACTGCTTTTCATTCAGGAACCGGTTTTCTTCAGGCTAACTACAAAACTTCAGCTTATTTCCCTCCTTGACATTGTCAAAGCGCATTTTGTAAAGATAACTTTTTCCGCTTTATCAGCTTTTTTTATATTCTATTCCATTAATGTTTAACCTCCCTCAAAAAGCCAAATAATATAAATGCTGTTGTTAAAAAAAGCGTTTTACCTGTTTTCGTGAATTCGCTACCCAAAGATCACTATGCTCAAAGGACAGGGCAAAATTTCCAGGAGAGAGGCATTAATTTTTTTCCCCACGAGGTTACAAAGAGAAAATGCAATGATTATTATTAATGTAACCATCAATACTCTACCCACGAGGTTACGGACAGCAAATGCAGTGATTATTTTTAATGTAACCATCAGGTATGTTCTACCCACGAGGTTACAAAGAGAAAATGCAATGATTATTATTAACGTAACCTTCAGGCATGTTCTACCCACGAGGTTACAGAGAGCAAATGCAGTGATTATTATTAAATGTAACCGCCAGGTATATTCTACCCACGAGGTTACAAAGGGAAAATGCAATGATTATTATTAACGTAACCTTCAGGTATGTTCTACCCACGAGGTTACAGAGAGCAAATGCAGTGATTATTATTAATGTAACCGTCAGGTATATTCTACCCACGAGGTTACAAAGAGAAAATGCAATGATTATTATTAACGTAACCTTCAGGTATGTTCTACCCACGAGGTTACAGAGAGCAAATGCAGTGATTATTATTAAATGTAACCGCCAGGTATATTCTACCCACGAGGTTACGGAGAGCAAATGCAGTGATATTATTAATGTAACCATCAGGTATGTTCTACCCACGAGGTTACAAAGAGAAAGTGCAATGATAATTATTAACGTAACCTTCAGGTATGTTCTACCCACGAGGTTACAGAGAGCAAATGCAGTGATTATTATTAATGTAACCATCAGGTATGTTCTACCCACGAGGTTACAGAGAGCATGCAAATGCAGTAACAATTATTAGATTTTAGTGCAACTATCAGGTTGAGTTTCTCCATTAAAAGAGTTTTTTGCTAGGGTTAAACAAGTTTGGCTTTCATGAGTTTCAAGGAGCAAGAAATTATCGGTATAATTATAGCACACAAACATTGTCATCTAATTCTTCGCACGTAGCCGGAATAAGCCAAGAAATGAAGCATATATAACGAAAAATCGTCCTCAGATGATCTCCATATTAAGTAAATGATACTAAACGTTGCGAAAGAAATTATTGTTTGTATCCATCCTATCCATCGTAAAAGCGAGGGGTCATCGCATGACATCCGGTATATTAAACAGAGGTAATACTCACGGGTTTCACGAGTTGTATGCACTATTTTTCGCCGAGAAACAAATTTAAACTTCAATTCTTACCTTACAGTAGTCCGTTCTTTTACCTTGCATTCGACACCAAATCCGTTAAAGGCGAACAAAGCGATTCCGGCACTCTTCTTTATGATGAGTAGCAAGCCGCAGGAACTGAAGCCGCTTGACTGAAGTAAAATCCACCGATATGCGCGGCATTCTCACTACAAATATAAACAAACGTCGCGGAGAAAAAAAGACGAGGAGGAAAAAATGCCAGATCTTTGTCTCGGCAATGTATTCCACATACCATGCCGGCGTATCTCCAAGTTCTCCAGAAGGAGGACTCGACGTGGGACAAACCCTGTGATCTTTTTTTAGAAGCCCTTTGCGCGCAAACTAATTTATTCTGGCGCGAAATGAAGAATATGTATACTGAAATCTAATCCACGACAAGAAGATTTTCGCACTGTAGCGAGACATATTAAATGCCTATTTTTACAATTACGCGGAGAAAGTGGTCCACTAATTTAACTTTTTTAAGATTAATTTTTACTCCACAAAAGCAAAATGAAATGTTTTATCTCTATGTTCTTTACGTGCCTGATTAGAAGGCAGAAGTAAATTCATCATACAGACCCCATCAAAATGAAAGTACACGAATGAAACGGAATAGGTCTGGGACGGTTTAGTTTCTACTCAGCAGCTTCTTTGCTTTTATAACAAAAATTTAATGTTGCAGTCTGTTTTAAAAGTTGGCATATCAACGCGAACAGTCACTGAATAAAAACAACAGTCACGATCACGTTCTTCGAAACCGACCAGACGCGCGCGACCTACCACTGTTATTGTAAGCAATTATCCTGAAGGTGTTAATGTTCCCGTGACAGTCTTCGCACTGAAGGTGTAAATGGTAAACCGAACGGTCGCTTTGATCATCAGAAAGACCTGTCAGCTTTGATGATTTAACTGATTAAATTACGGGACAGAAATTTTACTGCTTGCGGCTCATCGTGTAAGGTTTTCCCGTTTCAATTACCATCATAGAAAGAGGGGAGTTTCTTTTTCGCCCCAAAAGCTCTAAGTACCTAAAAGTATACCGTTAGAAACCAGTGAGGGTATGAGGGTCAGCGGATCTTTAGTAGATCTGTGGATCAGTAAAATCTTCAATACCAAATCTCAAAATTAAAACAGTAAACTGATCCTTGCGGCAGATGAGCCTAGAAAAATAAATAAAGAAAACAAAAATAACACAGTGGAACATATTTGCCAAATATAATTATCCATTTAATTTTTGTTGTTTTATTTTTTCTATCACTCTCCCGCCGTAAGGTTCAGTTTAGTATTTCAATTTTAAAATTTGGTATTTTAAAGGCTCCTTCATGTCCTCGACATAAGGTCAGCCTGGTCATATCACTGGAGGCACTTTAACCACGAAATGTAATCACAGACAAGAACAACAACAGCAAAGCAAGCTTTATTGACAGAAGTGCTTATAAAGAAAAATCATTGAGATAAAATTAAAAATTAAAATTCAAAATCATTTGTAGTTATTAGAATTGAATCCCCAAGTATAATCATTCTGGCTTTATAACAAACTGTCACAGTTATCATCATCATTATTATTATCTGTACCATTACTGAATTATCATCACTTTCAGAAATGTTGCCATTTGCGTGAAACGATTGTGTTGTATCCGACAGATAATACACTTTCCCCGGTACCTATCGAGGCTAGACTACGATTAGTCCCTATTTTTCCTCAGGGAAAGTAGCGCAAGCGAAACGCGATAGCGCGTGAAAATCACCCCACGCGAGAAAGGCGAGACGTGGTGGAGAGAGACAAAAATGAAATTTCTTTCTAACCACCGCGTCTCGCCTTTCTCGCTTGGGGTTTTTTTCACGCTCGCTCGCGTTTCGCTCGCTCTACTATCCCTGAGGAAAAATGGGGACTACTCGTGGTCTATGTCGAGGCCAGTTCATCAGAGTCTATTTCCCGGCCTCCCTCCCAAGGCTCCTCTCTCGCTCCGGGAGACGAGTAGGAGAGGACCCCGGGAACGAGGTTGCATATTTCTTACAACTTCTGCGGCTTAAAAATGGAATTTGCTCTAAAGACAGGAGCCGATTACACTAATATAAGGCTAATATAAGGCTAGCTTTGCTCCTGACAACTGAAAAAGTATAAAAAAAATTTTAAAAACTGGCAAGCTATAAGGCATTTGCGGTTTATGCATGATTCATCTGTCGTTGTTTACTGAACCGGTGACCGTCGACTCATGTTCATCATCACAGACCAGGCAACAAACTGGGGCTGTTCCCACCTAGTAAACAGAACAAGGCAATCATATTACTGCCGCTTTGTACTGACACATTGTCACGGCGTCAAGAACAATTAATTGGTGAATTAGCTGTAATGTACGCCACAGCGCTTGATAAAATTTGACCCTTCGATGTGGCGCTCCGTTCGGAGAGGGGAGAGGCGAGAGGGGGGAGGGGAGGCTAGGAGCTTACTTGTGAGTAACCTATTCCCTCTCGCGATTAAGTGAAGCAAGACATTATTGGCCTCAAAATATGACCCATTTGTAAAATGCGCCTTTCCTTAGCCAGAGCTTTTTTGTTTCTTCACTGCTGCTGCAAGCGCGACGGATTTTGGACTTCACTCGTCTGTTTGGAAATGCAGCTTGTTCGGTTTATACTAAAATCGTTTGCCCAGAAATGAATAAGAAACAGGATTCATAGACGCTAACCCCCTTTTCGTTTGTAATGGGTCTCCCAGTCTTATTGTACTCTTTGACACTTTTCGCTGTTACCGAATGCTGTATTTGCAGGTGTTCGCATCTTCATCAGCGGGGAGGGGAGGGACCAGAAAGCTCCCAATCCATTCTCTTTTCTTTTAGCCGTCAAAAGCAGATTTTTAGGGCCGAGGCGCCAATATGGAGTTAACTATTTACATACGTACCTTCACAGCTCTTTTTAACCGTTGTCTTCACTAAAGTCAAGAGTTCTTGAAAATTTTTTGGCTGTAGAATATCATTGGGGTCGGTGACCAAAGTCTCCAGCTGCTCCCTGTCTACACTTCCAATACCAATCGCAATAATCTTGACACCCAAATCCTTGAATGGTTGTATTGCATCCTCAAGAGGTGTCTGATCAGGAACAAGGTCAAATCCAGCTTGGTTCCTGTCCGTAAGAATAACCATGACCTAAAAAAATAGCACATCAAATTGGTTGCCAGCCAACAGATCGAAAAGAGAACCTTATATTCTAAGAGGCTATTGGTACTGCAAAAACGTGCTTTTCGCTTGGTAATGCTCGAGAACATGCAGTTCCTTTTTTTTGTCGAAGCAAAATGACTTCCTTTGTCCTTTTCATTCTTTAAACATGTACGTTATTTAATGTATGCATGACATTCATGAGCAGTCCGTCCCAAGACTAACATTCTTAGCCAATTCACCAAAACCAGTACGATTCAAAATTATAACACCAGATCATCGTCAAATGAATGCTTCTACGTGAAACTTCCAAAACTGAGCAAATGAAAAAATCTTTTTCAAGGACTGGTGTATCGATTTGGAACTCTATCCCTTACTCTGTTAGATGTAAAACTGTGAAAGGTTTGAACCCAGGAGTCATTTCAAAAGTAGGTTGAGTTTGATCGTCCGGGTGAACGTAGTCCTGAATAGGACTGTTGTTGTTGACAGTGACTGACGTTTCGAAAACCTGTGCGGTAGTCATGTTCAGAGTCAAAGTGAGTTGTATCACGTCAGTTGACGGTATCATACTCTGGTTATTGATCTGATTGGTCAAGCCGTGATGTTATTGGTTATGACGACTCGTAATCAGTAATTGGTGCGTTTCGATCCGTCTATTGTCACAGTTAAACACTCGTCTATTGTTAGTCAAATCGTCATTCTTTCTTAGTTAGTTTTGCTTGATCTCGTCAATAAGTCGTTTGTAACTGTTGGCTACGATTCAGTGGCGTTTGTTCTAAGTTAGTAAACCAGCTTTCTAAAGTAAGACGTTGATAGCAGTCTGTAGAATACGTTATACATGTCGCAGAGTCCCAGTCAATTTGATGTTTCGTGGTGCTCAGAAATGTGATTGTTGACGTCACCATTCTTCGTCGCTCGTTTGTGTTTGATCAGTCGCGTGCTTAGATGTCTGCCGGTTTCACCAATGTAAGAAGCCTGACAGTCGCAGCATTTGATCTTGTATACTGCTCCCTGTCTGTCCTCCGGTTTGTCTTTGTCCTTGACATTAGTAAGCAGTCGCCATAAAGTGGTTATCGGTTTGTGTGCAACACATATATTGTAAGGTTGTAATATACGTGCAATAGTTTCAGAGGTGCCTCTGATGTACGGTATAGTCGCTGTCGTAACAGGGCCAGAGTTGGTCTGAACGTTGCAATCAGTGTTACTGTGAGTGTTCCGTCTAACAAAGTCCGTGTTGTAATTGTTCTTACTACTGTACTGAAAGTACGTTGAAGTCAAACAGAGGTTGAGTAGGTCCATAATGTCGCCTGTAGGTAATGGTAGTTCAACAGAAGAGTTCTTAATAGCGTTCTCAGTACAGTCTAGAGCCAGTTGAAGTGGAATACTTCAAACTCAACCTACTTTGCTGTTAGATGTCTTGGTAAATCCAAGTTCCGAATCTTGAAACTTTAGAGCTTGAAAATGACCATATTGAAGTCTCCCAATTGCTCAATTACTTTAGCATGATTTATCTTAGCCTTGGAAAGGCTATTTTATTATTTATTCATTTATCTTTTTTTTCTGAAAGGAAATTTTTTCATTTAATTTTCTTATTTAACCTTATTGTATAGTTATCTCAGTTAATATAATTTGTAGTCTGTCTACTTTGAATTGTCTTATTTCATCACCGTAAGTTTGTTTTCATCTTTCTCCCGCCTCTGGCGACTAGCCTTTTATGCTATTATCGGCGGGAAAGTTTTTTTTCCGATTTCTCAGTATTCCTGTAATCAATGATCTGAGTGTGTAATTAGTGTTGTATCTGAACTATGTCGAATAAAATTTTTGTTGATTTGTTGTTGTTCGAGTACAACTAAGAGAACGAAACTTTTCTCAATACTATGTGGTGCGCACATCAAGTCATCAAATGTTAGAAGGCGTTACTATGGTTACAATCAGTGTTGCGATCGGGAAAGGGCTTAACACGGCTCCTTTACTTAAAACATAGTTATTAGAGGAGACTGGTTATGAAAAGCGGCAAACATGAATGATAAAAACAACAGTGCTGCAGTTTATGTTCAAAGCACCGTGACAGTGCACAATCCTTTGTTTTCTGTTGGCAAATTGTTACGGAATAAATTAATGCAACGTTTTTATTGGTCAATACAATCAAAATGATAGGAATTCTTTTGTACGTTGTGCACTTTCAGGTCCACAAAAACATATAACAAAGGAGTCTGACGGGTTTCATAACCATTCCACTCAATTAACTATGCTTAAAATGACCGTGTTTACTTTTATGACGTGTTTTACTTTTTTCCGATTTCTCAGTATTCCTGTAATCAATTATCTGAGTGTGTAATTAGTGTTGTATCTGAACTATGTCGAATAAAATTTTTGTTGATTTGTTGTTGTTCGAGTACAACTAAGAGAACGAAACTTTTTCTCAATACGATGTGGTGCGCACATCAAGTCATCAAATGTTAGAAGGGTTCATGTTTTGGAATTTTAGAAGGAATAATAAATTACCGTTTCACCCCTTACCATTTTTGGTAGAAAAGGTACCCCTTTAGTACACCTTCTATTGACAAATGGCACCCCTTTCACCCATTACCTAAGTTTAGAACTTTGTATCTCTTCGAACGATAACTGTCAAATGCACTTTCTTTTCAATATTTATACTTCAGAAAATAAGAAAATGTTCTCGACATAAAATCCTTCTGTAGTCTTTGGGTTCATGTTTTGGAATTTTAGAAGGAAAAATAGGTTACCGTTTCACACTTACCGGGGGACTTAAGGAAAATCATGGTGAATTTATTGATAGCTGCTTAATTAACCTTACCTTTCTTGAACCGTCTCTCATTCCTTCTTGCAGTGTGAATAATTGTTCCGAAGCAACCTTCAACGCCAAATCGATCCGTGTGATACCTGCAGTTTGGGGCACTTGTTCGACAAAGCTTTTAATTTCTCGTTTGTCATAGGATCTTGAAAAATTGAGCTGCAAACTAGCACCCTTGCTGTACTCAATCACACCAACATGGGTCTGATTAGGTCCAATCTGAAGAAAGTCTATCACTCGTTTGACGAACGTTTTTAAAATATCAAATTCCGATGGGAGAATACTGCTTGAAGCATCTATGAGGAAGGCATAATCCGCAAAAGCACCCTCTGGGCCACACAATGGAACTGAAAGACGTAAGATTGACAGTATAGAAATATACACAAGGTCGAACCTCCATATGCGACAACTATCTCCAATAAAGCGACTTCTTATTCATAAAAAAAAGCATAATAATAATAATTCCCCGTAAAAGCTTACAGGTGAAACCTCTCGTATCGCATTCTCGTGTGGCCGCAACTTCTTTCTGATCTCCAGTCTATTTTCACTGTAGGAACTATTGCTTATCCGGCGTTTTGCAGTCACTTGCTCAGTACCACATTGTAAATGCCTAATTACATCAGGATAAATATGTACAGAGAGAATAATTCTCATTACTCTTGATATGTACTAACAAAACTAGCTAGTGCCACACCTGTTTTTGTAAGCTGCAGCTTAAAGCCTTTGTAGCCAAATGCGTAATCTGAAGAGAACTTTAGGATGAGTGTGTTGCCACTGGATTCGATAGGATCAGGTAAATCGCTTCCGCATAGTTTAGCCACACGTTTCTTTATATCTTTTGTGTCACCATTAAAAACCTCCAAATAATCATACGGACATGATTCCACCTAGGAAGCAAAACATACGTTACTCGCGATCAGCGAGTAGTAATTATATAATTACATATACAGCTAGGGTGTTCCAAAAGTTCGTTCCTCTACTCTATAAATCTATAATGCGGTACGATTGGACTTGGTAAGCAAATCGTTTAATCTAAAGTAGTCTCTTTCAATATAATTAAGTATTTTATACTTTTTGTGCCATCTTTTGACTCTAATATTCGATTTGTGTACTGCTCAACAAGTGCGCTTGTGCGAGTATGTTTTCCCGCCACATATTTTTTGTACTTTGTAGCCCAAATTGCTCGAACTCCTTCTCTGTTGTTTGTGAATATCATGAAAGATAAACCCTCTTAACTTATAAACGTTCAGCTATATGAGAGCATAAGCATGTATACTTCGATTTACTAGCTTATCAGTCAACGAAATTACTACAAAAATGGAAAAATCCGAATGTTGGGTGATAAGATGGTTATTGATCTGAGAAATGAAGGTTTTAAAGACAAGAAACGAGGGGAAAGTCCGGAATAAAACCGCTCAAACAGGTTTTTGAAAGAACGTTAAGTACAATAGAGGAAACTCGACGATCAGGTAGCTGTCACAACAGATGGCAAGCTAATTTTGGAGCAGGTTCATGAAAAGCAACGTTTGGAGACCCCTTAGAGGGCAATAAAAAACCTCTACTCAGTTTTCAAAGCATCGTTCAGCTGGTCTCAAGTGGCTCCTGCTTACTAGGTGACAAAAAAGCTTAAAATGAATCATCTGGGGCTTTATACGCTACACAACATGGCTCCTGCACTCACTGCCGCAACTGCTACAGAGTGTGATAAAAAAAAAAAAAAAAAAACAAAGGGGCAATGCCAGTTACTGAACTTCTAAATACATGAACTCGATAAAGCAATAAAAATCTTTGAGAAATTTCGTGTCAATGTTAAGCTTTGATCAAAAGTTTTAGCTCATGAAATTAAAGGCACGAACTTTTGGGACGACCTGTATATCTTGCAGATCGGGTGAAAGGAGGGAATTAACTTCCGTCTGTAATCCAAGGTGGGCCGGGTGGACTCCCTTGCCTGGCCTAAACGGGGATGCGCCACTGAACTGGGTGCGGTTTTCGGGATCCCGAGTCTAAAACAAGGTATCATTCTGAACCGGAAGCCTTGAACAAGGTGTGAACGGTGCGTGGTCTACAAAACCAGGATCAAGAGCGAGGAAACCAGCACTCTTGATCTAGCTCTAATGCGTTAGTTTACCTTTTTTTTTTAGTTGAAAATTCTAACCCCTAACTCTGTAGGTGTAGCACATGAATGTAAATTTTGGTAGTTTGCCGGAACCAACCCCCTCCCCTCTGGGGAGTGTAGAACAGCGTATGATGGCTTGTAAATTTTGGAGCGTTAGCTGATGCCTTAGATAGAGAGATACTCTTTATTCTCACGAACTTAGGATTGGGAGATTCGTGATTTGTGATTAAGATGGAGCGGAGTGCGCAATGCATATATCAAAGTCTCTCCCCACATTGGCGGACATTTGTTTTTCTGTTAAGGCTAGGCCCGCGCGATTGTCTTTGCTGTCGCACATGTCAGGCAGACTTGTCACCCATCAGGAGATGAGTATCAACATCGTGAAGTCTAGCCTGTTCCAGGCTCTCAGATAGTGCCTCCTGTTTTATTTTCGTGTTTGCCCTTTCTCAGACTATCTCGGAGCCTGGAACACGCTACGTGAAGTAAAGAAACCGAAGCGATATGTAGACGAGGAATTAAGTTGGTCGATGCTACTTTAAAAGTCTGCACTTTGGTCCGCCGTTCCCAGTAGCGGCTAGCGTTCTTAAATGTCTTTGAGAGATAAGGAATTTTCTTTCTGAAAGCGTGCAAAAATTTGGTTGTTGATGATGTTAAAACCCCGCGGATTCCTGACTGTTGTTTAGAACCTTTAGTGCATAACGGCAAGAATCATCATCGTTTTCTCCGTTTCCTTAGCTTGTTTTGACAGCGTGTACAGAAGTAAGCCATAAAGACAACGATATCAAATACAGTCGGCGAACGGTTTTGCAATGGCTTTATTAACTACAGGCCTTGTCACGCTAAATTTCAAACTTTAACATCGGCCCAAAACTCTACTTATCTACAGTACTCGAAAGGGCACCTTAGTGTTAATAAAATGGCTGAATTCGAATACCATACCTCCTAAAATCGCGCAGATACGAAACCCAATTCAATATAAGAGTATTTGTCCTGCAGACTTCGATATGAAGTTGGGACACTTTAACTGCGAGGATCTTCCCTACATTTATGTATTCATTCCGCGGTTTAAATATTTGAAATTCATGTATCAATTATTTCATCTTCATCTTTTCCTGGGTGTGCGGTTACGAACCAATTTACCGTATTTATTCGAATAAGCGCCCAACCTCGAATTAGCGCCCACCTCGAATAAGCGCCCATCCTAAAGGCAGAAAAAGTTAATAAGCGCCCAGCCTCGAATAAGCGCCCACCCCCTCCTCCTCCTAATCAAAATCAAATAAGCGCTTACCCCCACCACACCCACTTGAGTAAATAAATTCCAATGGGACACTTCCCAAGGGACGGAGTTTTCTTCAGAGTATTTTACAGAAACCTTGCTTTGTTACTTCTTCGCGTTTTGTTATTAGCATTTATTGTTTTGTTGCAAAATA
>OZ037783.1:3469743-3499743 GCA_964035525.1 Porites cylindrica | reverse complement strand
TTTGACAATGCGATCCTTCATCTTAATGAAATAATTAAAAACGCCGTCGTCATTCGAAATTATTAAGGACCTTAAGCAAGGACGACGACGAAGGCAGTGAAAACGTCGGTAAAAAAATGAATTTGCGTTCTTTCAAATTTAATCGCGTCAATTTGGACCCGCGCAATATGTCAAATGCAGGCGACTTTTCTTGGAGTTGAATTCTTAAGGGATTCTATTCAGGTTCAAAGAGAGGAAGAAAAATTCGTTGTGGTATGTTCACGCCCTCCATAAAAAGGCAAATTAGGAGGTTTCACGTCGTAGTCGTGCAGTGGACGTCAAAGAAATGTACTAAAAAGCGTGATGTACGTGCAGAGCTGTTGTTTTGATCATTAAACCTATTGTTTTTTTCGAAGTTGTCGTTATGGCCTTTGTCGTGGTTGCTTAAGCTCTCTATTCGTATAGGGCTTCGCCCTTCATTCAGCGATGAGGGAACCTTCTCTGTCAGAGCGCGTGAGAAAACTATGGAAACAGTTTGTTGACGCTGTCCACGGAAACTCAGGTTTCAAGAGAGGAAAAGCCATTCAAGGGCGCGTGTTAGTGGTAACCGCTGAAACACGGACATCTTGTTATTGCGGACAGTTTTCTTTGTCCCTGGGGAAAGCCCTTACATTTTCTCTAAATTCAACCCGCTTTATACGGACACCCGTTAATGCGGACAACGGACACTTAGTTCTTGTCCAATCAACGAATTCTCGTAGAAAGCCAACCTCGCTAATGCGGACACTTCATTATCAACGGTTTGCTGCATGTAAATAGACCTTTCCTTTTTCAAGGTAAAAACTCCTTCAGTTGACAGCATGTCGGTGTTCCCAGCACTACAACATACCGGATAGGATGATTTGTAGACGTCAATTTTTGGCATCAAACGAGTTATACAGACAAGGGTTTTGATTAACTAATATAAAAATATAGAATTCTAGTAAAAGGGTTTTTTTTAACTTTAATAACATGACCCGCTTACTACGGACGCCCCGTTAGTTAACGCGGACACTTTTTGTGGTCCCTTCTGTTTCAGAGTTAACGGGGTTTGACAGTATGTTAGTTTTTTTTACTTCAAAGCAAACAGGTTTTCACTCGTTTCATGATTAAAGTGGCATCGTGATCAATTAACAGCAGTCAGGTTTACTCATTTGTTTTCGGAGTAATAGCTGACGGTAAATTTTTCTTGTTTGCTGTCGTGGGTCAGTGGGGCGGGACTTAAGCTTTTTCTCTTTTTCCCTAAGCTGAGGACAGGACTTCCTGTCTTTTAGAAGGACGGGACAGAACAATAAAAATTTTCAAATCCCCTGTCAGTAGTAGCTCTCTTCTATGCTTTGAAAGAAGGACGTTCTAAGAAAAAATCAATAATATATCGTCATGTCACGAGAGAAGGAAAAAAGGAAAAACTTGAACAAAAACGTGCCCCCTGCTCTTTTCGACCATTAGCTCATAAACATGTATCCAGCTTTATTCTTTCATGATGGTAATCTACAAACTGATATGTTACTCAGGCGTTTTTCAAAAGTTATCTTCTTATCACTAAGGACACTTTCCATTACCATTACCTTTCACTCCTCCATGTTGGTGTCTCATCCGTCGCGTTCGTCGCGAACGCCAAAGACCAGAGACCATAACAGGCAAAATCAAACTGATGAACAGCCTAGAAAAATGAAGCAGAATTTAAACGGTTTAGGTCATCAGTGATAATAAATTTACTGATGTCTGGAATGTACTTACAAGGAGCGTAATAAAGTTAGGTACTGCATGTTTCGTCCTTCGCGGTTAAAGCTGAACTGCAGTTTGCCGTCACCGTGGGTTAGGTTTTAAACGCAATGCAATTACTTCAATATGGTAACCTTACCCCCCTAAATGTCATTTGTTGTGAACCCTCCGATGACCTTGAACACATTAAACTTTTATAAAGGATTCTAAAAAAAGAAGAAGTGACTCAGGAAATTCCCAAACGATTCCATTTACTCGCAGCCTTGGTCATTTCAGAAGCTTGACCGGTCTCAGGAGGTGAATGAAAACAAGGCAAGATCGAATTCCTGAGTTTCGAGTCGTTTCCAATTCAGTTTTCATTCTAAGTTTCCATGGCATATCAAGAAAAAGGATGTTTTTGTTTTCAGTACGTGATTCTATTTTCTGCCAAAAAGTACGATTAACATTTTTGGAGTTTTAGCTAGGCTTAAAAATAACTCAGTCCGTTAAAATGTCTTGGTTGAAGAGAGGACAGTGCTGGATGATGTTCTTCCTCTGTTTCTGAAGTGCCAGTTGCACACGGATTTGGTGTCATTTTTTACCTTGATATCATTTTACTACCGCGATTTGACATTTTCTTCCTTGATATCATTTTACTACCGTGACGTGACACTTTCTACCTTGATATCATGTTACTACCGCGATGTGACATTTTCTACCTTGATATCATTTTACTACCGCGATGTGACATTTTCTTCCTTGATATCATTTTACTACTGTGTTGTGACATTTTTTACCTTGATATCATTTTACTACCGCGATGTGACATTTTCTTCCTTGATATCATTTTACTACTGAGATGTGACATTTTTTACCTGAATATTATTTTACTACCGTGATGTGAGACTTTTCTACCCTGATATCATTTTACTACCGTGATGGAACATTTTCTACTTTGATATCATTTTACTACTGTGGTGTGACACTTTTTTCCTTGATATCATTTTACTACCGTGACGTGACATTTTCTACCTTGATATCATTTTACTACCGTGATGTGACATTTTCTTCCTTGATGTCATTTTACTACCGTGATGGAACATTTTCTACTTTGATATCATTTTACTACTGTGGTGTGACACTTTTTTCCTTGATATCATTTTACTACCGTGACGTGACATTTTCTACCTTGATATCATTTTACTACCGTGATGTGACATTTTCTTCCTTGATGTCATTTTACTACCGTGATGTGACATTTTCTTCCTTGATGTCATTTTACTATAGTGGTGTGACATTTTCTTTCTTGATAGCATTTTACCTTCGTGATGGGACATTTTCTATCTTGATATCATTTTACTACCGTGATGGAACATTTTCTACTACTACCTTTTTATAAAATAACTAAGATAGTACGCGAGCTTTGATTGGCCGAGAGGCGTGTTTGCATGAGAGTATGTAAACATGGTTGTGACGTCAAGATGTTTTGCTTTTCGCGCGCCAATCACGCAAGCACGAATTTGAAAAAGGTTTTGAGTTGAAAAACTTGACAAGTTTACTTTATTTACCCATTTCCTCGGCGGCTGAAACTTGAAAAATCTTTAGAAACAAGCTGTGTCTGTTGTGCTTACCAACTAATTTACATTATGACAATTAGCACTTACGCGACGGGTGCAAGGACTCACTTTTTCACAGAGCAAGAGCCTAGTTGACGTGTCATCTCCGCCCTTACACCCGTCGTGTAAGTGCTAATTGTCATAATGCAAATTAGTTGGTAAGCGCAACAGTGGTCACAGGCACTGGACGAAAGCCAGACGTGTCTCGAGCCGATCTCCCAGAAAGGAAGAAGAGCTGAAAAATTTGCAGCGGATTTGAATTTCGGCGAAAAAAACGGCATTCTTGTTGCGACTGGTCCAGGACCCTGCCGGATCGAAGTTACCAGCCTTCACTTCGTTCTATGAAAGGACACTGAAAAGAGTAACAGTGGTTAGGCAATAAAGCCAAAAAAAAAACAAAAAAAAACAGTATAACGACAAACAGACACCAAAACGCAGTGGAATACATTGCAGGTAAGTACTTTTTATTCATTTCATTTAAGAAAAAGTAACGTTTAGTGTTATTTAGCGTTCGCAGATCTCAGTAATATATTTCTCCTACAAAGTCTCTTATATTTTCAACGGTCGCCTGTAACGTAGTCTGCTACACAGCCGTTTTTAGTGTCGTCACGCAATGCTCCTCCCCACAAAGTGGGGAGGAGCGTTGCGTGACGACACTGTAACGCGACACCGGCGCATCACCAGTGCTCTTGGTTACACTCTTCTCTCGTAAAGTGAGTTTGGGCCGCCTCTGATTAGCGCGTAGAAGCTTCGTGTACAAGACTTTGCGACTGGTAAGAATTTTTCTTTTAACCAATGCTCTAAACAAGAGAGTTTTGCTTTTCTTCTTGAGAAAGTTATTTTATAAAAGCAATAGAAAACTTTTTTCCTGTGTTTGCATATCCTGATATAAACACTCGAGGGGTTGGGAAATTTCTCAACAGTTATGCAAACCCTCGACTTCGCGGGTTTGCATGACTGTCTCGAATTCTCCCGACCCTTCTCGTGTTTATATCAAGCTATGCAAACACGGAAAACGTTTTCTATTGCTTAAATATCATTTTACTACCGTGCTGTGACATTTTCTACCTGATCATTTTACCCCTGTGATGGAACATTTTCTATCTTTATATCATTTTACTCGGTGATGTGACATTTTCTACCTAAAGGCTGACTATTTCTGTGTTATTCAACTCATAACTTAGATTTGTGATTTGTAGGGAAAAATATAGGTAATAAAGAGGAAATAATAATATTCGATTCAAACACATTCTATGATTGCGAGTCACATTTTAAAATACTAAGTTTAGCCTCTCGGAGAAAAAAAAATTCCAAGTTTTACAGTCTGACAATGTTCGTAGCTTGGAGTTTAATTTCCATCTCCTTTTTCTCATCATCATTTCCACGCTGCAAAACAAGATTAAAATTGTCATGCTTACAGTACCTTGTGAAGAACACCCATAGACAGCTCCAATCTTAGACAAGGAACAACATGGACTGCCATCAAAAAACTCCAAATGGATCTTCAATGTTTCAGTTTACATTGTACTTTGCACAATCTATCCTACATTTTGTGTTTGTCATTTGAGTTTGCATTCGCGATTCAACTTTTTTGCATCCAACATTCAACTTTGATTTACACAACATTCAAGTTTCCGCTTTCGACATTCAACTTTTCATAAGCAACAGTCAAGTATGCGAATTCGACCTTCAAGTTCCGTGGAATGTACATTCATTTTTTCGCATCCAACATTTAGCATTTGTCCTTTAAGTTTTCGCTTCCGACATCAGATTTTGGGCATTGTACTTCCAAGTTTCCGCATTCAGCGACCGATAGAGATCGTGGGCACAATTGACCTGAACCACCCCCGCTTAAATGGTGGTCGAGAGTCGGTAGAGAGACTTCCCAGTGGAGTAGACTAGGGAGATCTTCTCCACTCCCGAAAAACCAGACGTCGACAACAGATAGAACCAAGAGAGAATGATCCTCATTCTCTCTTGATAGAACTGAGCTTCCATTTCGCTCAAAAAAGCTCTAAACTGCATCTAAAAATAGACCAGTCTGTGAAACCGTATGATAAAGGCCTTATATGGGAGTTCCGTGCTCGCTCCGGGTTAAGGTTCCTACACTTGTGAAGGCAAAACCTCAAAGACAAACCAGTGATGAGAGTCAACCGGATCTTTAGTAGACCTGGATCAATAAAGTCTTCAATACCAAACTTTAAAATTAAAACTTTTTACAGTACTGACTGATCCGGCCTTTGTACGGCAGCAAGAGTGATAGAAAAAATATAGAGAGAAAACAAAAATAAAATGGTGACATATTTGCAGTTCATGTCTTTTTATCATAAAGGTTCCTACGTGTCCCCGATATAAGGTCAGCCCGGTCATATCACTTGGCGCACTTGAACCACGAAATATAATTACAAAGAAGAATAACAACATCAATACATTAGCTTTATTGGCATGAGTGCTACTGTTCCTAGAGAAGCAAAATCACTGAAATAAAATTAAAAATCAAAATCATTTGCTTTTATTAGAACTGAGTCCCCAAGTATAATCATTCTGACTTTATAACAAACTGTCACAGTTATCATGATCATCATGATCATCATCATCATCACTTATTCAGAAATTTTGCCATTTACGTGAAACGCGCGTGTTATATCCGACAGATAATAACAAAAGTAAAATGAAAACATTGCATAAAAAGTCAAGTACTTTCTCCGGCACCTATCAAGGCCAGTTCATTAGATTTTTCCTGAAGAAGCCTATTTCCCAGCCTGGTTCCCAGGTTCCTCTCCTATTTGTCCCTTCTATCGCTCTGGGAGACGAGTAGGAGAGGACCCTGGGAGCGAGGTTGCGTATTTCCAGCAACTTTTTATATGCCGATTAAAAATGGAATATGCTCTAAAGACAGGGGCCGATTAGCTGAAGACTGTTAGAGCGATTTTCGCATGACCTTGAAAAATGGTTTCGGTAATAAGTGTTCGTTATTTGTTTTATCAGCCAATGGATGAAAAGATCAAAACATGGTCTCTTTGTTTTCCCGCCAAAGAAAACCCTAATACGGAGAAGGCTTTGTTCGATTGGCCAATTGTGTTACAGTATGACGTCAAAGCGAAGTATCGATTGATTTCTAGAAAGTTCTCGGGCGTGAAGTTTTTTCACCCCAGAATTCGCTTAGCCAACCAAAAGCCACGCGCGCTTAATTGTAACCGTTCGATAAACCAATCAAATCGCTCTATTTCCGTTTGTTTGTTGTTTCTGTTTTGTTCGCGCGTTTTCAGTTCAAGGTCATACGAAAATCGCTCTAATATAAGGCAAGCTTTGTCCCTGACTACTGAAAAATTATAAAACAATTTAAAAACTGGCAAGCTATAAGGCATTTGTCAATGAAATCTATTTTATGTCGGTTAATGTATGCTTCCTCTGCCGTTTTTCACTGAATCGGTAACCTCTCATGTTCATACCATCACAGACGGGACAACAAACTGGACTCAGGGCTGTTTCCACCTAGTAAACATAACGAGACAATCACATTACTGCCGCTTTGTATCGACGGAGTTTGGACTTCACTCATCTCCATGGAAATGCAGCTTGTTCGGTTTATACGCAATCGTTACCCAAAAATGAATAAGAAACAGGATTCATAGATGCTAACCCCCTTTTCGTTTGTAATGGGCCTTCCAGTCTTATACTCTTTGACACTTTTTGCTGTTACCGAATGCATAAATAACGCGAGCTATACGTGAGCTGTATTTCCAGATGTTCGTATCATCATCAGAGGGGAGGGGTGGGGCCAGAAAGCTCCCAATCCATTCTCTTTTCTTTTAGGTCAAAAGCAGATCGTTGCGGCCGAGGCGCCAATATGAAGTTAACTATTTTAATACGTACCTTCGCAGCTCTTTTGAACCGTTGTCTTCACTAAAGTCAAGAGTTCTTGAAAATTTTTAGGCTGTAGAATATCATTGGGGTCGGTGACCAAAGTTGCCAGCTGCTCCCTGTCTACACTTCCAATACCAATCGCAATAATCTTGACACCCAAATCCTTGATTGGTTGTATTGCATCCACTAGGGGTGTCTGATCAGGAACAAGGTCAAATCCAGTTTGGTTTCCGTCAGTAAGAAGCACCATGACCTGAAAAAATGGCACATCAAATTGGTTGCCAGCCAACGGATCGAAAAGAGAACCTTATATTCTATGATGCTATTGGTACTGCAAGAACATGCTTTTTTTGTCCAAGCAAAATGTCTTTCCGACTTTGTCCTGTTTTTTAAACATATAAGTTATTTAATGTATGAATCATGCATTCATGAGCAGTCCGTCCCAACTAACATTCTTAGCCAATTCACCAAAACTAGTACGATTCACAAATAATACCAGATCACCGTCGAATGAATGCTTCAACGTGAAAGCTTCCAAAACTGAGTAAATAAAAAAATCTTTTGTAAGGATTGGTGTATCGATTTGGAACTCTATCCCTTACTCTGTTAAATGTCTTGGTAAATCCAAGTTCCGAAACAAAATTAAACAAATACTTCTTGAAACCTTAGAGCTTGAAAATGACTACATGGAAGTCTCCCAGTTGCTCAGTTACTTTAGCAATCTATCTTAGCCTTGGAAAGCACAATTTTTTTAATCGTATTTATTCATTTACCTTTTTTTTTAATGTAAATTTTTCCATTTAATTTTCTTATTTAACCTTATTATCTGAGTGTGTAATTAGTGTTGTATCAGAACTATGTGGAATAAAATTATTGTTGATTTGTTGTTGTTCGAGTACGGACTATGAGAACGAAACTTTTCTCAATGCGATGTGGTGCATGCGCGCATCAAGACATCAAATCAGTTAGAAGGCGTTACCATCAGTGTTGCGATCGGGAAAGGGCTTTACCCGGCTCCTTTACTTAAAATGACCGTGTTTACTTTTATGGTGAAAAAAATAAAAAGGTAAAATGAAGCTTTCCGGGGGGTCTATTTTTTGAGAATGCGCGGGAATAAAATAAGCTAAATCTGGAAATGTCGTCCTCGAATCTAAAGGTCCCTATTTTAATTTTGAAATTTCAGCTGTGACCTATTAACATATCTCTCTTTAGTTAGTTTGATTGAGGAGAGGTAAAGGCTTTTTGCAGGGAGCTTTAAGTGACTTAATTTTCTTTATTCTCGTTACCTACAACATGTCCAGTAGCTGGGGAAGGGAGGGGGGGGGGGGGGGGGGGGCACCAAGAGATAACAGGGAGCTTAAGAAGTGATGTTTTTGAGCCACGGACGTCAACTGGAAGTGGACTTTTTCCACTCTCGAGCCGTGATTTTGAACAAATTTTTGGTCGTCTCTATAAGAGGTAGCGTTAATTAACAATTAATGAATGAGGCTGAGTATCTTATGAAGAATTATGGAGATCGAGGAGGGTGCCGAGATCTCCATAATTCTTCATATGATACGAAAGCCGAATTCAATAATTGTTTTATTATTCATTCAAAATAATTCGTAGTTTAAAAACAAAGCTAAAACATGCTTACCTCCATCGATGTTAAGTTCACCTTCAATAGTGCACGTTTAGGGTTGTTCAGCTCCGCAAATATTCTCCAAATAGCAGATGTCGCCCTTCGAGTTGTGTTCTTGCTGTTCTTGTTATGTTTTGAGCTATAATTGCGCTTAGTTCTTACTCTTGAAACGAGGGAAACGTCCCCTATTTCTTGTTTTCACAATCAAAACAACTCAACCTCGCCCCCAGGTCTTCTCGGTTAACGGTGCATTAACCTGCAAGAACGCTGCATTTTTGAAGTCATTTCCTCGTTAAACACAAAATTCTTCCAAATTTGGTCATCAGTAACTGGTTAAGGTGAGTTATGCGTGTGCTTTTAGCCAATCAGAATCGGGAAAATATTTTGAATGAATAATAAGGCATATTAAAAGATTCCTCTCTCTCTATCACAGTTTTGAATCCGAAAATTTTAGATTTCCTTTTTTGTACTAATACAGCCCAACCTGGCCATTAACATGTAAAAAATTAAACTTCACAAAAATTATTAGATAAGCTTCGCAAATTGTACGTGAATGAAACGGTCATCTAGAAAAATTTTAGCAATCTTCGAAAAAATAGAAAATTCTAGGCAGTATTTGCTTCTTCGAAAAGATGTTTTTACAATGAAAATAGTCGTTGGATGTTCCAGGATGTTGAACAATTGCTTAGGATCCACCCCAAGGTCTGGCCTCTTACCATTTTTCACAGAAAACTCAAGGTACCCCTTTAGTATACCATCTATTGGCAAATGGTACCTCTTCCACCCATTACCTAAGTTTAGAACTTTGTATCTCTTTTTACTACTATAAATGCACTTTCGTTTGAATAAATCACAAAATTATAAAACGTTATCGACATAAAATCGTTCTGTAACCTTAGAAAATCATGGCCGTTGAATTCATTGATAGATTCAGCTAACTTTACCTTTCTTGAATCGTCTCTCATTCCTTCTTGCGGTGTGAACAATTGTTCCGAAGCAACCTTCAACGCCAAGTCAATCCGTGTGATACCTGCAGTATGGGGCACTTGTTGCACAAACCTCTTAACTTCTCGTTTGTCATAGGACCTTGAAAAATTGAGCTGCAAACTAGCACCTCTGCTGTACTCAATCACACCAACATGGGTCTGATTAGGTCCAATCTGAAGAAAGTCTATCACTCGTTTGACGAACGTTTTTAAAATATCAAATTCCGGTGGGAGAATACTGCCTGAAGCATCTATGAGGAAGGCATAATCCGCAAAAGCACCCTCTGGGCCACACAATGGAACTGAAAGACGTAAGATTGACAGTATGGAAATATACACAATGTCGAACCCCCATGTGCTACAACCAACTCCAATTAAGCGACTTCTTATCCATAAAAAAAACATAACAATAATAATTCCCCTTCAAAGCTTGCATTTGAAACCTGTCGTATCTCTCTTTCATGTGGCCACGACTACTTTTGGGGTAAAGTGATTTTACAAAATGATTTATTGTTTTTCGCATTCGTAAGTGATCTCTTGACGCATGGTCTGATCTCTAGTAGGCAGAGATTCACTGTAGGTGCTATTGCTTATCCGGCGTTTTGCAGACACTTGCTACCACATTGTAAAGGCCTAATTACATCACGGTAACACAGCATGTACAAAGAGAATAATGCTCGTTACTCTTCGTATGTACTAACAGAGCTAGCTAGTGCCACACCTGTTTTTGTAAGCTGCAGCTTAAAGCCTTTGTAGCCAACTGAGTAATCTGAAGAGAACTTTAGGATGAGTGTGTTGCCACTGGATTCGATAGGATCAGGTAAATCACTTCCGCATAGCTTAGCCACACGTTTCTTTATATCTTTTGTGTCACCATTAAAAACCTCCAAATAATCAAACGGACATGATTCCAGCTAGGAGGCAAAACATACGTTAATCAGCGAGGTTTAGCCATAGCGTCCCTTAACATTAATAGTCTGTTGTCTCATATTGACGAACTTAGAGTTTTTATGTCCTCTTCAAAAGTTGATATTTTACATATCAACGAATCAAAATTAGACTCTACAGTACGTGATGACGAAGTTTACATACCTGGCTTTGAAATAATGAGAAAAGATCGTAAAATTAACGGAAGGAATGGAGGTGGAGTATGTACATACGTTCGCACTAATCTGAACTATCGAATACGCAGTGATTTATATAATGATCTTTTAGAGTGTCTTTTCGTTGAAATCAGTAAGCCACGAAGTACACCATTTCTGGTCGGTACTTGGTATCGACCCTCAAGTTCTCCACCCAATTTATTTAGCGAATTTGAGAATGTTATTGCTAAAATTGACGCGGAAAATAAGGAATTATATTTACTCGGTGATATCGACTGCAATTTGTTGCCTGAAGCAATTACAGTTAATTCTTCTCATCTGATATACATTTTCGATATATATGGTCTTAGTCAGTTAATCACTGAACCAACACATGTCACCCCGGACTCAAAGACATCGAATAAGTCATAAGTCAACGAATATTTTGGCGATCAAGGTAGATAATAAAATAGCAAGTAACCCTATGGACATTGCGGAAACTATTAACGATCACTTTACAAACGTTGCGCAAGTATTAGTACAAGATATTCCTGTTGTCGATGCTAATCCTGAGTCTTATTCAGAGCCCACTGACCCAGTTCGTTTTCTCTGCAAATTCCGAGTGTTGATATTGTTTCTAACGTTTTGTCGAAAATTGATGAAAAGAAAGCCACCGGTCTTGATATGATTCCGAGTAAATTGTTGAAAATGGCTGCTAATATCGTCGCACCCTCTCTTACCTCAATATTCTCAAAGTCTATTCTCACTAGGATATATCCAAACGATTGGAAAATGGCCAAAGTGACTCCACTTTATAAAAAGGGCATTAAATCGGACCCTAACAACTACAGGCCAATATCTGTAATCCCTATAATTTCGAAAGTTTTTGAAAGAATTGTTTATAATCAACTTTTCCATTATCTAGATGATAATAAATTGCTAGTAGGTTGCTAATCAGGGTTCCGTTCTCTACATAGTACGCTCACGGCTTTGCTTGAGGCAACAAATGCTTGGTCAATAAACATCGACAACGGCCTTCTAAATGGCGTTGTCTTTATTGACCTTACTAAGGCATTCGATATCACTGATCATGAGATCATCTTGCGTAAGATGTCATACTTGGGTGTCGATCAGGCAGCCATAAAATGGTTCTCATCGTACTTAAGTGGCCGAACCCAAAGATGTAATGTCAGTGGCAAACTATCATCTGCTCGTACCCACAGTTGCGGCGTGCCGCAGGGTAGCACATTGGGTCCTTTGCTATTTTTAATTTACGTTAATGATCTTTCCAATTCCCTGCGGGGCGCCGTACCAAGAATGTTTGCCGATGACACCAACCTTACGTTATCTGCTAAGACGTTAACAGAGCTTAAGCTTAGCTCTAACCCCTGAATTAAATAACCTTAGCTGTTGGCTGAAAGCTAACAAGCTCAGTCTAAATGTTGCTAAAACAGAGCTAATGATTATTGGATCAAGACAAAAACTATCTGCCCAATGTGACGATGTAGAAATCAGAATTGATGACCAAATTATCAAGAGAGTCGATCATACCAAATCCTTGGGTCTTACCATAGATGCTCAACTCTCTTGGGGTAAACACGTTGAAGAGATTTGCAAGAAAGTCTCTTCAGCTATAGGCGCCCTAAAACGTGTGCGGCCGTTTATATCCAAAGAAACTGCAATTCAAATTATGCCTCATTTTGATTACTGCAACCCCGTCTGGGACTATTTGAGTGGTTACTTGAGTGATAAGTTCCAAAAATTACAGAATCGTGCAGCCAGAGTTATTACTAAATCACCCTTTGATGCGAGCTCAAACCACCTTCTCTCCACCCTCAGCTGGGAGAGACTCTCTCTTCGACGAAAGAAACAAAAAGCCTTAATGATGTATAAAACCATGAATGACCTTGCTCCGGAATATCTACAAAGTCTTTTCTCTCAGCGTCACTCTGCTTACAACTTAAGAAACTCTGAGGGAAGACTGACCCTGTCCAAACCAAGCACCAATTATTTGAAACGAAGCTTCTCTTACAGCGGGGCCATGTTATGGAATAACTTGCCCAAAAACTTAAAAAATGCTGCATCCGTTGAGCATTTTAAGCGAAATATCAAGAAGGTAGCTGATATATCGGATTCCCACACGGCAATCATGTAAAGCAGTTGTAATTAGTTTTAGTTTTTAACTTAAGCTTAACTGATGATTTCCCGTGTTTAAATAAAGATTTACATACATACATACATACATACTTAAGCCGATTTGTTGAAAACCAGCTTAACGAAATTTGCAGTCATTTGAGTGAAAAGGCGTCAAAAGGCAGGTTTCCTAAACCCTAGAAGTTCCAAAATCACAGTACCGACGGAAAAGGAAAGGAGAAAAAGTAGGAGCGAGTTAGAAGGAAAAAAGGAGAAGAGAAAAAAAGCAATGGTTCTTAGTTTTTATGATAGCTACTTTGGGGATCGTTTTCGGCCGGAAAAAACTGTTGGACCTGAACAAGGCAGAAACAACGTCCATATACTGTGAAACCTCTATTAAGCAGACACCTTCGGGACCTTTCCAAGTGTCCGCTTAATAGAGGTTGTAAAAATTGTGCAATGTTTGTTAACGATCAACATTCAACAGTTACTCTGTACATGTACTGTGATAAAGTTGCCTGTTGTTAAAGAAGCTATCCAGAGTTCAAGTTCATTACCTTTCAGTACCAACTTTAAGTTAGTGTAATTATAAATCCAAAAACATTAACTGACTTCAGTACGTATTTCAAGGACGTAATTCAATACTACTATTGTTAATTCAGTCCGGTGTCCGCTTAATAGAGGTTATTAACAATAGAAATTAGACAAATACAATTTATTTTAGTGTCCGCGTCCACTTTATAGAGGTTTCCGCTGAATAGGGTTCGTTATAAAGGGAAATATAAGACGTTAATTTCGGTACCTGGCTTAGTGTCCGCTTAATAGAGGGTGTCCGCTTAATTGGTGGTCCGCTTAAGAGAGGTTTCACTGTATATAACTTGCAGATCGGGTAAAAGGAGGTAGATAAAATCCGTCTATAATCCCTGGTGGTGGACCCCCTTACCTGGCCTAAATGGGGATGCGCCGCTGAACTGGTGCGGTTTTTGGGATCCTGAGTCTACAACAGGGTATCATTCTGAACCGGAAGCCTTGAACAAGGTGTGAATGGTGCGTGGTCTACAAACTCAGGATCAAGAGCGAGGACACCAGCACTCCTGATGTAGCTCCGCTAATGCGTTAGTTTTTTTCAGTTAAAAATCCTAACTCTGTAGATCTAGATGTAGCACATGAATGTAAATTTTTTGTCGGAACGCTCCCCCCCCCCCCCTTGGAAAGGGGGGGGGGGGCGGGGGTAGAACAGCGTATTTGATGGGTAAAGAGATCATCTTTATTCGCACGAACTTAGGATTGGGAGGTTCATGATTTGCAATTAAGATGGGGCGGAGCGCGCTATACATAAGTTGCGACAATAACTGCGAGGATCTTCTGTACACTGTATGTATTCATTCTGCGGTTTAAATATTTGAAATTCACATATTGATTATTTCGTCTTCATCTTTGCCCGGTATGTTACGAACCAATTTAATGACCGTCTCCCAGTTGGGTTGCCAGCTCAATTGCTGAAATCGCTGTACCGGTATCGCAGAGGTCAAGGGTTGTATTCCCGCAAGCCTGAAAATTTTCAGGCTTTCCTTCCGCATAATTATGCATTTTTAGGAACTTAGTTAAAAAATAGAATTTTGAAAAGAAATGTCGTTGCTAATCACTTAAAAAACTTTGTTCCCTCATTAACTTATCACTTACTTTAAAGTCCATGAACGTTAGCTTTATTCGTGAACTTTCATCCACGTAGATCTTCCACTCACAGTCTGCATTCCTAGGATAGTTTAATGGAAATCGGGGACTAGTGATTTCACCAGTGTTGTTAATAGTTACGTTACCTCCGCACTGAACTGAACGAGAACCTATAGACGGTAATAAAAAAAATAATCAGTTATTAAGTAAAATCAGACGCTAAATCTTTGAATACGCCCTTTTTATTCAGCACTGGGACAACTTTAAAAACCACCCGGGGTGTACTCAGAAAAAGGCGAGGCGGCTATACCGCACGAGAGGACAATCATCTTAATCCCTTCTTATCATCCCTTCATCCCTTCTCATTTCCCTTGACATGTAGAATTAGCCCGGCTTTCTTTCCATCCGATGATTTTGTTTTGTAGTATTAGATCAGTAAATTCAATTTACTTTCGAAAAACACAATTTGGAGTTTTTAAATTAATGACTGGCTGTCTTCCTTCATGAGAGACGCACGTCTGTTACGTTAACCGGAAGTGGATGTTTTCAAAGTTGCAATCTTGAGGCGTGACTTTGACCAGATTTTCGGCCGGGGGAGGGGGGGGGGTACTTTAGGAATTTCTGGGTGGGGATGTGCCGCTGGGACCCTGGAACCCTTAACCTATACCAGAGCTAGTTCAGCTGAATTTGGCTACCCTATACTAGAGTAAACTCCCCAAATCCCCCTTATCCTATAGTAGCTGTTTTCCAGAAACTACTGAGGTCACTAACACAGTCTAGCCAAAACAAAACCTTCTACCACAATCCCTAGTCTATGTAAAAATTTCAACCATCTCCAATTAAGCGACTTCTTATCCATAAAAAAAAAAAACATAATGATAATAATTCCCGATAAAAGCTTACAGGTGAGACTTCTCGTATCGCTCTCTCATGTGGCTGCAACTACATTATGTTTGGGGTAAAGTGATTTTACAAAATGTTTTATTGTTTTTCGGCTCGCATTCGTAAGTGATCGCTTGACGCATGGTCTTATCTCTAGTCTATGTTCTCTCTAAGTACTATTGCTTATCCGGCGTTTTGCAGAACCTTGCTCAGTACCACATTACAAATGCCTAAATATAATTACATTAGGATAAATATGTACGGAGAGAATAATTCTCATTGCTCTTGATATGTACCAACGGAACTAGTGCCACACCTGTTTTTGTAAGCTGCAGCTTAAAGCCTTTGTAGCCAATTGAGCAATCTGAAGAGAACTTTAGGATGAGTGTGTTGCCACTGGATTCGATAGGATCAGGTAAATCACTTCCACATAGGTTAGCCACACGTTTCTTTCTATCTTTTGTGTCACCATTAAAAACCTCCAAATAATCAAACGGACATGATTCCAGCTAGGAGGCAAAACATACGTTAATCAGGGAGGTTTAGCCATAGCGTCCCTTAACATTAATAGTCTGTTGTCTCATATTGACGAACTTAGAGTTTTTATGTCCTCTTCAAAAGCTGATATTTTACATATCAACGAATCAAAATTAGACTCTACAGTACGTGATGACGAAGTTTACATACCTGGCTTTGAAATAGTCAGAAAAGATCGTAAAATTAACGGAAGGAATGGAGGTGGAGTATGTACATACGTTCGCACTAATCTGAACTATCGAATACGCAATGATTTAAATAATGATCTTTTAGAGTGTCTTTTCGTTGAAATCAGTAAGCCACGAAGCACACCATTTCTGGTCGGTACTTGGTATCGACCCCCAAGTTCTCCACCCAATCTATTTAGCGAATTTGAGAATGTTATTGCTAAAATTGACGCGGAAAATAAGGAATTATATTTACTCGGTGATATCGACTGCAATTTGTTGCCTGAAGCAATTACAGTTAATTCTTCTCATCTGATATACATTTTCGATATATATGGTCTTAGTCAGTTAATCACTGAACCAACACGTGTCACCCCGGACTCAAAGACATCGAATAAGTCATAAGTCAACGAATATTTTGGCGATCAAGGTAGATAATAAAATAGCAAGTAACCCTATGGACATTGCGGAAACTATTAACGATCACTTTACAAACGTTGCGCAAGTATTAGTACAAGATATTCCTGTTGTCGATGCTAATCCTGAGTCTTATTCAGGGCCCACTGACCCAGTTCGTTTTCTCTGCAAATTCCGAGTGTTGATATTGTTTCTAACGTTTTGTCGAAAATTGATGAAAAGAAAGCCACCGGTCTTGATATGATTCCGAGTAAATTGTTGAAAATGGCTGCTAATATCGTCGCACCTTCTCTTACCTCAATATTCTCAAAGTCTATTCTCACTAGGATATATCCAAACGATTGGAAAATGGCCAAAGTGACTCCACTTTTTAAAAAGAGCATTAAATCGGACCCTAGCAACTACAGGCCAATATCTGTAATCCCTATAATTTCGAAAGTTTTTGAAAGAATTGTTTATAATCAACTTTTCCATTATCTAGATGATAATAAATTGCTACTAGGTTGCCAATCAGGGTTCCGTTCTCTACATAGTACGCTCACGGCTTTGCTTGAGGCAACAAATGCTTGGTCAATAAACATCGACAACGGCCTTCTAAATGGCGTTGTCTTTATTGACCTTACTAAGGCATTCGATACCATTGATCATGAGATCATCTTGCGTAAGACGTCATACTTGGGTGTCGATCAGGCAGCCATAAAATGGTTCTCGTCGCACTTAAGTGGCCGAACCCAAAGATGTAATGTCAGTGGCAAACTATCATCTTCTCGTACCCTCAGGTGCGGCGTGCCGCAGGGTAGCATATTGGGTCCTTTGCTATTTTTAATTTACATTAATGATCTTCCCAACTCCCTGCGGGGCGCCGTACCAAGAATGTTTGCCGATGACACCAACCTTACGTTATCTGCTAAGACGTTAACAGAGCTTAAGCTAGCTCTAACCCCTGAATTAAATAACCTTAGCTGTTGGCTGAAAGCTAACTAGCTCAGTCTAAATGTTGCTAAAACAGAGCTAATGATTATTGGATCAAGACAAAGACTATCTGCTCAATATGACGATGTAGAAATCAGAATTGATGACCAAATTATCAAGAGAGTCGATCATACCAAATCCTTGGGTCTTAGGGACCGTTCATTTTTTATGGGGTAGGGGGGGCTGGCGGGATTTGGAGGAGTGTAATTTGAAAATTGTATGACCCCCCCCCCCAAATTTCCGATTTTTTTCGCATGCCCCCCCCCCTCATCAGAGTAATTTTTTGGAAGCCCCCCCCCCCCCCCCACATGAATAAAAAGATTCATAAGGTATTAAAAAAGTTACTGCATTAAAATTTCGTTTTGTTATCATGACTCCACGCTCTTCCAGGCGAATGGCATTACCCTGAAGCCTGACAAGAAATTCCACCATGACTTCAATGTGCAGCACATCGCTAGGATTGAGGCAAAGCAGCTCAAGGTTTCAGGGGAATTAGAAAACCTCGAAAAAAAAAGAAGGAGACCTTTGACCAGGTCTTCAAGGGCTTAACAGGACACTATGTGTCAAAAAAAGAAAATTAAAACAAAACCGTAGGAAATCAAAGGGCAGAAAACGCAAACGGTTTGAAAACAACGTACGTCCTACGCGTGTATCATATCTGCGTTGCAAATCCCCTTGCAAAAGAGCTTCCCAATTGTCTTCTTTATCCTCCCTCCATGACAATTCCGGAAGCGTGCATAAACGTTGAAGATGTAGCAGCATTGTTGCTAACACGGGATGCAGCATTCATCGCTCACATACTGCAATCAAGCTACTTCAGCAACGCGGCACAAAGCAGGCTTATTTTCAACCTTAAAAATTGCGCAATGTTTGTTAACGATCAGCATTCAACAGTTACTCTGTACATGTACTGTGATAAAGTTGCCTGTTGTTAAAGAAGCTATCCAGAGTTCAAGTTCATTACCTTTCAGTACCAACTTTAAGTTAGTGTAATTATAATGAATCCAAAAACATTAACTGACTTCAGTACGTATTTCAAGGACGTAATTTAATACTACTATTGTTAATTCAGTCCGGTGTCCGCTTAATAGAGGTTATTAACAATAGAAATTAGACAAATACAATTTATTTTAGTGTCCGCGTCCACTTTATAGAGGTTTCCGCTGAATAGGGTTCGTTATAAAGGGAAATATAAGACGTTAATTTCGGTACCTGGCTTAGTGTCCGCTTAATAGAGGGTGTCCGCTTAATTGGTGGTCCGCTTAAGAGAGGTTTCACTGTATATAACTTGCAGATCGGGTAAAAGGAGGTAGATAAAATCCGTCTATAATCCCTGGTGGTGGACCCCCTTACCTGGCCTAAATGGGGATGCGCCGCTGAACTGGTGCGGTTTTTGGGATCCTGAGTCTACAACAGGGTATCATTCTGAACCGGAAGCCTTGAACAAGGTGTGAATGGTGCGTGGTCTACAAACTCAGGATCAAGAGCGAGGACACCAGCACTCCTGATGTAGCTCCGCTAATGCGTTAGTTTTTTTCAGTTAAAAATCCTAACTCTGTAGATCTAGATGTAGCACATGAATGTAAATTTTTTGTCGGAACGCCCTCCCCCCCTTCTTGTAAAGGGGAGGGGGTGAGGGTAGAACAGCGTATTTGATGGGTAAAGAGATCATCTTTATTCGCACGAACTTAGGATTGGGAGGTTCATGATTTGCAATTAAGATGGGGCGGAGCGCGCTATACATAAGTTGCGACATTAACTGCGAGGATCTTCTGTACACTGTATGTATTCATTCTGCGGTTTAAATATTTGAAATTCACATATTGATTATTTCGTCTTCATTTTTGCCCGGTATGTTACGAACCAATTTAATGACCATCTCCCAGTTGGGTTGCCAGCTCAATTGCTGAAATCGCTGTACCGGTATCGCAGAGGTCAAGGGTTGTATTCCCGCAAGCCTGAAACTTTTCAGGCTTTCCTTCCGCATAATTATGCATTTTTAGGAACTTAGTTAAAAAATAGAATTTTGAAAAGAAATGTCGTTGCTAATCACTTAAAAAACTTTGTTCCCTCATTAACTTATCACTTACTTTAAAGTCCATGAACGTTAGCTTTATTCGTGAACTTTCATCTACGTAGATCTTCCACTCACAGTCTGCATTCTTAGGATAGTTTAATGGAAATCGGGGACTAGTGATTTCACCAGTGTTGTTAATAGTTACGTTACCTCCGCACTGAACTGAACGAGAACCTATAGATGGTAATAAAAAAAATAATCAGTTATTAAGTAAAATCAGACGCTAACTCTTTGAATACGCCCTTTTTATTCAGCACTGGGACAACTTTAAAAACCACCCGGGGTGTACTCAGAAAAAGGCGAGGCGGCTATACCGCACGAGAGGACAATCATCTTAATCCCTTCTTATCATCCCTTCATCCCTTCTCATTTCCCTTGACATGTAGAATTAGCCCGGCTTTCTTTCCATCCGATGATTTTGTTTTGTAGTATTAGATCAGTAAATTCAATTTACTTTCGAAAAACACAATTTGGAGTTTTTAAATTAATGACTGGCTGTCTTCCTTCATGAGAGACGCACGTCTGTTACGTTAACCGGAAGTGGATGTTTTCAAAGTTGCAATCTTGAGGCGTGACTTTGACCAGATTTTCGGCCGGGGGAGGGGGGGGGGGGGGGGTTACTTTAGGAATTTCTGGGTGGGGATGTGCCGCTGGGACCCTGAAACCCTTAACCTATACCAGAGCTAGTTCAGCTGAATTTGGCTACCCTATATTAGAGTAAACTCCCCAAATCCCCCTTATCCTATAGTAGCTGTTTTCCAGAAACTACTGAGGTCACTAACACAGTCTAGCCAAAACAAAACCTTCTACCACAATCCCTAGTCTATGTAAAAATTTCAACCATCTCCAATTAAGCGACTTCTTATCCATAAAAAAAAAAACATAATGATAATAATTCCCGATAAAAGCTTACAGGTGAGACCTCTCGTATCGCTCTCTCATGTGGCTGCAACTACATTATGTTTGGGGTAAAGTGATTTTACAAAATGTTTTATTGTTTTTCGGCTCGCATTCGTAAGTGATCGCTTGACGCATGGTCTTATCTCTAGTCTATGTTCTCTCTAAGTACTATTGCTTATCCGGCGTTTTGCAGAACCTTGCTCAGTACCACATTACAAATGCCTAAATATAATTACACCAGGATAAATATGTACGGAGAGAATAATTCTCATTGCTCTTGATATGTACCAACGGAACTAGTGCCACACCTGTTTTTGTAAGCTGCAGCTTAAAGCCTTTGTAGCCAACTGAGTAATCTGAAGAGAACTTTAGGATGAGTGTGTTGCCACTGGATTCGATAGGATCAGGTAAATCACTTCCGCATAGCTTAGCCACACGTTTCTTTCTATCTTTTGTGTCACCATTAAAAACCTCCAAATAATCAAACGGACATGATTCCAGCTAGGAGGCAAAACATACGTTAATCAGCGAGGTTTAGCCATAGCGTCCCTTAACATTAATAGTCTGTTGTCTCATATTGACGAACTTAGAGTTTTTATGTCCTCTTCAAAAGCTGATATTTTACATATCAACGAATCAAAATTAGACTCTACAGTACGTGATGACGAAGTTTACATACCTGGCTTTGAAATAGTCAGAAAAGATCGTAAAATTAACGGAAGGAATGGAGGTGGAGTATGTACATACGTTCGCACTAATCTGAACTATCGAATACGCAATGATTTAAATAATGATCTTTTAGAGTGTCTTTTCGTTGAAATCAGTAAGCCACGAAGCACACCATTTCTGGTCGGTACTTGGTATCGACCCCCAAGTTCTCCACCCAATCTATTTAGCGAATTTGAGAATGTTATTGCTAAAACTGACGCGGAAAATAAGGAATTATATTTACTCGGTGATATCGACTGCAATTTGTTGCCTGAAGCAATTACAGTTAATTCTTCTCATCTGATAAACATTTTCGATATATATGGTCTTAGTCAGTTAATCACTGAACCAACACGTGTCACCCCGGACTCAAAGACATCGAATAAGTCATAAGTCAACGAATATTTTGGCGATCAAGGTAGATAATAAAATAGCAAGTAACCCTATGGACATTGCGGAAACTATTAACGATCACTTTACAAACGTTGCGCAAGTATTAGTACAAGATATTCCTGTTGTCGATGCTAATCCTGAGTCTTATTCAGGGCCCACTGACCCAGTTCGTTTTCTCTGCAAATTCCGAGTGTTGATATTGTTTCTAACGTTTTGTCGAAAATTGATGAAAAGAAAGCCACCGGTCTTGATATGATTCCGAGTAAATTGTTGAAAATGGCTGCTAATATCGTCGCACCTTCTCTTACCTCAATATTCTCAAAGTCTATTCTCACTAGGATATATCCAAACGATTGGAAAATGGCCAAAGTGACTCCACTTTTTAAAAAGAGCATTAAATCGGACCCTAGCAACTACAGGCCAATATCTGTAATCCCTATAATTTCGAAAGTTTTTGAAAGAATTGTTTATAATCAACTTTTCCATTATCTAGATGATAATAAATTGCTACTAGGTTGCCAATCAGGGTTCCGTTCTCTACATAGTACGCTCACGGCTTTGCTTGAGGCAACAAATGCTTGGTCAATAAACATCGACAACGGCCTTCTAAATGGCGTTGTCTTTATTGACCTTACTAAGGCATTCGATACCATTGATCATGAGATCATCTTGCGTAAGACGTCATACTTGGGTGTCGATCAGGCAGCCATAAAATGGTTCTCGTCGCACTTAAGTGGCCGAACCCAAAGATGTAATGTCAGTGGCAAACTATCATCTTCTCGTACCCTCAGGTGCGGCGTGCCGCAGGGTAGCATATTGGGTCCTTTGCTATTTTTAATTTACATTAATGATCTTCCCAACTCCCTGCGGGGCGCCGTACCAAGAATGTTTGCCGATGACACCAACCTTACGTTATCTGCTAAGACGTTAACAGAGCTTAAGCTAGCTCTAACCCCTGAATTAAATAACCTTAGCTGTTGGCTGAAAGCTAACTAGCTCAGTCTAAATGTTGCTAAAACAGAGCTAATGATTATTGGATCAAGACAAAGACTATCTGCCCAATATGACGATGTAGAAATCAGAATTGATGACCAAATTATCAAGAGAGTCGATCATACCAAATCCTTGGGTCTTAGGGACCGTTCATTTTTTATGGGGTAGGGGGGGCTGGCGGGATTTGGAGGAGTGTAATTTGAAAATTGTATGACCCCCCCCCCCCCCAAATTTCCGATTTTTTTCGCATGCCCCCGCCCCCTCATCAGAGTAATTTTTTGGAAAAACCCCCCCCCCCCCCCCCATGAATAAAAAGATTCATAAGGTATTAAAAAAGTTACTGCATTAAAATTTCGTTTTGTTATCATGACTCCACGCTCTTCCAGGCGAATGGCATTACCCTGGAGCCTGACAAGAAATTCCACCATGACTTCAATGTGCAGCACATCGCTAGGATTGAGGCAAAGCAGCTCAAGGTTTCAGGGGAATTAGAAAACCTCGAAAAAAAAGAAGGAGACCTTTGACCAGGTCTTCAAGGGCTTAACAGGACGCTATGTGTCAAAAAAAGAAAATTAAAACAAAACCGTAGGAAATCAAAGGGCAGAAAACGCAAACGGTTTGAAAACAACGTACGTCCTACGCGTGTATCATATCTGCGTTGCAAATCCCCTTGCAAAAGAGCTTCCCAATTGTCTTCTTTATCCTCCCTCCATGACAATTCCGGAAGCGTGCATAAACGTTAAAGATGTAGCAGCATTGTTGCTAACACGGGATGCAGCATTCATCGCTCACATACTGCAATCAAGCTACTTCAGCAACGCGGCACAAAGCAGGCTTATTTTCAACCTTAAAAATTGCGCAATGTTTGTTAACGATCAGCATTCAACAGTTACTCTGTACATGTACTGTGATAAAGTTGCCTGTTGTTAAAGAAGCTATCCAGAGTTCAAGTTCATTACCTTTCAGTACCAATTTTAAGTTAGTGTAATTATAATGAATCCAAAAACATTAACTGACTTCAGTACGTATTTCAAGGACGTAATTTAATACTACTATTGTTAATTCAGTCCGGTGTCCGCTTAATAGAGGTTATTAACAATAGAAATTAGACAAATACAATTTATTTTAGTGTCCGCGTACACTTTATAGAGGTTTCCGCTGAATAGGGTTCGTTATAAAGGGAAATATAAGACGTTAATTTCGGTACCTGGCTTAGTGTCCGCTTAATAGAGGGTGTCCGCTTAATTGGGGGTCCGCTTAAGAGAGGTTTCACTGTATATAACTTGCAGATCGGGTAAAAGGAGGTAGATAAAATCCGTCTATAATGCCTGGTGGTGGACCCCCTTACCTGGCCTAAATGGGGATGCGCCGCTGAACTGGTGCGGTTTTTGGGATCCTGAGTCTACAACAGGGTATCATTCTGAACCGGAAGCCTTGAACAAGGTGTGAACGGTGCGTGGTCTACAAACCCAGGATCAAGAGCGAGGACACCAGCACTCCTGATGTAGCTCCGCTAATGCGTTAGTTTTTTTCAGTTAAAAATCCTAACTCTGTAGATCTAGATGTAGCACATGAATGTAAATTTTTTGTCGGAACGCCCCCCCCCCCCCCCTTGGAAAGGGGAGGGGGTGGGGGTAGAACAGCGTATTTGATGGGTAAAGAGATCATCTTTATTCGCACGAACTTAGGATTGGGAGGTTCATGATTTGCAATTAAGATGGGGCGGAGCGCGCTTTACATAAGTTGCGACATTAACTACGAGGATCTTCTGTACACTGTATGTATTCATTCTGCGGTTTAAATATTTGAAATTCACATATTGATTATTTCGTCTTCATCTTTGCCCGGTATGTTACGAACCAATTTAATGACCATCTCCCAGTTGGGTTGCCAGCTCAATTGCTGAAATCGCTGCACCGGTATCGCAGAGGTCAAGGGTTCTACTCCCGGCAAGCCTGAAAATTTTCAGGCTTTCCTTCCGCATATAATTATGCATTTTTTGTAACTTAGTTAAAAAATAGAATTTTGAAAAGAAATGTCGTTGCTAATCACTTAAAAAACTTTGTTCCCTCATTAATTTATCACTTACTTTAAAGTCCATGAACGTTAGCTTTATTCGTGAGCTTTCATCCACGTAGATTTTCCACTCACAGTTTGCATTCTTAGGATAGTTTAATGGAAATCGGGGACTAGTGATTTCACCAGTGTTGTTAATAGTTACGTTACCTCCGCACTGAACTGAACGACAACCTATAGATGGTAATAAAAAAAATAATCAGTTATTAAGTAAAATCAGACGTTAAATCTTTGAATACGTCCTTTTTATTCAGCACTGGGACAACTTTAAAAACCACCCGGGCTGTTGGCCAGAAACCTTGTTCACTTTTTGCACATTGTTATAGAGTTGCTTTAGCTGCAATGAGCAATAGTTGTACTCAGAAGAAGGCGAGGCGGCTATACCGCACGAGAGGACAATTATCTCAATCCCTTCTTATCATCCCTTCATCCCTTCTCATTTCTGTTACGGCAACCCGCAGTGGATGTTTTCAAAGTTGCAATTTTGAGGCGCGACTTTGACCAGATTTTAGGCCGTGGGAGGAGGGGGGGGGGGGGGGGGTACTTTAGGAATTTCTGGGTTGGGATGTGCCGCAGGGACCCTGGAACCCTTAACCTATACCAGAGCTAGTTCAGCTGAATTTGGCTACCCTACACCAGAGTAAACTCCCCAAATCCCCCTTATCCTAGAGTAGCTGTTTTCCAGAAACTACTGAGGTCACTAACGCAGTCTAGCCAAAACAAAACCTTCTACCACAATCCCTAGTCTATGTAAAAATTTCAACCAACTGATCAGTTTCCAGAAAAATGATGCCTTATACTACTCTATGGATGCTAGACCAAAACGCTCTGATTTATATACCCTATCCTAGAGTAAACTGCTTGAAAACCATACCCTTCAAAGCGGCACATACCTATATAGCCCATATATGGCAGCGGGATTTTCGGGCAACTCGTCTATATGAAAATTGAAGACACTTGGGAAAGCAAAGTTTGTAACGTCATGTCAAATTAAAGAGAAAACTACTCTCTTCCGGTTGATGTGCGTCGCTAAAAACGTCTTCGATTTAAGTCCCTATTAACCTAAGATGATGCCCTCTCCCCCCCCCCCATTTTCTTAAAAAGTGTTAGAGTATCTCAAATTGTTAAGGAAAAAAGAGCTCCTGATCGCAGGTTAAAGCGACATTAAGGTTGCGTTCCCTTTAGCCAAACGTTGTTCGGATTTTATACTATCCAGATTTGGATTTTTGTGCTAGCCGGAACAAAAATCTGAGAAAAGATTGATCCATACAATAGCTGGCTGCTGCACCGATCTTCTTCTCAATTTCCACCCATCTGTTTTTGTGTCTTTTCGCTAAATTAAGCGTCTTCTCGTGGAGCAGTGGAAGGAAAAGTAGCTCTTTAACAAGTAGCTGTTCTGACTGAGCCATGTAACTTGAAAATATCTGGATTTTAAACTGAAACAAACCCAGAGGACAATTACGAAGTCTCAAAATGCTTTGAGGCGAGCCCTAACCACACTGAAAAGGCATATTACGGAACAACAATATAAATAATACTGACACTGTAACTGCAATGCACATGTTGAACTTAATTTTTTATAATCTCAGGTAATTTTTGTTTTCTTTGTTTCAACTTCATTAGGCAGCATACATTACCATGCCCACAAAAGAAAAACAAAAATTATCTTCATTATAACAGCATACTACCTTGTTACCAGGCTCGATTTCCGCTGCTCTTTCGGCGGTCCTTCCCGAGAGGAAGAGAGCGGGCTCATTTTCGAACAGCGGCTGGTAATCGAGCCTACCTTGTAACTGAACGTAATTGGCGTAAATGTGAGAAAAATCAGAGTTGATTAAGAAACGATTATAAGGAATACCAAAGAATACTGTTTTTTTTTTTTTTCCATTCCCAGAATACCCTGGCTTGCAAGTGCATACAAAGGATCCTATTGTGTTACTGCAGAAAGCGTTTGCGTCACAGTTGTGCTTTCCTGTTTCACAGTCATTTATATCTGCAATTACGAAGTCAGGCACTGAATCATTAAAACTGATTTAGTTTTTCTATAATTCCAAGCAACTGTGGCCTACCGGAATAGTCATTTTAGTGAGATCAATACCATTATCTCCAAGTTCCAAAAATCTTCACTTTCAAAACGAGCTCAATTTCTAAACTTTTCTCCTGTAAAATTCATTTTTGTGTCAAAGGCTTCGCACTTGGCCTCCTTTTAAGACAGAGGCTTGAGTCAACTCGAATAAATAAAATGGCCTATTAGAATAACAATTATATACCTGCCTTTTTATAGGAAATTAACGCTCTATGAAAATAAAAATGAAGGGATTAGAAATCAACGCGACTTAAATTAACACGAATTCAGTGGAAAACGACTTTTGAAGAGAGGAAATTAACGCCAAGGAGAATCGGCTACAAAATATCTGATATGAGTGTTTCAATTTAAAGATCTTGACGTGTTACCTGTACAATTATGTTGTCCACTTTTGGACTGATACCCTAGTCTGCGTGGCAGGTGTTAAAAGGGGAAGGGGAGGGGAGAATTTTGGGGCGCGGGGGAGAAAGGAAAAGAACGCCTGCAGGGACGCCATTGTTTTCTCCATTTTTCACGCTCAGATTCTTGGACAGCACTAGATAACATCGATGAGTCATCGATATGTCAGCAGCGTCTTACAAAATCACTGAAATGATCCCGTCGACTTCTGCTCACCTGATCGATCGAAGCGAGGATGTTATATTACAATTACGAACTCTCAAAATGCTTTGAGGCGAGCCCTAACCACACATCGGACATTTCACGGTGACAATCTCCAAGCGCTCTCGTTTCTTTACGGCAAAAATGAAAAACTTGAACAAAAACGTGCCCCCGGCTCTTAGTTTTCGACCATAACTCATAAATATGCATCCACCTTTATTCTTGCTCGGGCGTTTTTTAAAGTTATCTTATCACTAAGCACACTTACCATTACCATTACCTGTCGTTCTTCTATTTGGACGCGGTCTCATCGATCGCATTCGTCCTCGTGATAGGGGTGAACTCCAAAAACCAGAGACCATAACAGGCAAAATCAAACCGATGAACAGCCTAGAAAAATGAAGCAGAATTTAACCGTTTTAGGTCATCAGTGATGATAAATTTACTGATGTCTGGAATGAACTTACAAGCAGCGTAATAAAGCTAGGTACTGCATGTTTCGTCCTTCGCGGTTAAAGTCGAACTCCAGTTTGCGGTCGCCGTCGAGTTCTTGGGTTTTAAACGCAATGCAATTACTTCAATACGGTAACCTTACCCCCAAAAATGTCGTGTGTTGTGGACCCTGCGATGATCCTGAGCATAACTTGCAGCAAGGATGTTTAAAAAAGAAAAACAGACTCCGGAAATTCCCAAATGATTCCATTTACTCGCAGCCTTGTTCATTTCAGAATTAGCTTGACCGGTCTCAGGAGGTGAATGAAAACAAGGCAAGGTACGCGCCAGAACGCAATCGAATTCCTGAGTTTCGAGTCGTTTCCAATTCAGTTTTCATTCTAAGTTTTCATGACCGTATCAAGAAAAAGGAAGTCGTTTTTGTTTTCAGTACGTGATTTGATTTTCTGCCAAAAAGTGCGATTAAGATATTTGGAGTTTTAAATATAACTGGCTTAAAAATAACGCAGATTATAACTAGTTCAATTACTTCAATATGGTAACCTTACCCCCCAAAATTTCGTGTGTTGTGGACCCTCCGATGTGCATCAAGGATGCTTAATAAAGAAGGGCAGACTCCGGAAATTACAAAAACAACCTCGCAGAAAAAGCATCAGGTTTAGTAATAAAAACACATACAGGCACACACACTGAAACATTTAAATGTCATATCTCCTGGGGGAGAGTACTTTAGGAATTTTTGCGTGTGGATGTGCCGCTGGGTCCCTGGAACCGTTAACCTATATCAGAGCTAGTTCAGCTGAATTTTTCTGACCTATACTAGACTAAACTACCAAATGTCAATCATTTTCAATCGAGGAAGTCAACCAATATGTATCCAACTCCTCACCCCACCTCTAAACAATAGTGTTAGTGTGATCTGGTTAGTGATGAAGCTAATTAAAATCAAACGTGATTGTCCTTGGCAAATTTATTTTCCATGAAATTTGTCTAGTACATCAGTTTCTCCGAAAAAAAAAATGAATCAAACTTTTCCACTTTCAGTCATATATAAGATTAGGGGGAAGGATAAGACAAAATTTTTTAATCCTTCAAACTTATTAGTTCTGGCGCACAACATTATCAAACGTGAGAGATAACTGAGACACAAGTAGGAGCCCATGAGTCAAATCCCCACCCTTCCTGTTAAAGGAAATGTACTGCCCCCCCCCCCCCCCCCCCCCAAACAGGCTAAAAGTGCTGTTAAATCCGCGGGGTACTCAACAAAGTTATTTTACAAGGAGGCTCCGCCACGAGGTCCAACCCCTTACCCCTTTTATAACCATTTTAAACAGAAAAGGTACCCCTTCCCTATACCTTCTATTGACAAATGGTACCTCTACTGGGGCACATACATAGTTTAGAAAAAATTGTTTGAATGCAGAGGTCCACGCAACGCATAAATATGACTGACTGGTTCCTCTTGCTCGATCTTTAAGAAAGAGATGCTGTAGCCAAATGTCACTTTAAGTGTAAAATAAAACAAAACTGAATTCAGGGCTGGCACTACGGCAAAGGGCTGATTTATTATAGGCCAATATTTCGGCTAACAAAATTAGCCTCCTCAGGGCCAGAGCTCTCTCTTCACATACCTGCATTTTGTGTCCTAAATACGATCAATCAAAGGCTCCTAGGAGCGAGCCCATGGATGAATTCGACTTGAATTAGTGTAGAAATGGCAGTTCAATAATCAAAGTAAAACATTTTTTTTTTATTAGCTGGTGGCATAGGATTTTACAAAGTACTAAATGTGTTGTAAATAATGTATTGCCAAAGAGAGTATATTTGGGAAATCAGCCAGAACAAGACTCCTTTTCAATCTGGCTGTAAAGGCTGTAAATACCTGAAGGAAATACTGCGTCTAAAAAAGACTATACCATGTCCTACTTTTCATATTTCTTTAATTGATATCAGCAATGGATTACTTGACATGTAATGAGAAGTAAAGAGGACACGAAGTGGGGAAAAGGGGGGAGTGTACTGTCGCACTTTGTAATAT
>OZ037783.1:3239743-3467243 GCA_964035525.1 Porites cylindrica | reverse complement strand
TCAGTTAAACAACGTATTGTAAAGTGCTTTACTGATTTACCATATCGATCAAACATCTCATTACTAAAAGTGGGTAATTATACAATTTTTCAGATGTTCGAAAATCCCAGGAGAAGCAGGCAAGCGAGAAATTTCACAACAAATGTTCCAAAAATTCTAGATCTCAAATCGTCTTCCGAACAGATATTTTCCGAAAATTGACGTTGGGTGCCCCTGCGTGATGCTTAGATCAACCGTAAAAAGTTCATGAATGCCGTATGTCCCTCGTCCCGTCCCTTAATCCGTTTATACATACACCTTCTGTACTTTGCCGCATTTGAAAGAAATATCATAGACGCGACTCCATGTTTGTTTTCGTATGTCAATACCTCAGCCATCTCTGAACACACATATAAGGCCGGGCGCCTTCGCTTTAGGACGAACTAAAGTTTATATTTTATACAGACTGGGAAATGACAATAATGCTTCAGGGATCGAAACCTTTCAGTTAACCATGTGAGATTAAAACTGTTTTCTGTCCTTTGTTGCTACGCCGGATGGCAAGGATTGACATGGACTGAAACTTAAAAAACATGAAAAAGGTGGGCCAATCTTTTCAATTAGTGATATGCCTGAAAAATCATGCACCCCCCAAATTGTTATCACTACTGGTTACTGCATCCCCATGAGATTTGAGGGATATCTTCTTCATAACTCTGCAACAGCATTTTGTGTATAGGTAGAGGCACTAAGTACTGACTTCAGCACAGAATTGACCTAAAACAGCATTTTCCTCGTGACAGCCCATTTAAGGACAATCGCGACACGCGTGGATTCGTATCCCGTCGTAGAATCCTATCCACGCTCGTGGCGCGATAACTTTCTCAATAATAAGGGTAATCCAAAATTGTTTATTTGTAAGTTCTTACTTTTTCCTTATGCCACTGAAAACAAATATAATAGTGATTACCAAAAGGTGCATTTTCTCATCTTCGATTTTTTGTACTACATATATACTTAGCTCCAACGGCTCTGACGCGTGAGGGAATAAATAAAACGAAAGAAGTCACCTTGAGTGGATGAACACATTTCTTTTCGTTTGTTTTTTTCCTCAAAGCCTCGGGAGCTAAATAAAAAATGGTCTATTTTGAAACAGCTTGTTAATTCATGTTCATTATCTCAGCACGGGGCTTAATTAAAACGAAGATTTACTTTCGGATAGTCAACTCCAAGATCAGTACTGTTCATACCATAAATTAGTCACACGTTTTTTTCGTACAAACAGTACAAAACTGGGCTTTTGAGTACAATGATGCGCAAAAAAAAAAATTAAAAGCAGAGTGCGCAAATAAGTACAAAATACATTTTTAATTGTATCATTTATTTGTTCAGACAATCGATTTACACAGCATTTAGCGTCAGTGGCTCGTCATCTGAAGTTGCCGTAAACGAGTGGATGAGAGTGTCCACTGGTCCGTCCACTGCCTCATATTCATATCATCAACCATCGCCCACGGGACAACAAACTGTGCTGGCTGCTCCCACCTAGGCAAAAAAGGCAATCATATTATGTGGTTTATTTATTTACTTATTTATTTATTTAATCACTCTCACCATATGGTGCGGAACACAAATCAGAGCGGGGATCCAATTTTAAGTGTCTCCTTACACATAACCCTCCCGGCTTAGAAGAGGCTGGCCACACCACCGATGTACGACGTCCCCTACTCTTCTAAAACAGTAGGGTAGGTCCTTTTACGTCCCACAAGAACCAGATAAGTGAAAGAGCCGTGAGACCGGACCTACGGTTTTTCATCCTTGTCCGAGAATTCTAGAAAGTCTAACCATTTGTGGATGTCATTGATTGCAAAGGCAACACTTTCTCCTCAGTTATTTAAAGACCCTGAGTGTTGGTCCGGCAGGGATCTGAACACGGCACCTCCCGCTCAGCAGACCGGCGCTCTCCCAACTGAGCTAACCAGGCGGTTGCGGCGTGGGTTCATACAGATGTGTCTTCTTTTCCAAGAATTTTTCAAAGGCAAATTCAATTTGTTCAATGACGGACTTGGTTTCCACACAATTCGACACAACCTTCTCCTTTAGCCAAATCAGGATTTGATTGCAAAGATGGATGCATTGCCACAGGTTTACCACCACGAAAACCGAGTTGATTCTTGTCCCTTTTTCTTTGTTTTTACTCAGAAGATAAAGAAGGATCAGTGAAAAAAAAGTAAATGAACAAGGGAGTGGGGGGGGGGGGGGGGGGGGGGAAGGGGGAGGAAGAAACAAAGCAAGAAAAAACGCTCCAATAACATGCTTATCACCGGGAGATAGACGGAAAATTGTAAATAGTTGGATCCAAAAAATATGGACGGGAAAGTTAGATCTCAGTAAATTACGAAAAATTTGCAGGCACAAATTTTGTTCTAACTACATTTGCCCTGGCGTCAATTTTTCTTTAAAAGTTGTCTAAAACGACAACAGATTTTGACCCCTGATAAGATACCGACCTCCAGAAAGTATCAATCCTACGAAGATAGAGCGATTTCTACTAATTCCCGAAGTAACGACCCATTTACCGTATACTAAAACAATGCGAAAATCATACCACGAACTGACGACGTCCTTGACGGAAATGCATTCTGACAAAGCTTTGGTGGTTTTGTTGAGCCCGTTCTGTACCATCGGCATAACGTAATCAAGTTGTGTGCTATCTTGCTCAGAAACCTCGCGTCTCAAACCTGTCAGGTGAACAAATTCAAAGTTACGCAAAGAACAAACCACCGTGCTGGACAAACCAGCAGGTTTCCAGGCGTATTAACAGGGAAAATAATGCGACGCCTAAACGTGTCTAGTTATATTTGAAAAACGGAGATTATTTCTCCGTTTATAAACACAGAACGCATCCACACGTTGCGTATTTAAACGGTTCTTGCCCATTCACACGAAAAAGCTAAAACGATAGCGCCTCGCTTGCAAAACGTGCACTGTATGATGCATGACATTATCGTTTTTATAAACACCCCCGTTTTCGTCCGTCCACACGAAAACGACCTACGTTTTTGATTTGTTGCCCGCAAACGCCGTTTACGTGTGGACGGAATGCTAAAACGGCGAAAAGAAATATCCGTTCAAAATTATCCGGATACACATGAAAGGGGCCTAAATGTAGCGAGTGCCAACATACAAGGCAAAATGCAAAAATGTAAAGGGGGGAAAAGTTGAAAGTTCTGTGTATTCCTACACAACAGTACTAGAGCTGTTACCAACCTCGTCCCCGGGGTCTTCTCGTTTTGCCGCCATATTGGAAATAAGTGATAAGGAAACTTGCAGGCGTTTATGACCAAAGGAAGAAAACCGGAACTGAGTTCTTTTCCCCTATAATATAACTTGTAGCTATTTTATTTGTATTGCAAAGTGTGCTTACTCTTATAGAGGCAATTTGCCCGAAAAACCACTGCTCAAGAACGCATAAAGTCCACTTCTGGTTGCCGTCCGTCGCACAATAACACCTTTGCTTTTGTGTGACGTGAATAGCCTCTAATTTGGCAAGAGAACTATGGTGCCGCGCCGTGCCCATGAGGGAGCAAGGGGAGGGGAGGGTGAAGAGAAATTTCGTTCTATAAACTGGCTAACGCTCAAACGGAGTTAAACGCTAGCATTTCATTTCGGTTCACACAAACCAAAAAAACTTGCGTGACGAGCAAAAACCGTTTAAGTTTCAAATAGGTTCACTCACCGTTTAATTTTGTAATCATCTTTGCACATGACTGGTCCCCATCAACCTCTGATACCACACCGTCACGTGACTGTGCAAGAGATCTAGTGTCTTCAACTATAAAGTAAAGAAATGTCATGTAAATTCTTATTATTTGCGTTACAATCAAAGGTTTTGCTGTTGACTCCGCCACATCATAGTTATTTAAGTGGAATGGTTATGACACCCGTTAGACCCTGCCTCGTACCCAGACGTCTCTCTTTTGATGAAAATGTTCGCGCAAAGGAAGGCGGGAAGGAGACAACGGGCGAGACGCGCTTCGCCTGCCGTTTGTACCCTTCCCATGGTCCCTTGTGGCTCATCGCCAGTCACTCTTTTCGCGCTCGCCTCTGCCATGCGAAAAACGAAGCGCCTGAGGAGGAGGCTGCGTTAGACCCCTTTGTTATATGATTTTGTTGGCTTTTTTTCTGGACCTGACCGGGCACAAAGTTCATTAGCATTCCTGTCATTTTGAAAGCACATTAATTTATTCAGCCACAATTTGTGAACAAAAAACAAAGGATTGTGCAGGGTCAGGGAGCTTCCAACATAAACTATAGCACCGTTGTTTTCAACTTTAATTTTTGCGCCGTTCATAACCTACCGTGGCTCCAGAGGTCCGTTTTAAAAATACCTAATATGAAATAAACCGTGCTTAAGGTTTGATAAGGCTCCTTTTTTCTCTCGGCGCTTCGCGCCTCGTTGACGCGGCTTCGCCGCGAACGATCAGTATCGATAAGAAAAAAATATCCTCTGGAACCCAGGGTATTCATATCCAGTCTCCTCTACTAACTATGGCCATATCAATTTAAAAAAATTCCTGTTGTTGTCGCGTAACAATTTAAGAACAAACGAAGACAAGTTCACTGCCGCAGAAATTCTCTAACCGAACCTAACTAGTTTTAATCTTCAAGGGTGAAAATATTTCAAAAACATGTTGTTTAAAACATTAAACATTACGCTATCAAAAAGCATTTGCTGTAATTAAAGAGAACCATTTCAATTGTCAATTCCGGATTTTGGGTAACTAAAGGAGGAGCAATAAGCTGCGCTCACAATCGAGAAACAGAAGCTTACCTTTTTCCTTTAACTTCATCGTTGTTGGTAACAGTTCTTCAGGGGCCTAAATAAAAAATAAATGATAAGTTAACAAGAAGGAGACATAGGCGGGTTTTACAACACCATTCGATACTTGTAAAATACACGAATCAATCCAACACATGTTAAGGATGAAACTTCATTTTTGGTTAGTTGCTAACACTAAATTAAGGTCCGCTACGAAACTTTGCTAAAGAAACACATCTTTTGCTCTTTTGTTTTCCGCTTTCTCCCTTAAGTCTCTATGGAAACGTGTGAGGAAAGGTTTACAGGTAGTCAACTTTAAGCGCATACTCTCTTTAGTGTGATTTTTTTGGAAAAATTCCCCAGTTGCCCATTGTCGCTTAACTTAACAAGTTAAGAACGTTTCCCTTGTTGCCTAGTTCTTAGGTCTCGTTATTCTGCGGGGTCAACGCGTTTCGGATCACGCGGTCCGAGTGAAGAAGTGAGGCGTTTCCCGCGCTTTCTCCTCGAATACGTCACCGAAATACATTGACCGAGAAGGTCTGGGAAAAAACCGTGTAGGGACAACGCAAGGCCTTTGTACGAAACGGTCACAAAGTAAAATACACCTTGCTGGATGGCAAACGACTCTTTGGACCTTGAAAGGAAAGGATATTACAGTTTTTGAATGATGTAGTCTCTTTGTTTTTCTTGCCCCTCTGCCTCGTGTGCCATCCAGCAAGGTGCTTTTTGTACCACGCGACCGTTTCGTGCAAAGAGCCTTTTTTTTTTAGCGAAGCACGTCAACCGGAAGTAGACTTTTTACATTCCTGAGCAGGGGGTTTTGCCAAAATTTTCGGTTAAATCGTCTCTACAAGTGTAAAGACGTGCGTCTCTCAAACGCGCCTTTGCTTAAGCTCCCTAATAATGGACTTTTAGCGGGGCCTACCGTGAGGCATCTCCTATGTGGAGGCCTGATCTCACTGAGAATACACTGAAAGATGGCTTTGCAAAGAACTGCCCTACTGTACCTGAAGTAAGCTGATTGACTTGTTACCTTATAAGCTGGAAAGCCCAAGTTGTTCAACACGGACCTAACAGTTCCTCCTCCAGGACTTTCTGACAGACGCTCTAAACGATTGATGGACAGTTCGGAAACAGGAACACGCCTTGGGCTAAAAGAGATAAGAAAAACCGTCACCTAACGTACAAGGTCACAAGGCACAGGGTCTTCACGTACAATATAAAACGTAGCGTATAGGGTAGAGAAGAGGCGCCTAGATAAAACGCGGACTGGGGTGAGTTCGAGACAACGACAATGCAGGTACTTCACCGCGATTGATCGTCATAGCCTCTGATTCTGAAACATGGACAAGATTCGATGTACAAAATACTTTATCCAAAAGGAAAACGTGAAGTGAGTGACAAGAGAATACGTAGTTAGCTTCAGTTACAGAGAGTCCCCCCTCCCCCCCCCCAACCCGTAAAGGACACATTTGTGCAAAACCAAAATAGTAGACCTAGCTAGTGTGTTCCAAGGCTTTCCTTAACTCAGAACTGCATTACTGACCTATCAAGCCCTGAGTAGTGTAACTGATCTAGCGGCAAAGCAGCAAATCGATCCACCTCCTGGGTCACGCTGTTTTGCAGTCGTTTTGCCATGGCGACCACATGCGCCTCGTGCGAACAGATCCTGTCTTGTATATACTGAAGCAGCTGAGAGAAGAAACAGGATAAAAATCAAGCCATCTTGTTTGTATTTTGCTTTCTCGTAGCAGGCAGTCTTCCACTGTTGGGGGTGACCATATAGTGGACCCTGATGCAGGGTAGAGACAACGTGTACTCTGCAGGTTTTCCTCTATCAAAGTATTTCCCAACGACGAAGTCGGGAAACAAAAATATATATATTTTACAATTATTCCACGAGTGCGCGTTGGATATGAGTTGGCTATAATTATCTCATATCCAACAAGCGCGAGTGGAATAATTGTATTATTAAAACGCCCACAAAATATCGAGAATTCTTCCCGACTTTATTTGTAAACACAACCGATTTTCAGCTAGTTTTTTATTTTGAGCAGACGCGTACAGTTACCATATTTGGAGAGCATGGTATAACGGCTCATATACCGTGATGGCTAAGCCAATCAGTTGCATTATCCAACGATTCCGTTTTTATTAAAAAGATATATAAAATAGCTGGGCCGGGTTGTTTTGTTTGAGGCTAGGAAGATAACCCGGGCTGGTGCGAAAATTAAATTCAAATAGCAAAGCTTAAAAAGAACATTCAGTTTAATTCCTTCTGTCTATTAGAAGTTGATGATTGAATGTTCTAATTATTTTTATTTAATATGATAAGAGAAAATAATCCGAGAAATGCTTCTGAACGCGGCCTTCAAATTACTGGGCTCTGAATAGCAGCGCAAAGAGAGACATCTATTTACGATGTCACGGGCGTTGAACATATAGTTTTTTTTAGTCCAGTATTAAAACATGATAAACACCACTACTTATTTGTAGCAGTAAATCACCATACCTCTTGTTTATGTTTTTCCACCCTTGCCCTGGCACTCGAGTTTTGTTTCACAAGAGCTTGAATCAGCGCCTGTTTGGCTTGCTGTTGGACACAAATTGAACATAACATCTATTTCATTTTAGAATTGAACGTTCTGTGTTCACTAGTTGTAACTTAACTTTTTTAAGTGAGCATGAGCTTCATAGGCCCGTTTCAAACGTCGCGCTACTGCCGTGCCAAACTAAATTGATCGAATTAAATTCGACTTTAGCACGGCAGTAGCGCGACGTTTGAAACCAAGTCGTGCTACTGCCGTGTAGCACGGCAAGCCTTGTCGTGCTACACGGCATTAGCTCGACTTGGTTTCAAACGTCGTGCTACTGCCGTGCCGAACTCAATTCATAAATTATAAGTACGGTAGAATATATTTAAAAGTTTGCTTAACCGTTTCTTTATTTTTGTGTTTAGTTTTCGGCAGCAGCCGTTCTATTCGACTGAATTAAATTCGACGTCTGAAACCAAGCTGTGCTAGTGTCGTGTTGCAGTCGAGCTACAGTCGAGCCAGCTTAGCACGGCGGTTGCACGACGTTTGAAACAGGCCATACTTATAATAATGACATTCATTTACGGCCCAGCCTGTTCACAGTCCCTGTATTTTCTCTTCAACGTCCGTCGAGCGTGCGTGATAAAAAATAAAAACCGCGGGGGATTTATTGACTGCCAGCGCCAGAGGGTATGGGTGGGGGAAGAAGAAAATAGACGGTTTGACATGGGGGAGGGACTTAATAAACCTCTTCTTCCCCAAAGATGTTTACAGACGTTCTTTATTTTTCTTTCTCGCGCTCGCCAATGTTTTCGAAAAGAACGAAAAGAAAAATAAACCAATGTCTGTGTACCGCTACTTACAGCCAGCTTTTCAAAGTCTTCAATCTTTTTATGTTTCATGAGTAGAATTTCTCTTGCTCTGAGTCTTTCGTTTCTTGAGTTGGTTAACTCATCCACTGCACCCTTCATGTACTCTAGCGAAGCTTTGGATGCCGTTAGTTCCAGTTCATTATGATGCAAAACTCTGAGGACAAAAATCACTTATACCTTCAGAACAACCTAAATTCCACAATAAAGAAACACCAACAACAACAACCTTTATTGTGCTCTTGGTACCAAAGAAGGATTAAAGTAAATTAAAGGAAATAATTGCGAAAACAAGAGAGCACAGCCACGCAGAAAAAGCAAAAGCTAATCGTGCTGAGCGGCTGGGCCAAGCAGAAAAAAACAACAACAACGATAAAAAAAAACATTTAAATAGTAACTAGATATTTACATTGTAAGTTGTAATAAATGAGCAAATGCACACATAAACGAACAAAGAAAAATATTTAAACTGTAATAAGGAAAAACAAATACACAAAAGAATAAACAAAGAAGCCAAAAAAAAAAAAAACGGCTGCGCACACAATTAGCCGCATATAAAGTACACCAAAGAACCAAGATCTTGTCTAACTCCTCACATGTAACGTACACAGCCATAATATAACGAAAACAACGAAAAAAATGAAAAAAAAACACGACCAAAAGAGGCAAAAATTAAGAGATTTCAACGCTACATCAAAAACGCGTCCATCTTGCTCGCTGACCGCTGAGAAACATTCCCTTTAAGGCTGCGTCCACGCGAATCCGAACATTTTTGAAGCCGCATACTTTTCACACGAATCGGCCATCTTTCCGATTTACAACTGTCTTTCTGTTCACAATCTTCGTAAAAGGAATGCAAAGTCTTCTACTCGTCCAGGCCCCGGGGACGAGTAGAAGAGCAGTGATTGTGTTACCTCTGCGTCCTTCGTCCCTGACGCAAAAAAGTTGCCAAAGACGCAAAATAGTTCAAGGCGCATGCGTCCCGTAGGATGCAAAGATCGATGCTTACAAACCTCGCCAAGTCGATATTTCCCGGCGAATCCTTATAGCAAGAGGCTAGTTTTGCCTCCAGTTCTTGTTGTAGTGTTTGAAGTCTTTTTCGGCCTCTCCAAGCCTCGTTCAGCCCCTTTTCAGATTCTAAAAATCTTTGAAAGTGTGCAGCCTGACCCTCCTAAAAACAATAATAAAAAAAGTTGAGAAAAGTGACATTGAGATTCGTGCGACTTTCCAGTCACGAGAACGATAATCCTTACCGCATGCTTACTGCGTGTTCGACAAAATAACGAAGAAGTCTTCAGAAAATTGTATTAAATTACCCGTCTTAGTGATGGAGCCGAAATCTTCGAAGCAGTTTTACGTTCAAAATTAGCAACTTCGTTCGAAGATGTCTGCTTAAAGAGCGGCAATTGGTAGAAGTTATCAAACTACAGTGGCAGATAACTGACCTCTATAAGCTGATGAACACTTTGAAATAAGGATGGCGGTGATGATGTGTCTGTCAGTTTGCCAGAGTTTTCGTATTTGAACCTAGTAAAAGAAAAAAAATGTACATATAACTCTTAACAAGAATCTAGGCTACTTTACGTAACAAAGGGCTTCGATTTATAAAGAAACGGTTGGTAAAGCAACAACAACAAGCAAACAAACAAAAAAAAAAAACAAAAAAAACAAATTAACGGGCGGATATGTGCATACAATGCTACTAGAGTTTGCCTGTACTTGTATATTAACACTTAAATAAATTTGTCTTTTTTTCCCAAAAAAACCGCCTTTTTCCCTGATTTTCCTTGACTGTAGCAGCCCCAGGGACAAACAGGGAAATGAACCTTAGTTGTAACTACATGTTTGGGGGAGTCAAGTTGAACTGAATCAAGACATACTTAAGTTCCTCTGCATCCTTTTTCAGATCAATTCTTGCCGACACTTCCTGCAGACTCACGGCGGAGTCCTGTGTGATTCGAGATAACGATGTAATGATGTCCTGTGCAGTGTGCTGGGACAGGATGTTCTATAAGGAGTAAAAACGAGGCAAAACAAGTAACAGGGTAAATTCATATCCCTGCTTAATTCTGCTGCCATACAGTCACTGACTGTACGGTAACTTGAAGTGCGGTAATTTGAAGGATAGTGCTGATAATATTTGAGTGCCCCTCACATCAAGGTTTTCCTTAAAGAGACTAATGCTTTATTTTGGCAGATGATGTACATAAGATAATTTTGTATACGTCTGAAGGTAGAGATACACTGTAACCCGAACATGCTTAAGGGAGAAGAAACTTTCCTCCTTTATCGGGTATAGCATAATTTAAAAAATTAAAAGAGAAAGAGAAGTAAGAGGTTGTTACTTGTGATATCCGCCAGGGGAAGGGGAGGGAGATCTGCCCTCGATATAATAGGGACGGGAATGCTTGTAGGAAAAATTAAAATGAAGCCTCTAAAGGAGATCATTCTAAAGGTGTTGGTGTTTGCTTTCTCACAAATAGATATTTCTTTATGCAGAACCCTTGCAAAAGAGAATAAACTTCTGATTGCACAAAACAAAATTGTGGTGGGATTCAATGTGATCAGTAAGACACGCTTGATTGCAATTGACCTCCAATCGGTGTGGGACCCCAAAACTGTCCACTTGGTTGGAGATCTCCATGAATCGAGTTGTAATCGACCCCAAAACGTGCCGTAATCAAAAAATCTAAAGCTCCTTTTATACGATTTAGCTCGATAGAGCGACTGCAGACAATGAATAGATATGACTAACAGAATGCCCCTCCTCCCTCTACAAAAAAAAGATCAAAACCATAAAAACCTCTACTCCAGTCCACAGCTGGTCTTTAATCCTTTTTTGACTGTCATCATCAATTCTTTGGGGAAAAAGGAGAAAAATATCATCATTTTTGTTATTTTATCGCCACCCCCTCACCCCTTGCCAATGTTTCTTTACACGTGTAGCTATTTGAGCTGTTACTAAGCCAGCAGTGTCTGTGAACATACTGGTTATAAAAGAGTGAGGCATCTTGTAGTTACTTTCTTTCACCAAAAATACTTTACCAAAAGAAAAACAATGCTGATTGGTTATCATACCTCAGTAGAACTGAGCAGGTTCAGATCTTGGGCTGAGGTATCCGTTACTGAGTAGGACATAAATTGACGTGACGTTACACGAGACGATTCGCAACGACGATTTTTAAGCACAACACAGCGTTGGGAAATCGGTGTGACATTGTTTCAACATTGCAACGCTTCAAATCGGCCCGTGTAACATCACCTTTAGACAGCTGAAAGAAACTGATTTCTCAAGTGGGGAAATGAATAAATATTAATTACTATTGATAATGATAATGATGATGATGATGGTTAAGGAACCAACCTTCCAGATTCCTCTTCTGCTTTGCATACTTCATGCAAGAATGAACCAATTTTCTCACACAATTCCCTAACAGATCTCTGTTGTGTAAAAAAAGGTAGAAAAACTTAATCATATTTACAGTTATGTACTGGGTTGTGTGCTGTGTACTGACTGTCTTTGGGAAGAGAGAAACCTAACTCCTTTCCAAGTGTAAATCAGGTTGAATGGCACTGAAATCACCACCGGCCTCTGTTCCACTGAAGGGCGAGGTTGCTTAAAAAACTACTGTAAATTGGCCTATTGCCAAAATAATAAAATTATCAACCAATTAAGTAAAAACATATCTGTACATGTAGTTTTACTGCCATAATATTATTTACAAAGCTGGATCACTGTGTATGGCAGAAAAATGCGTGTATTTCTAATATATGGCATTCGAAAAAATTATTTGAAAAGGGGTCCTATGGGACTGGTTTTTACCAAAAGAATATTATAATTATACTACCTATTAACCAAGAGTGAGGTCATTACCTGGAAATCTCAGATCGTGGCCTTGACGTATTGAATGAGAGATACCAAGATCAATACATCAAGGCCTCAGTCTGAGATTTCCCTGTAATGACCAAACGAAAGAGGTTAATAAGTTATTTTATTATAATTATGGCCTTTTTATTATGGACCTGAGCCTACTATCAATAATTAAAACCAACAACTGGTCAGCGGATAACTTTAAAAAAACAAGTCACCCAATGAGTTGTACTATTGGGCCCGCAATACAGTCAGGTGACACTGGTCAGTGGTTATCCTTTTTGACAGCTGTCAATTGAACATAACATGGATGTCCATAAGGATGTCCACTATCTAAGTTAAACACAGATTGTATACGTCTTGGACACCTAACTAGCTACAGATGTAAATAGTAATACCCGGTCATTACGAGAAAACAGCCAATCAGAGCATGCATACTATTATAGCCATATAATAATTAGTAAGAGGAAATGCTGCTCCTTACTGTAGAGGCCGATTCCAGTCCAGTTGGAGTAGAGCGTCCTTCTACAGAACCAAACATCTGAGAGCTGCCACTAATGATCCCTTGTGATGTGTAATAAGTTGGATCCAACACCTTTTTCCTTGCAGAGATTTTGAAAAGTGTTAAAAATTCAACTAACCTGCAAATACTGACAGCAGTATCTTGTTACTCCTCCTTGCTGGGACATTTTGCAAGACGTTGGTTATTAGTGCCTTACCGGATTCAATTTAAAATATTGCTACTCGTGCACCAAGCTCTCTTTGGTGTGGCCCCTGTCAACCTAAAATTTCTAAGTTTCAAAGAGAGTGGTTCCTACAACTTTAGATCTAATAGCAGCTATGAATAAAAGGTCCCAGAGCAAAGTTCAAGACCCTTGCGGACTGGACCTCCGCACTTTACATGGCCCCTCACTGTGGAACACTCTCCCTTTACTCAGGCACTTCCAGAGTATTCAAGGTCCAAGCAGGTTCTAAAGACCTCTTTATTTCGTTTTTCATTTGCCCAGTAAATCAATTCGTGCACACCGATTGCGGTGTTGTACTTTTACTTTCTCTAAGTGTATACGAGCACTTTAGAATATGGATATAGTTTTAGAATTATTTCTTTCCATATGCAGATATTGGAGTTATTTTTAACATGTATCATAGTTCCTACAATGAAAGTCGCTACTATAGTCCATGTGGGTACTGTGTAAGATTTTGTTAAGGCTCATGTTTCCCAACCTTTAGGAAATGTTAAATTAAAGAGAAATTTAATTGTACAATGTAATCACTTCCGGAATTTAATCCATGTGGTTTAACAAGCCTGAGTTGCAGGCCTAATCTAATCCTGGTGAGTATCCTCTGCAAAGCAGTGCCAAGATCTTTGTTCTTGGCCACCAACGGACTCAACAAATAACCGAAACTGCGTTTTGAATTTTCCTTCAACCTGATTGGCAAAACAACAATGGATTTTTAACAGGCCAATCATGGTACATACTCAAATCCTGGTACATGTGTACGGGCCTAGAACAAGGATTTTGGCACTGGCTTTTAGATAGACTTTATCAAAGGTTTAGTTTCATCTGTGGTGGTTTGACCCACCTTGCAACTTCTTTACAGACTGTTATCCTGCCATTTATTTGTTTGGCCAAATCCATGTACAGCTCTTTTGACAGATGGCACTGTTTGGAGTAGGCACTTAACAATGCATTTCTCTTGGCAAGATCTGAAATCTCTCTTTCATTTTCTGAATAGCTCTCCTCTGTAAATCAAACAAAGAAGTTGCTTTAATATTCGTGTTTCTAAAATGTAAGGCCTTTTTGGTTTGGCAGGAATCACTCATTGAAATTTCTTTTTTATTTGAGGCATCACTTAGAAATAGTAGTTTTTCAAAACAAACACAGTTCTTAGATATCTTTTAAAATAAGCCTCATTATTGATAGCAAAAGGTTTACGAGGCATTTTAAGGCACCTGATAACAAATTATTTGTTTGCATGTACATGTAGGTTCAAATAATAGGTTCAAATTTTAACTGTTTCATAAAAAATTGTTGGACAATAAATCACTTCGAAATTTATCAGACAATGTCTGACTACTGACAGTTATTTCCAGCCATCCATGTAAATGTACAATACTGCATTAACATAAAAAAATTATTCCATCAAACTTATGCATCAGAATAAGTGAGTGCTTTTTTTGTATTTAGACTGTACTACACAAAAACAATCATAAACATTAGCATTGTTGTCACTTCACCTGCTTCAAGAATCTCTTTCTGTACTGCTTTGATTTCCTTCTCAACATGAAGAACCTTGTTTCTGACATCCACAAGCTCTCTTGCTAACTGGCTGTGTTTTTCCTTCAGCTGTTCTCTTTGTCTGTCATCTGGTTTTAAGTCAGCTGAATGAGAAGTTTGCTCATGGATTAACTGCTGCCTAGCTTGGCAAAGAAAACATCATTAAGGAAAAGCAACCTCACTGGGCAGGTTGGCCTCTTGAAACAGAACTAAACTTTCATTAAAAATTCTCACTTACAGTGGAGCCTATGAACTATGACATTTATGGCACTTTTATGGAATGGTCATTCCCCTCATGACCCAAGCAGACATCTTCAACATCAGACAACAACACATTCAATTCATGAAAAATGATGACTAACTGATCTCTATGTAGAATTGGCTAATCAAGGCAGTTCAGTCATCAAAATCATAACTAATTACTCAATACATATTTATTACACAGTAGAGTACAGATAAATAGTGTATCTAAACTCAACAGCATAAAAAGGATACAATTTTAAGTTTCCACAAATCTTCTGGACAGTTCTGCACCAAAGAAAAAAGAATAAAAGTAATCAGTGAGATGACAGAAAACTCAGTAAAAATGACTTGGCATTGGTCACAAAACTTCTGTTATACGTAAATTCATGAATACTGAGCTCTTGGCTTATTGCATTACACTGTATTTGATTTTTTTGCTGTTACTACCCTTTACACTATACAGTGTGTACAACACATTAGGGCCATTTATACAAGGAAAAATAAGATGCATCTTACATCGGATGCATCTTAAATAAGACGCGAACTTTCTGTATAAATGGCACATTTCGTCTAAAATAAGACATGGCTTAGCTAAGACGCATCTTACTTTAGAACAGCCCTTAACACCTGTTCTTAGATAAGACGCGTCTTAGCTAAGACGAGAAAAACTTTGTATAAACGACCTTCGCGTCTAGTACGCATGCATTAATTTTTGGCGCGCCACGTTGGATTGCCATTGCTACGGGCAACATTCACAGGAATATGAGTCAAGAACAGAAATAAGACGCGAACTTGAGATGTGAACCATTTATACGAGCTGTTCTTGTCTTAGATAAGACATGCTCGTATAAATGGTACAGTTCGTGTCTTATTTAAGACACATCCTATGTAAGACGCGTCTTATTTTTCCTCGTATAAATGGCCCTATTGTACCATCTCAAGAGTTCTTCAAATGTCCTATTACTTCATGCAGCCAATGACAGGCAGACTTGCTGTATTATTGCATCCTGTCCACAGTGACCTATGCAGGAAGTTACTAACATTATTATTTATTAACTTGTGTCAAAGGCAGCATTTTGGAGAACGTTTTGTAGAACCATTCAAGAAACTACTGGGCTAATGACAATAGAAAGTTTCTGCCATTAAATCAATTACCAGGTAAGAGTTAAGAGGAGGGCTTGAGTTTATAATTGAGTTTCCTTCAAAATCAGGATCTTCTTGTCAAACTTTGATACCCTCTCCCCCACCCCTACACCCCAAAATAAATATGTGCGCTGTAAATACATACAGGAATTAACAAAAAATTCAAAATAAATGAAATCACTTTTTGTCATTGATACTTATTTGGAAGAAGTAGAAATCAAATACAACCCTCCAAGTTAAAGTTTTTGCTTGGTCGCCATTTACCAATTCTTTTGGTTTATGGAGACTTTTTTATAAATCAAGTCGCCAGCTTCAAAATTTTAGGTGTCATGGCGACTAAAATGGTCGCAACTTGGAGGGTTGGAATACTAGAAAGCTCAGAAAAACTTCTAAGCTACAGGTGAGAAATGAACTCACGACACTAGTTTTGGATGCTCTATTGAGCTACTGGAGGCTATATGGCAAGCAGGATCAAAATTTCATTATAACAAAAATGTTATATTATTACACCAGTCATAGGTGCTGTAAAGGTAGTGACAGTGGAGGACATGTGTTTCTCCTCTGCAGAAAGGAGGTCACCATGACTACCCAGCCACAGTAAACCTTCAGACACTTGACAACACAAGCAAAAGAGCAAAGCAAAATTTTGAGTGGGAGCATAATATTATTGGCGACTGCATTGACTTAATTTTAAACTTTCCCGAATCATATACAGCCATTTCTCTTTCTAAAGATGCTCACCACTGGGACAGGCACTTATTGTTATTGTCCACCTTAGACAGAATCAACTTAAAGGATAAAGAAAGAACAGGAACCAACTCTAGGTGTCTGCTTTGATGAGGTGTCCATTTTACACAGGTGACCATTAAGAGAGAGTTCACGCTGCGAACCATACAAAAAAGAAGCCAAATTTTACGAGAGTTTGGAAGGTATGTTGTCGGTCAGTAGGCTACACTTTAAATAGAATATTCAATACCATTCAATTATATCAGCAGTTCGGGAGGATTTGGGAGTGTTCAGGAGACTGATGCAACTGTAACTAGCAGATATTTAGAAAATGGCATAAAAGTAGAAGGGCGTAAAAGTCCTAAAGCACTGTTCACAGTTGACTTACTTTGTGGACCTGACATGCTCCAACACATATTTCCAAAAATCTAACATAGGCCCACGGCATAACCTGATAACAAAAATTAATGAGTAATATTACAAAGCGAAAATGAGGAGTGGCTGCATGACTTATAATTGACAGCAAAACCCTGCAACAAAGAAGCTGGATTTTAAGAATTTTTTTGGCTAAAATTTGCCAGTTAATCCCCTTCTATATATGAACCTGTTTAGCCTAAAATTTGAAACAGGTTCTTATTTTCTAAAATCTATGAAAAAATGCTGTACACTTGGGAAAATAACACGAGTCAACATTGAGAATCTTCTTTGGAGACATAGGTGCCTTATCACTCCAAACACAAGGTAATGGTATGCAGATTTCATATGAGGAATAAGCTGAACCACTAAATACTCTTAGCTATACTGAATTTTTTTCTTCTGAAAATATGAACCTATTTACGAACCTTCATAGGCTAAACTTGTACTAACTACACCTTATAATAAGAACCTGTTTAGGCTAACTTAGAAAATCTAGGTTCTTAGTCACAGGGTTTTACTGTATTCTTTTTCATTCATGGTACATCCAGCTACATGTACTCGTGATATATAATGCAATGGTGATTTTTGCACATTTTGCAACTGTTTGGAAAAATTAATACAATGTAACAAACTATGCAACAAAGTTTCAAGTCCTATTAATAACAGTTGATAGATAACTGAGCCTATTTTAAGAAATACTGTCGAAAATATAGCCAAAGTACACAACAAGGTGGTTTACTCCAAATGATGTTTCTCATTAGAGCTGGTACAGCGTAATAGCGGCTTTTGAAGCTTCATTTTTTCTACATTCACTTTTAAATCTGGTGTTAAATTCTTTCTGCTATCTACCATCTCTTTGAAAGTCAGAGTTTGTGGTCAGTGGTACACGTGTCTATAATAAGGAGGGATCCACAAGGGGAGAGTTGACTAAACCAGTGCATCACACGGAACTGACCCCAGGGCTGTCAACTCTCCTGGATAATCCGGGAGACTCCAGGTTTTAGACCGCATCTCCTGGACTCCAGATTAGAGTCTGAAATCTCAAGGATAATCGCCGAAGTTTGCCATTTCTTGTAGACTCGACGTTCTGACAATAAAATTTCAAATATTTTGCGTTGTTTGAGCTATTTAACTGTTAACATCAAACGTTTCCTCATAAACTCCGGTATGCCATTGAAATATAAGCAATAATGTGATTGGTGGGAAGTAAACCAATCAGGTCAAATGTTACAACACCAACATCTTTTTTGCGCGTTTTGTGTCATTACAAATTCGTGATGATCGGAGTCAATGAGTATTTTTTGTGCTAATGATGTCATGTGCCGAACATTAAAATGTCATCTATCATCCTTCCCCTTTTGATTCTCAATATTTAAAGACGTGGGGGGTTGACAGCCCTCTGACCCTGGCTGGTAATATCTGGGAAGCAGTGGCGTGATCCTTGATCTAGGCCCTCTCTAGTATCAACAAATTACAGGAAGTGTGTTTCACAGCTCCCTTCAACCAGATTGACAAATCAACAATGGCTTTTTTAACAGGCTAATCATGTCGCTAGACGTACACAACATTGGCTAAAACCCTGGTACGCAGCTGGGGACCCAGAACAAAGAATTTCGGCACTGGCTTGCAGACGGACTTAACCAGGAGTTTAGTTTCATCTCTGGCGAAGGCTACAGTTGACTGCAACACATGTAAATATTATGCTCAATACCGAAAAAATTCCGAAAATAAGCCCCGGGGCTTATATTTTTCAAAGGCATCTTTTGAGGGGCTTATTTTTGGTGGGGACTTTGGTGGGGCTTTTTATATTCAGAAGGGCTTATGTACAGAGGGAAATTTGCGTTTAAAAAGCTGTATTCTTGGAAGGAAATTTACCGTTTTTCTTTGTTTTACTTTGTGTTTGAGGGCAATTTCCAAGTACAAGCCCCCCGAGCGGCTTATATTTGGAAGGGCGATTTAACAGTTGGTGTCAACAGACACTGAAGTAGGTCGTAGCTTGGGAGGCCTGTGGCTGAACGTTAGAACAATTCTGTCTTTTTAATTGTTTCGGCTTTCTTGCGTACATTGTTGGCTCATTTCTATGCCATTCCCGTCACTTTTGAAGGAAAAGAGTACCCATTCCTTTCGCCCAATCATTTTTTTTTCTGTTAGCTTAACTTCGTACTTACATCTTGAAGTCCTCCGTCGATGGAAGACTGGCATTGATGTGTCGCCCTTGAGGCCTAAAACGCATTTCGTCCAAGGCCCATCGTCGAAGTTCATGGAAAATATCGTGCTCTCCAGCCATTATTGTGAAAATTTAAGGCAGATTTTTAGCATCTTCGCCTAAAATATTCAAAAGAAAACTCGCAAGGAATCGGCAGTAATGCATCAAACATTGGCGCTCAAAAATCTAGTAACCAGACTCCCTTGATTGCACGAGTACGAGGCTGTTATCACAGGGTCGCCGCGCGCGGAGGGAATCCGACCACAAAATTGATTTTTTTGCATGATCAAGACAGGGACTTCAGAATAAAGCAAGGGGCACACATACACTAACCCGCAGCTTAAACCCACGGCCTGGCCAGTACCTCCCGCATGCGTACAGCCATAACACCCGGGCAGTGGCAGCCATGGACAGCTGTTTCGCCCTCAAATTGGGGCTCATCAGTCATCAGCATGGCATAGTCGTCGGACCTCTGTACGGACAAATAATAATAAAGTCATAATAAAGTTTAGTCTATGTGTAATACATGTGTTATAACGGCTTTACAATAAAGATATATTTGTTTAAGTCAAAGAGATTCAACGATGGAAGGTGTACCTACAAAAATACTGGGTCGAGCCACCTTAATTGATCACAAAAAGCTCAGTCGTCCGATAGGGCCACGAGAGAAAGAGGACTTCTTTTTAACGAAGAGAAACGACGCAATTCAAAGATTGTGGTATTGATGAGAATGAAAACGAAAGTTACGCTGGTTCACGAAATGGCCAGAGAAGCTCCGTTTCTACTCGCCAAGAGGTATCCACTATGAAAACGTTCAAAAAATCAAAAGAAGTTGAGGGGAAAAACGAGTACTTTACTGACGTGGACGATCCGCGTATTTAAAACTTCCAAACCAGCAAGGAGTTTACTGCTGATGATTTAGAGTTAGTGTTTGAAAGTGAATCCGACATCCCTTTTGACTCATTCTCATTCATGATCATTCGATGTATCCACTGTGGCCTGCAGAAACAAATGCATCGCGCACGGCAGAATGAGTGGATATCGTCAGAGTTTTTTATGACCGCCGAAGCGGCAAATTCAAATGCACGAGCGCTTTGAATAAGCTCCGAATAAGAGAAGAAAGCGACTCTTTTGAACCACCAGCGTTGATAAATCTCATTCGTGCGACTTCGTTAGCTCCAAACTGACAAATTCACTGATGAAATGTTGAAAATGAATGATTTATGTACGATTTAAGCACAAAAGATTTGCATTTTACTTAGCAGAAGGACCGTTTCTCTGTACTTGAAAATTGCTAAACTGAGAGGGAATTTTTTGTATAGAAGCTGACTTTATGCATGATTTTTGGAAGCCAGTAACAAAATCCACCGACAGAATATGTAAGACTGGTCTTTCCTTTTAGCAGAATACGTTTAAACTTTTTAAAATTTATGGACAAGAGCCACTATCTTTGGGAGTTTGAAAAAGTGTGCTATTGTTTTAAGCACAGGTATGAATAACAATGGCTGCCAAAAATAACAATACGCTTTTCAAAACCACTCACTTGAGAAGCATGTTATTAGTTGGTGCCGCGAACTTTAAAATAAAATTGAATAACCATTAGACTTTATAAACACAATCCGCCTCGCGTATACGCTTCGTCAGTATAATGTAAGAATAGAACACGTAAAAGTGGAAAGTATCGGGGGTTCCCTTCGGAGCTCAATGAACCCCCGATCAATCCACTTCTTACGCACATGGTCGCTCCTTTTGTGGAGGAAAACAAGCCTTCATTTAGTTTGCAAGTGAGAGTAGCCAGTTCACAGATCCTCGAGATCATCGAGCGCGCGAACGAAAATAAAAACAGCGAGCTCGTAGATCTTGAAAAAGAAAGCAACCTTTAGGAACAGGCTAGAGAAACTTTGGAGATGAGGAGAAGTTTCTCTTCCGCAAAAGGCCTTTGAGTTTATCGAAAAAAGAGACGGGATCAAAAAGCACCAACGGGTTTTGGCTAAAAACGAAAACAAAATTAGCATGAAAAGACAAAAGACACTAGCTTTTGCCCTAGCCCCTCTCTCGTTTACGTTGATAAACAACATTAACTGTAGATGTAGTAACAGTGACGACACAAGCAGCTCGCTAACACTTCGCTCGCGACAATCTTTTCTACAAAACTCAAGGCAGTTTTCAAGAGAGCGCAACTTTATTTCTTCGACCACAGTTATAAAAGCATCGTAAGATGACAGCAACAGTAACGATATGTTCTGAAAAAATTTTCCGCCAAACTTCCTCCTCCTTTAAAGAGATGTTTTTCGAAAAGACCTGAACACAGTAATATTCTAATTAAGTGAAGATCACGACAAAACACGCAGTTAATTAAGCACCTGTTGTAATAGCCCAGTCACGTTTGTCACAAAAAAGGGTTTTACCGCCAGTCTCTTCGGCTTTCTGACCTCCTGTTGCGTGAACTCGCTAATTTTTTAGGCCCCTCGATCACTGTCATCCGCGCATTGTGCTCTCTTCTCACAATCTAATGTATTCAATGGATATATGTTGTAGTTAATTTTTTATCTCAGGCAATTTTTGTTTTTCTTTTGTTTTTGGGTATGATAATGTATGCTAACGAAGTTGAAACAAAGGAAAAATAAAAATTACAAAAATTAACTACAACATATATATTAAAAAGGAGCTGTGAACATAACTAATTAGGCGGCCATTCATTCCTTTTTATTTTTAGAAGCCCACCAACATTTGCGCTTCCTAGAAAAAAAAAAACGCCTACATTTTTCTGGAAGAACTAGGATGGTAAGTTTAAGAGCGCTGTTCAGTAATTAATGTCCACACTGATAACTGTAGAAAAAAATTCCAAATTAACCGCTATTCAGGGAAAGCGGCCGCGGCCTTGGCTTTCCTGACGAGAGTTCCCGTTTGACACATTTATTTATTTCAGTAGTTTGACTTTATTTCGAAAATGTATGATGAGGGAAAATATAGTCCAAGGTGAAAGGTGACGACTGGTTATGGACCAGTTATGCCGCTCCCGTCGCGAGTCACGTTTGTTTGTTTTTTTTTTGTAAATTGATGTTTCTACTTAAGATTATGCTAATTTATGATGAACCTCCACTTGCCGGCAGTACCCAAATGTACTGGGGTGGCTGCTCAATCCGACGGAAGGTTTGGCTCCAAATTTCATCGATATTTTTTTTCTCTTACCTTGCCATGGGACGTTTTAATTTAAACAAAGTGGTCTGATTAATATAATATTTAAATGCCTTCGGGCATCTAAACATTGAACGTCACAAGGGCGTCACCTTCCATCCTTTTTTATAATTATGCCATAATCCACACACGGTCAGCTTCTCGATCAGTTCATTACAAGGGGGGAACCAAACGGAAGTCGTTTGTGTTCACTTGTAAAATTAACGAGTTTGGAAAATTGTGAATAAGATACATTGGAGAAATCGTTTTCTTCCAGAACAAAAAAGTGTCTGTGGTTGCGGAAAGGTTCAATTATTTATATTAATCTACGTATGTTTACACTTTATAAATGGTATACATTTTACACTGAACGTTTTCCCAGCTCAGAGCAAGAGCTCTTTTATACTTTATTCTCTGACACTGTTATCTCTGTTTTGCTTTTTTTTGGTTTTATTTCGTATTTTTATATGTATCCGATAAGCGTTTGCTCATACAACCTACGAAAATTCCGCTTTAAATAATACCGATATTAAATCATCAGCAACTAATTCAAGGTGACTTTCAGAATAAATATCAAAATAAGAATTAATTAACACCTTTCCTAGATGAATGTCACAAGACGCTTTTAGCTAGAGAGACCTCTCAAAGTATTGCAGTTTAGTGCATTTGATGTTTAGCGTAATTTTCGAAATTTTACATATCAGTCTAATTCCAGATTCTTACTTGAAACACAGCACTTTTAACAAAAAAGAAATCTACTTTTAAAGTGGAATCTCAAACTGTCGAATTTTTAAATTAACTTACGCAAACAAGGACACAATTTTATTACACAAGGAAGATCTGTCAGTCTAGTTTATTGTTAAAATTCAAAAACTTCAAGACTACTCGGGCTCTTTGCCTTGCAAAATGAATACTTTTACTTTTGAGTCTCGTACTTCCGTCATAGCGAAATGTTTTTTTTGTTCGAGCTATTGCTATCACCCATTAAAATGAGGCATTACGCTACCTGAGGCGCGTGTAATGTTTAAACTGCTAATTCTAGACCTTCGAGGAAATTCTGCGCTTGATTTTAAAACGACAACTTCACTTTTCCTTCTAAAACGTTGGCGCAAACAGATTTCTTTGACTGCACTACGGATATCAGAAATACGCCAGCAATAAACCATTGGGTTCAATGAACTGTTCAGGAACACGATTGTGGTGGTATAAAGATTAGCTGTCTTTACATTTGCGGTATAGCCTTCCGTCCTGTAAAGAATTCTGACGCAAAGTAAAGGTATATAGCAGATAACGAAGATTCCAATGATGTATAACATTGTCAGGGTAGACTTCTTGTAACGTTTCATCCTGAGTAAACGGTGATTTACCGCACCAAACTCTGGGCGACCTGTGTTTTGCTCTTTTATCTGATTCTCGTGTCGCTTAACGTACTTAAAAACCTTAGCGTAGGCCAGGAATGATAAAATTAAGTTAGCAAGTATTATTGAAATAAAGATATTGTTAAAAATTGTGTCATTTGCAATCCAGAACCTAGACGCGGCAAACAAAATATAAAAGGCCCAAATCAACACAACAACACCAAGTATCCGCTTTGTGGTAATCACTTGCCTGTAACGCAAATGTAGGTAGAGTGCTAGATATCTTTCGATAGCAATGCCTGTCATAGTACAAACCGAAGCTCCAGCCGTTAGAAACCCGAGGGATTCTAAGAGAATCCTGGTCGTGCAGTATATGTTGAAAATCTTGGAGATTTCGCCGATTTTGTGGACGACAAAAGCAGGTTGAGCGAGCAGGCCAACGGTAAAGTCACTGAACGCCAAACAACAGAGAAAAATGTTCGAAGGCGTTTGAAGAGCCAGGGTCTTCCATACCGCGAAAATTATGGCTGCATTACCAATCACAGCCGAAAGAGATGAAAGAAAGTTGATGATCGATGTTAAAATGTGCGCGACGAGCAGTGTTTTTGTTGTCTCTAAATTAATGTCCAGATTGAAGCATTCAAGAGAGAATGCAGAATGATTTGTCAAGTTCTGGTTCGGCATTTAAAAAGTCGTCTACCAAGAAACGACGAACGGAAGAGAACTCAAATGGATTCTTATATATATCTCCGCAGTTCCGTGGCTTGTGTTTTTTTGAACAGCTTCTTTCTTCTCAAGGAAAGTCTTGCCAAGTCCGGGATAGGACAGGTGTTGCTTCGATAGTTGTTTTCAGCAACTAGAGCGTGACTTACTTTCAGTTTCAAGGATCGTAGCCCGCGGGTTTCGTCGGTATTCTCTTGACGCAGCTATTGTATGGGAAAAATGAATTTCCTAATTATTCACAGTGATCATGTTTTTTCCCACCAAAGACAAAGCAGCGTAGAGAAGGTGGATAAAAGAAATTAAATGTTTTAACCATATTGTCGGTTTGTATTCGGAGAAATAGCAAGAGATTGTTCAGTAGAATATAATTGTTGCTACCGTTGACCAATAGTACGATTTTTGATTCTTTTTTGCCAATATTTCTTATTGGGTATTGGCCTGGATCTTCTATTTATTAAGCCCCCCCAAAAATCTCACTGTGTATTAATCAGGCGGCTTCCACTGTGTCTCGGTAAATCTCAATTTAGATTGAAACATTAAAGGAAACGAATCGAAAGAAATTTCTTGCGGTATACAATAATATCTCAGCTTCCATTTAAGCAATCTGGCGACGACGTGGGCTAAAAAGCTCGACTGCTGTGAATAAAATAAGATACTTTGGCCCATAGGGCATATGTAAGTTTCATTTACCCTCAAATTAGAAGAGTTAGCATATTGCTAATGTCAAAAAGTAATGCTTATGGACTCATGTTGACTGGCATCTGAATCAAGATCTTTGTAAAGAAAGGGTAAATAAAAAATATTACTCCACTTCCTTTTTCGCTCTGAAATTAAAATCGTTCGTCTTTTTGTTTTTCGTATATTTATTTGTTTTTTGCTTCTTTTCCCCCTTTTTACAAAAACTCATTAGTAATTTGGCTAGTTAATTTGATATCAGCTAAATGGGTTTCCCTTTTTACGATGCAACACGAAATCAACTTCTAGAATCTTCAATTACATTTTAATAGTACCACCTGGGTACAGCTGGGCAATACGACATTTATTTACGGTATAAATCGATATTAATCTAGCAGTGCTCCTTTCAGTGTTCGGTGGGTAATTTGCAAAAAAATAACGGTCAGTTGCCAGCTTTCATATTAAGGTTGCATTCAGTTTTACAGAGTGCTGGAAATTGTGTTTGGTACTAGCGTGATCTTGCTCGCCAGACACAGCACGCCCTGTCACCAAGTAGATATACCCTCCAGTCTTTTAGTGCGTTTAATGTTAAGAAGACTGCTTAACTTTGTGGCGTCAATTGTCGATTCATTTTAGGTTGAACTTCCGGATCAGGCATATATTAAGGCATATATTATTGTTGTTGTAGCCTGCGTAGCAAGCGTTTCCAATCGAGTTATTGCGCGAAAGTTAGAGCGGAAGCAAAAAAAAAGTTGTTTTTTTGCTCTTGTCCCAGCTTTCTAGACGAACCTCGCGAGGAAACGCTTGCTACGCAGGCTATTGTTGTTGTTGATGATGATGATTTTAAAATAGCCCTTATCTCAATCTTAAAACAACTTTTACAGTAATTTACAACAACAGCTAGAAGGGATTACTTAAGTACATCGAGTACGTAAAACGAGTAATTGTTCGTCATTTTATAGAACGACACTCAATGATAAATTATTTATTCCACTTCCCTTCCTTTTCTAAGAGTTAACATAACTTTTTTATAACTCATTTGTTGCTTATTTCGAACAAGAACCCATCTGGTTGCAATTGTATAACACATATAAAGTTTGTAATAGGGTAAATGATTGTCCTTTTGCGGAGGCAAAAATGGTCTTGAATATGTTCGATTATATTACCACTACACTGGAAGCGCATGTGCAGTCGAAAATAATCCAGCAACTCGGAACTTGAAACTGAGCAAACGACAGTGAGTAGTTTAGGACCAGAAGCCCGTAAATATGGGCTACTGTTTTGGACACATAAATTTCAAAAGGGAACAAAAGTAGAATGATTTCAGTAATAAAAATTGGCTTTGATTGACCCCTGAAGAATGCTGGAAACTGTACATCTGAAAAAAATTTTCGAGAGAGTATGCCCGCCACCTAGCCTGCGACTGCAATACAATTGCTTCTCCTTGCGCTTCGCCGCTAGGTATAGTAATTGAGTCAGGGCCGATAAAAGTTTCTGTCCTGGATTGACTGGTGCCCAGTGGTCTTTACTTGGATTGCACGCGGAGGACGAGATAAGACGAAACGCTAGAAGCGTGACTGAAGGGAGCGCGAGATGGGAAGGAGGAAAACGAAAGGTGAAGACTCCCCTCTTTCTTTCTTTCCATCGTTCCTGGTTCTCCCCTGCGCATCTCTCGGCTACGAAAAAGTCACTTAAAATGTGACTGGGATGCTTCAAACTTTATCGGCGCTTATTCCATCTCGATCAATTCGTCAAATGCTGGCAAATTTTTCGGGAGCTGCATTCTAAATAACTGTACCGAAGGTTAGAAAAAGAAAAGGAAAGTCGTTGTCTTGTGTTCAAGATCTCCACAAAACGCGAAATCTAGGCATTTTCACGTCGTAGTCGTGCAGTGACGGATAAGAAATGTACAAAGAAGCGCGATACACGTGGAAAGTTATTTTTTTACCAATCTATTCCTGTTGGTTTTTTGCTAAACTTGTTGCCGTCGCTTTCGCCGTTGCTTACGCTCCATAATAGGGAGTTTTAGCTTCGACGACGGCGACGGCAGCTAAAACGTCACTTTTTAAATGAATTGGCGTTTTTTCAAACTTTCTCTCGTTTATTCCAGTTCACTGAGAATGTCTAAAGTAGGCAAATTTCTCTAGAGTTGATTTCTTGGGGACCGCCTTCAAGTTAAGAAAGAGAAAGAAACTTTCGTCGTCGCTTGTTTACGTCCTCCATAAAACGTGAAATTAGGCATTTTCACGTCGTAATCGTGCAGTAACGGCTAAGAAATGTACAGAAAAGCGTAATGCACGTGCAAACCTGTTGAGCTATTGCTGTTTTGACGGTCTCGCTGCCATCGCCATCGTCGTTGCTAAAACTCCCTAACAATACTAATAGGAGACTGTGAGAAGACTGAGGACGACTCAGCGGTTGGGACGTTCCTAGTGGTGAGGAGCGACGTGATACGGCTGCATTGCAAAGCCAGCCCCCACCCTCTCAACCCCAACCCGAACCTCTTCAGTGTTTACAATAGATACTACTGCTTTCAGCGGGTCATTAGCCAATCTTTCATGTAAATAATTCTTGTTTCCGCACCTGTTCTTCTGGTTAAATTGAATACTTATGAATGTCTGAGCCTGCCTAAAGATATTGTTAATGTGACGCATTGCTAACGATGTTTTCATTACTAAAAATCATTATAAAGCCGTTCATCGTCAGATATTTCTCTTTCAGTAGAATGTAGGTTCTCGCCTGTTCGCTGCTTGCCTGTGCATAAAACATGAACAACTCTGCATTAGGAAATGTCCGCCTGTTCAGCCTCGATCTGTTAGTCTCCGTTCAGTCCCCCGAGGAATATTTGTTTTCTGTGACCGGGGTACTCTCACCGGCAGTTTTCACACTCCCGCAATATAGTTTGGCGGACCGTCACTATCTCCGCTTTCTGTTAGATAATGAATACATGGACAGAAGAAACATTACTTGTTTAATCAGCTTTATAATTAATGTTACCAAACAGAACCTCTTTGCCACCATGCGAGGTTCAGTGAGAAATGTGTACAGCACGCCCATTCAAGACTAGCCTAACTTTCCGTTCAAGTAAAACAGCTTCCTGGTCAATCAAGCACTGGAAAATTAAGTCGGGGAGGACAGGCGAGGAGAGCCCGGGTAAATACGGGAGGTGACGGGTACGGGAGGAAGGGCAGGAGTTGGGAATTCTTAAATGGTGGGAAGCAGGAGAAATAGAAAGGGAAATTATACGCAAAAATCCTTTAAATATTTTAGTCGCAATCGAAAATGGCTAAGGGAGGGAGCCAAGAAAAAGCTTGGAGCGGGAGCCGGGAATTCATGATACCGGAGTCGCGGGAAGTTTGCAAATCCGTTCTTCCCATCTCCACCCCAATTTTAAAATAATTACTATCGACCTCCTGAAAAGATTTTATCTGTTTTTATTGCTATTGTTTTTAAATTGTCGATCGAGTATGGCTAGGAAATGGACAGAACTATCCGCATTTCTCCGTGTGATCTATAATACAACGAACAGCAAAACGATGAGGGACTATGAGTGTTCGACTACCACTGTTTGATCATTCTTTCATATACGTAAACTTTATTTCGCACGCTTTGATGAGTCCAAAGTAAGTCAGTCTCTCTATCTTTGTATAAGACTCCATGCACCTGTGCCTTTTTAGTGTTTTTCATGTCAATGCAATGACAGCTTGTGGCCTGCGAAATTTTCACTATAATATTTGCTTCTTAAAAGTTGTCATCAACAAGGCAACCGAAAGCCAATAAAACGTTATTGCAATTATCAAATTACCTTAATCAATACCGGCCGGCCTTCTGTAGACTACACTACTCAAGTCTACTTAATACCGTAAAATTCTGAAAATAAGCCCCGGGGCTTATATTTTTCAAAGGCCCTTTTTGAGTTGCTTAGTTTTGGAGAGGCTTATATTCGGAGAGGCTTATGTACGGAGGGAAATTTGCGTTTCAAAATCGATTGGGCTAGCCTCATAGTTGGAAGTAAATTTACCTTTTCTCTTTGTTTTGCTTGGTATTTGAGGGCAGTTTCCAAGTACAAGCTCCCCGGGGGGCTTATATTTGGAGGGGCGATTTAACGGGGGCTTTTTTGCGTTACGAGGTTGGGGGCCTTATACAGGGAGGGGTTATTTTCGAAATTTTACGGTATGTGCACTTTAGAGCCTACAGGATTTACTTTATGAGTAAGGAATTAAGATGGAATCCAGCAGGAAATTGAGTAATTTTAATTTTCAGTGGACAAAAACCTTCGACCAGAATATTTTAAGCCATATCGCATTCTTTTGTATACTTTTCAAGAGCTATAGATATAATTAGTTATCTGTAATAACACTAAAGAACCGAGAAAATAAATTTCAAATTTCACAGGAATTGAGAAAACACAGGCAAATTCGTCATGCATAAGATTTCATTTTGTGAAATTTGAAAAAGTTTGTTTTCTCGGGCTCCGATCAGAACCTTTTCTTTCATACAACTTCAGGTTGCATTTATAGCCCTTGAAAAGTGTGAAAAACAATGCAATATGCTTGAAATTATTCTGGGTACGAGGTTTTTGTCCACTGAAAATTAAAATTACTTAATCTCCTAATGAATTTCATCTTAAAGTTCTTCCCTTGACACCTGCCTTGATACGGAAATAAACCCAGATTAATTCTAAATGTCGTGAAAAACTGATGTAGCAGGTTATTATTTCGCGACTTCTTAATTATTTTCTATTTGAAGGCGACGACCAAGGTGGGATCGTCTTCTTCGGGGTGCTCCTTTTGTGCACTTTAATTCTTTTGCTTGACACCTCAGACAGTATGATAGACCACATGGTGTCAGCGACCTCGCCCTTAAAACGGGAAAATGTCACCCCCAAGACGGCGAGTGGTAAATAAATCTGAGAAATTAAAACTTTGAAAAATTACTTAACTCCCCTTGAGCTCTGACACTATTATTAATTTAAACTGATTGATGAAAAGCAATATCTCCCGTGTTAAACACAACTTACTCTGCTCTGTTTATTAAACTTTTATGAAGGTTAAGATTATGTCTGAAAGAATAGTTAAAAATTATTCTCATAATACAACGCTTTCTTTTTGGATTCTTTTGACACGACTTCTTAATATATATTTTGGTGAGTGTATAATTCAGTTTTATCTAGCCGCAGCCGTAAATATGGCCAGGAATTTCTAACTGAAAACGACCGCCATGGGAGTAATGCAAATAGCGAAGATGAATGCACTTAAATCAGTGTTCTTTTTGCATTGCTAGGATCCAACAATTCCCGTATTCGCAAAAAGGTAGCCAATTTTGCCTTATCATGCAGTGCAGGAAAGTCACCAATTCATAAAAACTATAACTATTATAATAGTTTCACAGCTTGTGAGCTAAGAAATTTCAACCGCAGCAATACGGCTTTTATCTCTCAAGTTCTCGTTATAAAACCACAACGAATTTAACCATCACTGGCGGTCGCAAACCTCAATACTATTATTAAATTTGTTTAATCTATACACTACCGTAGACTACACAACTATACACTTCACTGCTTCACTAATCAGCAGGATCTAAATTATGTATTATGAGGAAATTTCGCCTCCACAGTTGAAAATGTAATAAACCCAGATTACTTGCGAACGTCCTGAAACTTGTAGCACGTTATTATTTCGCCCTTATTGAAAAACGTGTTACTTGGAAACGACGATAAGGCGCTCTTGACTCAGTACAAGGCAACATAGCCTTCTTTGGGATGCTAATTTTCGCGCCTCGTTTAATATCCTAGCTATTGCCAGACTTTTTGACGAACTCAGGTGTCTGCATCCACGCGTTGAACGGCGAAATTAAAAATTTGAAAATTACTAATACCTCAAGCTATCGTAGACTATTATTAATGTTACTAAATTGCAAAAAAAAACCCATCTCTTCCGGCTTACTTGAAACACATGTAGCGAAAGTTAATCTGGTTTATGAAACTTTAATGAAGGTCAAGATTTACTGAAAGAATGGTTCAGTAAACTGATTACAGCCCAAAATATTTCGCTTTCTAAACATGGGCTTCTTTACCTAGCCTTTGAAGCTGTAAAATCGGCAGTGGTAGAGATAGAAACCACCACATTGACTTAACGAGATATCATAGTTCTTTTTCTCTTTAATTTTTAATTTTCTTAACAATTGCTGATAGTTTTATCTAATTGTTCTTATTTTCGAGAGCTTTCTAATGTCAATAAATCAATGCAAAACGAAACAAAAACACGATCGACACGTGATATTTTGGTTTCGAAGAACTTAACCAACTGAACATAGCTACTAAGGACTGCAGTCAGTAGAGATGCATGCAGGAGATGGCGGAGACGAACTTCTCGCGCAATTCTTCAATGCTCGATTCAAATTCAACTTCATTTTCTGTGCCGCAAAAAGAATGCTTGTTATTCGACGTGAATTTCCATACAACGCAGTTTCTTTACGTAACACACATCTTAACTGCAGTTGTCAATAGCTTGTTCTCTTTCACAGCCACTGCCGGTAATGCCGTTGTTATTCTCACAGTTTGGAGATCTCCATCGCTTCATACGCCTTCTAATACACTCATCTGTTGCCTTGCTGTTAGCGACTTAACAGTTGGCTTGTTGACGCAGCCTTGCTTTGTAGTACACAAGATCGGCGAGACTTTGCACAACTTTCGAATGTACTGCATAACCAGGGTAGTGTCCGAGTCTCTTGGAAGCATTACCGCAGGTGTTTCCGGACTCACGATGGCGGCGGCCACCATAGAAAGATATTTAGCGCTGTACTTCCACTTGCGGTACAATGAAATTGTAACTGTGAAGCGCGTTTTGATTGCGGTATCAAGCTTTTGGATCTTCCTCGTCACCTTGGCTACGTTCCGACTACTGCTTCTCCGCCCGGAACTTTACAACACTATTTTAGTGACAACTATTTCGCTGAGTTTGCTGTTGACATACGTGGTTAACGTAAAAATCATGAAGTGTGTCAGAATGCATGAGCAACAAATTCAGGCGGAGTGTACAAGCGCAAGACTGCAAACTGAAGAGAAAACTAGTCGTCTGAGGGATATGTTACGCTACAAGAAGTCAACTGTCACAATGATAATTGTTGTTGGTATTTTTACTCTGTGCTTTTTACCGATGCTTTGTGTTAAGCTAGCACATAGATTATGGGGATACACGGTCAGGGTGAAAGCTTCGTATCTATTTGCATCGACAATTACATTTTTGAACAGCTCAATTAACCCTTTAGTTTATTGTTGGAGGATAAAAACTTTAAGGAATGCCGTGAAATCAGTTTTAAAACAACTAAAATGCAAAAAAGATAAAATCATTCCAAGTTTACAAAGAGGTGAAACTCAAACCTCACAATTGACAGTTTAAGGACTGAGAAAAGTTTGGGGGCCTTTCCTGTCCGCCTTGATTGGGTGGGGTCCCCTAAAAACAGGTTTTTGTTCTATTATTTAAAATATTTGAAATAAGGTCACTTTAATCCTGGCTAATTCATTATTTCGAAGCTCGTATGTAGAAGTAAGAATAACACACCGTAATACCGTGGAAACCGATAAAAGATCACTAAAAGTAGAAGTCTTAAATACATTCGTTGATTGGAAGTAACTCATTATTATAGTAAGCAAAACTCGAGAAACGAGTACCACGTATATAAATACAAAACTAGAAAGTTTACTTACACTACCTTCAGAGCCCGTTATAGTTATTTACTTCCGTTGTATATAATTATCGAACCGTTGTCGATTATAGTATAAATAAATACATTCTCTTTTTTCTGTAAGAATGTTCTTTTTCCGGCCCAGGGAGCTGAATATTCTTATTTTTTCTGCCGATTTTAGGCTGAAAACATTCTTGTGATATTTGTAAATTAAAGTTTAGAACGCGTACTGTCCATAAGTATTACAAATTTTACCGCGGTTCCCATCGAATTGTTAATTAGCATTGAACATTTGGCCTTGGTTGCTGTTTTTTTTTGTTTTTTCGTTTTTTTGGCTAGTTTTGCCGTTTAGAGAAAAGATTTGATCATAGTAGTACTGTCAGTTAAAAACATGTAATTGCATTTTATTAACAAAAACGCTTAACTAAACTTAGGGAGAATGGCGACACATTCAGAACTTGAACTCTCATTTACAGCTTCAGGTTCAGACCAGACGCCCTTTGGGAAGCAGAAAACTAGCGTCCGCAAACTGCAGCTGGCGCCTCACGGGAATGTGTAAAACTGACACTGATTCAGACGGGGTTCCGGTTTTGTCGAAGCGGCAGTAAGTCCCGGAGTAGTCAATCGATAAAAGTCTGTAGCAATCAAGAGGTCTAAATAATATTTGTAACGATAGCATAGAGCCAGCAAGACAACCTCGTTCCTAGGGTTCTCTCCTACCCGCCCTCTCTCGCTCCGTTGGGCGGGTAGGAGAGAACCCTGGGAACGAAGTTGCCAGCAAGATCGAAAAGACTTTATCGTTAAAGTGAGTTCAGTATTGTTGGAAGGCAAGTACTCTCACCACTGCACCACCTTTGCTCCCCAGGTTAGTTCCCAGGCCGAGGAGTCCTCTTGTATCGAAGAAGAAGTGTGTTTCTTCTCGAACCTTTATTAGATTTGTATCCTACATGACAGGTGTCTTAAGGGGTATTAAGGGAAGAGGGCCCAAAAAAGGGAGAGAGATTGGGGAATTAGATAATACGGAAATAAATGACTGAAGCAGGATTTGAGCTTTTCCCTTTTAGTTGTTGTTGTTGTTTTTCCCCCTAAACATCCCCTTTTTGCGCCTGCCAAACAGGCTTATCTATTTTAATTCATTAACTTGTTAAATAAACAGAACTTTTTGAGAGACGACAAACGATTCTTTTTTTGAACTGTTTCATGTCCCAACGATTTTGTCCGTAGCGACTTTTGGCGCAAACATGGACATTTTTCAAATCTCTTATCCCACCTCAGGGAAGATGACATCCCCGGCCACCCGCAAAACGTTTCTTTGTCGAATGCCCCATTCCGCTAGCCTGCGAAAACAGCCGTTTCTCCTCGCTTTTTGCCGCTGGGGACGTGAGGAGCGAGGAGAAACGGCTTTTTTCAAATGCCCAGATGCGCGCGGCCCCTAAAAAGAGCTCACAAAGTCCCCCAGCTTGTTCACAAAAGTCGACATTTTTCAAATCTCTTATCCTGCCTTAATTAGGAAAGACTGACATCCCCCACCCCCAAAACGTTTTTTGTCGTATGCCCCATTCCGCTAGCCTGCGAAAACAGCCGTTTCTCCTCGATTTTTGCCGCTGGGGACGTGAGGAGCGAGGAAAAACGGCTATTTTCAAATGCCCGATTGCGCGCAGCCCCTAAAAAGAGCTCACAAAGTTCTTCTTTCAAGCAATTGTGATTGTCACGGTGAAGTATTGTGTGACAATTCATGCTGGGATTTCATTCAAAAGTGTGCCACCTGCCCACATGTCAGTCACGTGTTTGCTACATAAAACAAAACATCATTGTCACCATTTCATTCATGAGACTCAGTACAAAACGGAGCGATAAGATAAACATCAAGTTGCACCGTTGTACGACAAATTCTACAACCTTCTCTTTGCACCAAAGAACAGGTTTGTTGCTCATAGTGCATCAATTATAACAGTGATATTTTATGGAAGCTAAATTAGCAGAATGTATCTGAGATTTTAGTTGGTTTAGCGCCTGGAATTATGGCGTGTTTGACAGATAAAAGCTGTCAAGCTTAAATTTAATTAAATCGTTATAACATTAACAGTTATTTAAGATATGAAGATAAAAACTTATGGTAGTTGGTTAAAGAAAAGGGATGCGTACTTTCTTTTTACAGAGGTAAGAGAATAGCCACGCGGACAACGCCGACAGCTCAGTTAATCCCTTTCATCTATATTCACTTTCGTTTTGTGCATAAAAAAAATCAATGTTGCATACATTACTGTACGTAACGCACTCCAAATAATCAGTTAACTCGATACAAAGTTTGTTGTTCCAAAGCAAACGAGAGATAATTTAAGAACATGTTCTATTTGTCAAAGCTAAATCGTTAAAACAAGAAAGAACTATCCAAAAACATGTTTTTTAAAACTATTTAAAAATAGCCTGGAAGTTAACTCTTCACCAAGTCGAGAGAGCTTGCAGAAAGCTAAAAATTAGTCATGGAAAACGTCAATATACAAGAATGCCCTGTTTTAGTGGCCAGTGTTTTTCTTACACAGTTAGTTATTTTCTTTCCTTCTCAAAAGGAGGGCGTTTTGGAGGTCTTGCTTCGAGACTATAAAATTATCTGATCGGCACAATGACTATGAGATAACTTAACTGCAAGGATTGCTGTAAACCCAAGCTATTTTTTGAAACTTTATAAGATATTTACACTCTTTTTCGCTCCAGGGCATAATATTCAAAATGTCTGAGAAAACAGAATTGAAAACAGACGAAGAGCAAAAAACGGAGCCCGCAAATGCTACCGTGACATCCGGCTACAAGTACGACGGGGAATGCGACAAGACCTTTGCAAGCAATTCCAACGGGCTGAGACAAAAAGACGCTCATTTGAGGCAAAAGTGCTCATTTGAATGCAACTTTTGTGGAAAGCGCTTCCGTCAAAAGGCTTACGTTAAGACGCATGAGCTGATACACACGGGAGGACTTCCACACGCATGTGATCGCTGCCCAAAGCGTTTTCGACTTCTCGAGGGTCTGAAAGGTCACCAAAGGGTGCACTCTGATGAAAAGCCGTTCTCCTGCGAGACGTGTGGCAGAAAATTCAAATGTAAAGCAAGCCTCAGGAGACACCAAGTGACTCACACTAAAGAGAAGCCTCACAAATGCCTGACCTGTGGAGAGTGCTTCACGCTTCGTCAAAGCCTCAAAGAGCATTTTATCCTGAAACACACAACCGAGAGGCCTTACCAATGCCCACAGTGCAGTAAACGCTTCAAGAGGCCGCAAGATGTTGGGACACATCAGAAAACACACTCCAGTGTGAAGCCTTACAAATGTGACCAGTGTGACTTGGCATTCAAAAGCACAACGGGTCTAAGGAAGCACAAATTTAGTCACACTGGAGAAAGACCACATGTTTGTTCTCAGTGTAACGCAGCCTTTGCGCATCCCTCGATCCTTCGCAGACATAAAGCTTTGAAGCATTCCAATGAAAGGCCTTTTAAGTGTGACCAGTGCGAGAAGGCCTTCGCTATAAAGTGTCATCTTAAGCAACACAAACGAATCCACACAGGTGAAAGGCCTTTCGAGTGCTGGGTTTGTTTAAAGAGGTTTAGCCGCAGAGAATACATAAGAGAGCATATTCGCACCCACACTGGAGAAGCACGGTATAATTGCCCAATGTGCGACAGAAGATTTATGCACTCTAGCAGTTTAAAATCCCATTTAAAACGACATTGAGTTGAAAGAATAAAGTGTGATAATAACCACTGGAATGGGTAAGCACCTCCATTTTTTAAAAACAATGATTTCCAAATATGCATCAGACTTAGGCTGTGGAAACTGTTAGCTTCAGTTTTCTTAAACCATTGTTGATTAAGTTAAATTTCACAGACATTCCTTTGCATTTGGCATGACTCGTCACACAATCCTGCCGAACAAGGTTTGTTAAACTAAATTATCGGACTTCAAAGTTTAATAAGATAGAATATGTGAAAAAAAAACCTGCTTGTTTCAGCTCTTTGGCAGGATTGCTTGACTGGCGATAAGAACATCAAAGTAGACAAGCAGTTCAACAGATGAAGTCAATCTAGTCTCTTTATGTTGTCACGCAACGCTGCTTCACGACACTGCTGCGTACCACCTTTTCCTGTTGTTTCTGTAGACAGCTGTTAGCTCTTCCACATGCTTTCATGTTATCCGAACAGGCGTAACGATTAACTATTATGCTTAATTACGTTTAAGTATCTCTGTTACTGATTATAGAAAGTCACGGATTTGTAAACTGTGCGTATAGCCGAACAAAATAAAATGATTTCCAATGCAATGGCTTCCACATTACCTGGAATTCATGATTGTCCGGCGCCTTCTTCGTCCTGCTTTTTGACAGCGGCGGTTCTACCTTCACTCCTAAAACCCCCAGTGAAACCCTCTGTTTTGGAAGAACGAAATTCTTGAACAAATATGCCCCAAATTTGCTGGAAAACATAACCCGGCCAGAGAACAAAATATGGGGTTTTGCCATGAATTTCTGAGCCCGAGAATTGTTCAGCTTCAACCAGCGGTAAAGACTATAAAAGAAGAGAAACTCATTTAATCCAAACAAAAATTACTCCAGTCGTGATCAGTCAAGCCATTAATCGTTTACGGTAAGCCCCAAAATCCAATCTGAAAACATTTTCTTAGTTAATAAAGAACTGGTTGAGAGAGCTAGATAAAAAAATCAAGCATTCTCTTCTTGTTGATCGAAGCTTGATTAATATACAGAGATGGACACTAAATCTTGAGCAGGACTTGGCACTCAAAAGTAAGGATCGACAAAGAATCGACACGGTTGTTTTAAAATAACTTTAGTGTTTCGGACTTCAGCACCAGAGGCGGATTTAGGGGGAGGGTGCAGGGGGTGCGCACCCCCACTTCCCTGAGACGACCTTCGGTTTTCTAATACAACTGGTATTCTGCAAAAAAAAAAATATGTGGTTTATTGGTATTAAAGTAGAGCAAGAGACGAGTGCACCCCCTCCTAAAAAAAAATCCTAGATCCGCCCCTGAGCACACTTTTTTTCTGAATTGTCACGCGCTTAAAACATGGTAAAATTTCAGTAAATGTGTGACGGAAATCTAGGGGAAATCCGACTTTGGTTCGAGTTAGCGAGGGTTCGAGTTATCGGGAGTCAATTGTAAAATCACCGCTTTGAATTCCAAAAAAAATGTTCAGAAATAGGGAAAATCGTCAAAGTTGCCGCGTTGGTTTTTCAGTTACACGCTGAGTTTGCACTCAGCCAACCTCTTTTCCAAAGAGAACCTGGGAACGAGGTTGGAAACTCAGCATGTCATATAGAACCAGTACCTACTGATTAAAAGTCTTTAAAAATACTACTAGAATGGGATTAAGGAGTTCGAAATTGCTAGCAATAAATACAAAGAGTCAGCTGAGGGATGATAAGGTTGTATGAACTCCGAATTTGGAATCTTGCAGTTAGCAAGACGGAAGTGTTTAGTTAAATTAAAAAAACCACTGCCAAAACCGTTTACGAACAATCTTGCTCAACGTCGGAAGTAGTATTCAAGGCCGACAGGAAAATAGAGAAAAAAACTTGGTGACATAATCTCTTTCACAAATAACAAAAGCTGTTCCCGCAATCTTCCTTTCTGCAGTCCAGCTTTCTTCCAACTAAGAAAACCCTGCCTTGGTTTTACAACCCACTATCAGCAGCAATTTATTCACGTCTTATAAATTTTTCTTAAAAATAATGCATGCCTGAAGACAAAGGTAGGTCACCCGAAGTTGCGACGTTTGTTGCCCTCGGCTTACTTCAAAGAAAAGTAGTTTAATACTGAGTGAAAGTAGATTGGTTAACATGCTCAATATCCTTAAATGGCTCACTTGATCTGACTGTAAAAATAATATTATTTGACTAGAGGCAGCTAAATAAACGACTATTATTTACTTTGAAATGCTTGTTCTAGCGTGTTCCATATATTGTTTTCGCTTACTTCAAAGGGACATTTACTTTGATAAAATTACACGGCTTGAACAAAGACCCCGGCATTTCAAAAGCTTTACCTGGTTTTGAAATGATAATTGGTCTTTCTTCACTAAAAAACATGAAGTCTCCTCTCGTGAATTTTTCAAGTACAAACTTTTGGCTTTTATTGAAGTCGAGCATTCAGAAGATTATATTTAACACAACCCGCACATACCCCAGTCAAACTAAGGCACGTTTGATAGCATACCTGTCATGTACGTTAAGCCATGTAGACGTTAATACATTATATCAAGGTGAAGGAAAAACTATGTGGTGGGCATAGAGGGGATTTATCCAGCAAAAACGTTATGCTTGAGGTTCCAAGCGTCAAGATACTCCCAACACTTGTTGGTAGAGCATTCTGTTATGCGGCCCCAAAGCTCTGAAACAACCTACCTATCTACCTATCGAAATATCCAGCCTTGACTCTCTGTCAAATTTTAAATGCCATGTGAAAACAAATCTTTTTAAACGCATTTGATCATGTCCCATGGAAAGTTGCGCTATATAAGTTTTAATTATTATTATTGGATGGGCCCAATACAGCTGCGCTGCGCCTCCTCCAAAACTCTTGCCACGCCCCTAACTTATCCTGAGCTTAAATAAGAGTTAAAGACGTGACATGACTCCTTTACTTGCTGCTGGAATTCTAATCCTTTCCGGTGGAGGCTCCAGCTCGTCTCAAACTCCCTTTCCAATACAGTGTAGTACTTAACTTTTATAAGTCCTTCAACAACTCCATAACATACCAAACTATTATATAGTATATATAAAACATTACTGCGTGAATGTTTGAGCTGATCAAAAGGTTTGGGTGCAATTGAACAGACGATTTTGTTCTTTAAAATGTCTTCAACATTCACTTAGTCTTGTCTTTCTCATAGTAAGTGTTTGGTGGTTCAATAAATTAATTCATCAGCTATGATATGCACGATCTGCATGATGAGAAGATGGAATCAATTTCAAGCTTCTTAACAACTACATCACAATCTGAACAATATGACATGGTATTGCACAAGAACGCTACCGTAACCAACTATTGTTTAACTGTCGCAGTAAATGATAAAACAAAAAGTTAGAAACCGGGTCTTTGAAACAAAAACCGTTCGGTATCATTTTTGCTTTCCTTTTTTTCACGGTAAGAATCAGACCAGTTAATGGCCAGTAGTCCTACTGGTAAGCTCCTGTACTGCAAGGGGGTGGAGGGGGTGGGGGATTAAGTGAACTGCTTTGTCACCTGTTGTATAGATGCGGCATTTTTGATCAGATACCAGCATCAAACAATATACAAAATGAAACAAACCGAAAAACGTCTGACCTAACAAAGGGAGATACATTTTTTTAAGGTGCAATGTGCACTTCGTAACAGAGTTTTCCGTAGCCAGCAGAACAGGCATTTTATTTTTCGCCTTTTTCTGGTGGGCGAAGGCGTGGAGCGCAAGAATTTCGCTCACCTGAAAAACGCGAAAAGATAATGTCTGTCATTCTGTGCAGGCTACGTACTACTCTGTCGCGCCAGTGTTCATTGCACCTTATCTTCCTCAGTTACGTAAGTGGTACAACGTTACGAAACCTCCGCCTCTCTCTGGCCACTTCCTGTCTTGTTCTATAATTCATGACACGTTCAAGAGTGGAGAAAAATCTACATATCGTATTTTAAAACAGTGGATACTCCTAAATCAAAGCTGGCAAATCATAACAAAGTCTCTCGCTCAGCTTAATCAGTTACCTTGTTTATGAAGGGTATTATATTCATATTGAATCCCGCACTTTGCGGGGACACGCAGTTTGGTTATGTGCTCAGCGAATTTCATGCATGCAAAATTACTCCACTGCACCACAGATTTTTAATTAAAGAGGCAATGCAGGCTACCCTTTCGTTCAGGTCACTCGAGAGAAACGAGTTAATTGTAGATCAGCGTCACATACAGTACTAAGACTGTCTGACTGTTTGCTTTTTGGTACTTTTTCCTTCAATTCTTGCTTGCAATGATCTTAAAGAAACGGAAAAGGTTAAATTTGGGGGGGGGGGGGTGGGGGAACGGAAAAGGTTAAAGAATAGGAAACTGGTGGGAGGTGGGGGGTCAGTCGACGCAGAGTGAAATACGCTACCGTGTCAAACTTAGTTTTCTCGAGACGTGACACTTTAAAATCAAGGAAATATTATTTTGCTCCTTAAAACATCCTATTCCTGCTTATATTGAACAAAATACGTACAAGAGTCAAGTACGGAAACCATTCAGTAATGCTGTCATAGCACAAGTCTGGTAACTTGTGACTTTTACATGACCAGGTTAGCAGGAAATTTAATGGAATCTGTGTGATTTGATGCACGGATGCTTTCACCGGTTTTAGAACCGTGAGTCAGTAGAAAATTAACTGTATTACACTCTCAACATATATCGGCACACAGATAACACGCATTGTCAAAAAATTTAATGTGGTCTCTATACAGTTGGTGTTTATACAGGTATAACGTTTTACTTTTTTTCTACGTTTTTCCGAAAAACTATACTGCGCAGGCTTGTTTGAAACAAACATTTTCGACCCCTGAGTTCACGCTTTTGACTCCGCGCCGCAGTCATGCGCAATAGGGGTCGAGAATGATTTCTTAAGGCATGTGCAGGAAGTCACACGAACAGTTCGCTCTCAAAGTGTGCGCGCCCTTCGGCGAAGACGTGAGAGAAGAAACTACAGTGCCAATATTTCATATGCATACTCCACATTCTAAAATATTTACCCTTTGTTCTGCGTTCATGCATGCATATCTACCTTTTTAAAATTTGCTTTTTCATGCTGTATTTTTGCAAGAAAGCTATATACGCTCATCCAGTTGCCGGGGCAATACAGCATTGTTTTCTTCGCAGTGTATAGAGTGCGGCGGCGAGTTTAATCAAGCAAAAATTTCAATAGTGACATAGCGTGTCTAGTGTAACGTCGCGGGAACGATACCATTCAGTAGGTAGACTCGCTAGCGGCTTTCAAACCTAGCCCGACAATAATCGAAAAGGCCGCTAGAGAAATCAAAAATGAAAAGTTATTGACGGGGAATATGATGTTTAGCTAACATCCAGGTACGGGTTAGCCTTGGGTTCAGCAAATCATCTTGGTTGATGAGAGTTAAGCAACAAGTACTGAACTGTCCAGAAAATTCTTTAATGGCCATGTAGCGTCCATGAAAATGAGAACGATCTTACATGTCACTGTTTTCCAGCATTACACACCGTTAAGTAAGAATGGAGTTGGCCAAGCTGACAACGGTTGATCTTTTTAGTTGTCCGTACTGCTATTTTGAGCTGTTCAGTGGCCAATACTTCCTTAATCAGACGCCGCGGTTTTTTGTTTCTGTTCACTTTGTACCTTGCTTTGCACCATCCCCACCCGCGGTCTTATCTCCTGGCCAGGCTAGGTGACTCTTCACTGGACACACAGCTTTCGCTTCAATCAGAAAACCACTGTCCGAATAAACTGCACATAAAGCTTAAAATTCAGAGTCTTAGTTCTGAAACAAAGCAAAAAAGCGAAAAAGAAACCAACTCTTTTATGGCAAGTAAAAGGTTTGCATATGTGAGGTGATGAATTTTTGCGTCCCCATTCCACAAAAGGTTTCTGGATTTACGACGTCTGTAAGTTTCTCAAAAGATTTACTCGCTCTTGTCCCTAGAGACCGAAGTCAAGCCGAGGGGCTCTGATCGAGCACAAGAAACAAGATGTAACAATTGAGAGCCTAAACAAAGCCACACCACAAACACTAGACTATGATCTCAAAAATGGCTGCTTTTTTGTTTGCCGCCTCTGGGCGTTGCCACTAAGCGTCACGTGGATCATTTCACAAAATAGCGATGGGCCCACAATGGGCCGCCATGTACATGTATATACAATGGAGTTGTTCACATTTCGCCATAAAAGTTGCTTATCGTTAAAAATTATGCTTCAACAAATATCTATTGATACCGTCTTGGAATGCAGTTCAAAGTATCGATCTTCAACGACGAGGTCTCAAGAATTCCGAAGTCCGGGAGGGGACAATTGTTTCTTGTGGTCCCTTCAGTTTCCTTTTGTCTGATAATGTTTTAGTTACATTAAATTGTGCTTCATTATAGAGAACGGCAAGCAAAGATTAAAAAACGCCCATTTCCAAGTGGGCTTTTTCCGGGAGTAGCTGAGTGGTCAGGCACAAAAACTTTAAAATGGAAAATGGAAAACTTTAAAATAGTGCTCGCTACTTTGCCGCTGCTAAATCAATCAAGACCTTTCTTGTTAACGAATCACTTTAAATTTTATTTTTTACTTTTTCTCCATTCAATATTGTATCTAATCTTACATGAAAAAGCGTTGTAAAGCGTTTTTTATCGCATCTGGAAAGAGCGCTAAAGAAATTTTTAATTTACCATTATTATTATTGTTATTATTATTATTATTATTATTATTATTATTAAAAAAGAAATAATTATCCCGTTTCCATTTGTTCATGGCTATTCAAATCCACAATATAAGAAACTGATTTTGTGCTGTGTTTACTTCATTTTATTTTACCTTATAACTTTTTTTTACGGTCGTCTTCCCTATATTTCAACTTGAGAATAATCTTACCTGTCATGAAAGTCAGTTGATCATGATTCAAACCTACAGTATCTTTTGCCGCGTTTTTTAGCTAAGCCGCTACAATGAAAAGGCTTGTGTTAAACAAAACAGCAACGGAGAAGCTCGAACTCATTTTGCGACCTCAATCCTTGTGAAAATTCAACTGTTCCTACTTTCGTTCGGGTATGAGCTTTAATTTTTTCCCACTGCAATCTGAATGCCGTTCAAACGGTTTTGCAGTTTTCCACTGGCCTAAGTTTTCCACCGTCCTGCAAAGACCCTTACACTGTTAATGGTAAGAGGCTCACGATCATTGGATTCCGGGTGAATATCTCCATTAAGGTTCGTAATCCTCGCTTGTTGGGTACTGCTGTGGGTGAGACTGGTGAAAATCATCGATTTTAATTTTAAGGAGTGCCTTGTCATTTGTCAACCAGCCATAATTATAACCACTCCATTTACGTCAACGTGCTTCTAATTGCTGAATTTGAGAGCAGCTGTTCTAAAAATCTGATCGAATCTGGGGGTACTCCCTTTAATGGCTTAATATGGCTATGCTCCGCCCGAAAGGGTAGGGAATTGTGTCATTTCCAACGTAAAAGGCCCAATAGAAAGCTAACAGATGCATTTTATGACTGCCAAAAAGTCGAGGAAACGTGCACTAACAGCAGTTAAAAGGGATGCAGAGTTCTAAACTAAGCAAAAAAATATGTGAAAGGGGTATGAATTATAGAAGATATACGAAAGGGCTACCTTTTGCGCCAAAAATGGTATATAAAAGGGAAAGGGTTTGGCCCTCGGAGCGGAGCCTGCATGTATAAAACTTTGTTGAGTAGCCCACCCCCCAGGATTGAATCAGACAAGACAAGACAAGACAAGACCATGATATTTTTATTTGGAGTTCTATACCAGCTGGTACATCACCGTTTTCCAAATACTTCACAATTACAATAAATACTAGTTATTAATAACACTATATATAACAAGAGATACAATTACACACATATTTTTATATATATTATTTACTCTTTGTTTTCCGTCTCTTTTCTTATCTTTAAGCATTCAAACACAAGCCTTGCTATATAGTATTTTCATTTTGATTTTGTGATTAGTGAACTTCAGGAAATGAATACGTTTTCTCACCTTGTACCTCTTTACCGTCACCGCCGTAGCCAGTATGAGGCCAACCGAGGCACTCGCCTCGGTAAAATTTTACCAAATACTGTCGATTTTTATTTTTTTTATCAGACTGATAATATTAGAAGATTTCATACGGCTGATTTCGTACAACGGACCGTGTGTTCGCCTCGGTTGTAGTTTCCTCCTGGCTACGGCCCTGACCGTACCTGTCACTTTCTTTCGATTTTCTTATTCATTTATCATTTTTTTGTTTTTACTCACAGAACGTTATTTTTGCCGAAACCAAAATATCGAGCAAATATATAAACTGTCTATCATTTTTATTTATATTTTCCCCTCAGTATTCTCGCGCTGTAAGGATCTGAGAATGCTGGCTTGGAGGAGGGGTAGTGGATTAGTTTTCGTGAGAATCGTATACTGACCCTAGTCGTACCTCATCAGTTTACTGTTTTTCTGCTTAGTATCCTAAAATAATAATTCAGGTTTTGCTACTCTTCTTCTCTACCCAAACAAAGCCCATAATACTCTGTTCTCTACCTAAAATTGACTGTCGGTCTTCGGCTTTCGTTGACCTGTATGAAAATGCGTTAAAACAAGAATATATATGTATAGGGCAAGACTCGTCATGTCTTGTTTTCAACTTAGCGCAATTGCATATTTCTCTTTTAGAGTTTTGTATGAGAAAAGATGACAAGGATACTTAATTATTTCAGCCACGTTTTGACCCAAAAAGGTGGTACTGATATAGTGCGAGAATGGATGAGTACGGCTCGTCATCGACGTGGAGGAGTCAATCTGAAAAAATCCATCAAGAGTCGACAATAGTAGGTGATGAAGCCTGTGTAAATCGGCGATTTTGTTTGAGGAGATGGGGGAGGGAGCGGCCGCTACATACTATCAGCAATGCTGGTCTTGTTACTGGTAAGGCGTATTTTACAGTGCGAACGATGATACTAGGTTCTCCCGCCATCTTGTACCGCTGAGCTTTCGAATTCGTTATATAATAAAAATGATCATAATAATAACAATAATAATATAACGTCTGCTCTACAAGTTACGCTTTCTACATGCCGTGGTCTACTGATCCAGATTTTTAAAAAATGGAAAAAAAAAAGATAGCTTCAACACAGAATTAAGTAACTAGCTGTTACTGATGGCTCGTATAATAAAACTAAGCTTTCAGGGCTTTAAAAGAAACGGGCCACGATGCCGAGTATGCGAATCAAGTTACTCAAGGAATGGGTCAGGGTTGCCCATCTCGAGTTAATTTTAATTTTGCATGGAAGCGTAATTCCATTCGTACAGCTGTGTGATTGTTATTAATCTCGCATTAACGCGTTTTGGAATGCTCGGACGAACTTGATGACACCCCTTGACAAAGGATAAGCTTGATCGCCTTTTCTGCTACAAGCGCTGTTTTACAAACCTTATAGAGCAATTCCTTCAACCTTGGTCCATGCCCGTGAAAGGAACAATGGTCCCCTTTATGACCACTAGGGAAATTTAACAATTCCAGATTTGTTCCATAAAAATCACGAAATAAAACTATCGAAGACAAGAGTCGTCAATTTCATTGGAATGGTTCAAAGACTTCATTATAACAACATCTTGCATTTCTGGGGAAAAATTAATTTCAACAGTTTTGTTGACTTGGGTATTCAGATGAATAAGTGACCAATATAACCCACGGGTGCTCGCGAGAAAACAATAACAGAAGTATTTTTCTTTGAAATATATTTCTTTTATTTACATCCTATGATGTGTGTTTTCTCTCTCACCAAATTAAACGGCACTAAGGTCGTGTACAAAATTGTAAAAAATATTATAAATTATCTATTTTTCTTTCACAATTTATAAAGATCTCCGCATAAGCAAATATACAATATTATTTATAGAATGTTTCTTGACATAAATATTTTATGCAGTTTGCATTTTTTTAAAAAAAATATACAGACGTAGCTGTTTGATGGGAACCTCAACAAAACTGTCGAAGACTAACTATAACATTAAGATATGACCGCTGAATTTTCAGTATTTACAATAACTGTACAAAGATATTGTGTAGTCAAGTCTATCAAAATGGTTTCGGAAAAGCAGTCTGAAAACAGAACGCTTTGCACTTGAAATAACTGGAAACAAGTAACAATAACCAAAATTTTATCATTTGTTGATCTACTTTGAAAACAGGCCTCTCCCTAACGTTTTTGCCGTCATGAACATTTCCTCACTCAGAAACGAATTCAGCGCTTCAGATTTTTTCTTTTTCTTATAAATAAATAGCTTTTATGGTTTAAAAAAATTCCTGTAAGGAACGCTTCGTTTCTGCAAAATTAGACAGCAGAAAAGACAATTTATTTATAAAGTCTTTGTTTTGGACAGAGTTTCTAAGCGTAATAAGTCATCCCAGCGCCCAGTGGGGGACCGTACATTGGTCTTGATTGCGGATACGATGGTGGAGCCCGCGCCCAATAGGACATTGGGTAACAGCTGTTGGCTGCTGGATGCGGGAACAGCGACGAGGCGGCGGGAAAACCAGCGTAGAAGTCTGATCCAGGAAACTTGTACGCGGCTTGCGCATGTGCTTGAGCGTCTGATGTGATTGGCTGGTTGAGTTGAGCCAATCCTTGGAAGTCAAATTTGTAGGCGTATCTCTTGCCGTGGATCTTGGTCATGATGTTTTTGTCGTAGTAATATCGCAGCGCTCGGCTAAGCTTGTCGTAGTTCATGTTTGGCTTATTCTTTCGCTCTCCCCACTTTCTGGCTACCTCGTCAGGATCTACCAGCTTGAATTCGCCGTTGGAACCTTCCCACGCGATGCAAGTGGAGTTCTTTGGGTCTGACAAGAGCTCGAGAAGGAACTGCCACAACTGAATCTGTCCGCTGCCGGTGCTAGCGGGCTCGGCGCGGCTACCAACGTTGGCACTGGAGAACGAACTCGAGAGGGACTGAGGCTCTGGAACGGACATGGGTCTGGAAGGAACAACACTGTCCTTCATATGGGATAGTCTTGGAGTGGATGAAGGTGACGCCCAAGAAGAACTTCTGTCAATGGAATCTAAAAAATAACAGAAAAAAGAACATTAAGAAAACAAATGAATAGACTATAACATACAGAGAAAATAAATAATTTAAGAACACGCGAAATGTTTTTTTTTAGAGTAAGAGAAACTTGCAAGAAAATGGAAGGCACAAGTTTGAAAGGGTAAGAGAGAATTTGAGAATTTGATAAGGGTGCCGATGAAAACGACAACTTGCAAGCTAAGGGAACAAAACCTTGAGGTGGAATAAAATGAGACTATGAACTCACCATTTCCACTGAATCGTGCTTGAAGACTTTCAGTGCTCCTGACAACTGATGGATTGCTAGTGATCACAGGGTGTTGTCTGGAGTCAAACACTGGTGGAGAAGGCGCGTGGTAAGACGCTGAAAAAAATAATACCAAAAATCCTTGAATTAACAACCTGTTATACATCAACAACACAATGCTTTTCAAGGAAAATGTTTCACGAGAGAGGCGTTTTAAATTTGGAAGAAGGTAAAATCTACCGCTTAGGAAAAATAATCTGATCTTCAGGTGAGAAATGAACTCACGACCCTCTTGAGTTCTAGTTCGGATGCTCTAACCACTGAGCTTCTGGAGGCGAACAGGGTCGAACGTCATTACTTTGAAAATGAAAAAAATGGGACTCTTACCTTGTGTGGATGCAGGGGCCAGTGCGCTGTCAATATCATCAGAGGTAAGGTTTGGTAGAGGAGCTGAAACAAACGAACAGAAATACAAGATAAGTATAGGACTCTGGGAGTAAAAAGGGTTGAAAACATGCAAATTAACTTAGATTTCTATCAGATGTCGCGTGTTGTTTTCTCAAGTTTGCCTTGACCTAAAACTAACAACGGCACTAATCCTATTTCTTTCTTGCTTGTTTGGTTCATGAATTTTGGCTAAATTGTTAAAATCCATCTTACTTTCACCATAAAGATGACTATCAGATTGGATTAAGATTTCTTCATCACTAATTGGATGACTATTTTTGAGGGAAAAACAGTAGGTTTTCGTGCTAAGACAGTGTTTTTGACTTACTTTTACGAAGAACGCATAGATGTGCCATCAAAATGTCTCCATTATAGGCTGGGGCTAGTTTCATAAAGCCCTCCCTGGTCAGTTTGCAGAGTTCTCTGCCGTCCATATCGAATCGATCGGCATCGATGTCTTTGAGACTGAATTCTTTGATGGCCCACTGGATCCATTGACGAACATGTTCTTTGGTCCAGCACAGAGGATCTGAACAAAAAAAGGAAATATTAAATCAACCAGATATTTAAACACATAGGAAGAGTCATTGCAATAAAACCATCACAATCAAGAGCGCTTTATCGCAATTGACACTGTTTGTGAACTTTCTAAAAACGTAGACTTTTTTTAAGAAATGTTGCAGTAAAAATCGCGTTGTGATGTTTTTGTCCGAGTCAGCTGGTAACGATTGACTCGTGAGGCATTTTATGAACGCTTGCTGAACGCCATGGAAGTTATTTGAACCCGTTATTTAAATCACTGTGATAATACCGAGATGAAGAGTATCGGCAGGTAATAGAAGAACAGTATCTTAAGTGTTTGTTCACTGGATATTAACAAACAAGAAAGAGCCACAGCTTCTTGAAGGACCGGCTTAACCCTTTACACTTCTTATCAAGGCCAAAGAAATATTCCTTTAAGAAAATTTAATTTTCCTTTTTTGCCTACCTTAATAAATAAAAAGAACTGTGAAAAAGTTATGCCACAGCGGTTTCCTTTGAATGGTAACAAGATATAATTTCGTCCTCATATTTTTAAAACAAGTTTAAGTGACAAATAATTTTCCTCAAGGTGAGCAACTGTTTAATAACAAGATGGATGGTCGAATCTCTTCAGCAAACTATGAACACAAAAGTAGTAGACTAAGACGCAGCGGGTTGTTCCGCCTTTTTTTACGAAATTAGGCAATCTATATTCACGCTTTCCGGTCTCCTCAGCACTTGAACATTATATTCAAATATTTCAAATTCAACTTCCAATCGGCAAGTCAAAAATGTTCGTGTCGCAGCCCTCATCAAAATTTAATGCCTTGCGGTTTAAAGGTAATCGCTCTCATTTTCACGGTCCGAGGTCAAACCGAAAAAGCCGGGGTGGGGTTTACTAAGACCGCCCAAATCTTCTTGTCACAATCCAGAATGATTACTAGAGAGAAATTCAATCGGCAGTGCGAGAAAACATGACACGGGGCGCGTTTCAACTGGATTGACACATAACTCATTGGGTGTGACTAATGTTGATAGACAACAAACTACGATTTGACAATTTTAATATGAATTCTTACCGGCTGGAACTATGACTCGTTTTTCATGCGAAAGGTTCTGTGGGACAGGGGATGGTGAGTTTCTTTCCACAAAATCATTGCTGGGAACGTAAGCTCTTTTGGCTAGTGGCTCTTCAAGTTCAGACTCCAATGGCCTCTTTTTACTATAGAAATGATTGTCGCTCTTGTTGGTTGGTTTCAGTGGCTTGTAAGGATCATTGAAGGCAGGGTCGAAAAGTGACTGATCATCGGGGATCAAATCCTAAAAGTACAAAATGAATTAAGCGATTAGAGTGTTCATCACAACGGTGTGTAAAAACTCAACATTTAACGCAGTGAAAAAAGATACTGGCAAGAGACGAGACAGACCAAGCCACAAATGAGCAAATGTTTTTGATTAGAAAATAAGTTACTCAATCACATGGTTTGAATTTCTGTCTCCTCTCTTTGCCCATGTTTAGTCACTAGTGTCTTGTAATCGGTCCATAATGTTGGTGCTGCTACACGAGCTTCATCACAATGCTAAAGGAACAATGAGTCTTTTCAAGCGCAACGTTATAAAATTCTTCGTCACCAGTCGTTTACATGCCGCACGTAATTACTTCTACCATTGACTCGACAACTAGTATAAATTATACCGTCTTGAGTTTTAAAAAACAAAGATTCAGTACTCAGTTAATAAAGTTCAACAGGCTTCCTTAAACCTTTTTGACGTTTCGCGAAAGAGCGTTGTCTTAAGCGCGCCATTATGGCAAGAAATTATCACATTTAGAACAATCAAAAGTGCCATTCCTTTACATGTAGCGAGCGCAAGAGTGGACTGTTCATATCATTCAAGCGATATTGGCAAACGAAAATCTTTTTTTAATATCACACCAAATAAATATACGTTAGAAAATCACAAACTATCAGAACAGCAGAAAAATCGCGAGTAACAAATGTTAAGCAATCGACCATCTTTGTGATTTAAATCAATGTTACATTAAAATGAATAATGAATATATCCCTCAGTGACTTAAGTTAAGTACGGTAGAGTTTATGATAGAGTACTTACTTGAGCGTAGACCGAAGGGTCAGGGACAACGTTTTGTTCTGCGCTAAGTCCGTACATGGTTTTAAATTGAAGGTTATAAATCTAAAACAAAATCGACAAATAAAGATTATTGTGAGAGAAGAACCTTTAAAACTATTGCGTAAGGACATCAAACTAACTTTGAAACTTTCAAACTGGTTTTAAAAGTATGACTTGTACTCACCTGAATTGAATGAATTGTAGAACGGTCAAAAGGTCTTGAGGTTTTACTATAAATTTGTCGATCGATGAAATCGCGAGTATCGGAATGTATCAGATAAATCTTCGAAGCAAACCGAAGAAATGATGAAATATACTGTTATCCTGTTTCAAATAATTTAGACTTGTCTTGGTGTTCCGGTTGGAAAACACTTGATATCCGTCGCAGGCTAACAAGATGATTTTTCAGAGCTCCTTGCTCTACTCAGGATTTTAATTCAACTGCCTTCCTATGGAGGCGACTTTGCTTTATAGATCAAGAACTCGATTTCGCGGTACGTGGAGGTGGGACCGCTCTATGACAGCTCTCCGATAGGTGGTAAATGTTTGTGACAGGATTGTCCAATCAGCGTTCATCCACTTCAAAACAATTAGTCCCTGGAGTGTTCCTTTGACGCCCACGCAGACACGCCTTAATGACGTCAGGAAGAGGTCACAACCCCTTGACTACTTGAGCCTGACGAGTTTCAAGTGAACAATATCAAATTGACAGTGGATATCATCTATCACGTCCACAAAGCGCGATAAAGCTCACTGTGTGCGCGGGATAAGATAAACACCGCTATCAGCTGATTGATGAAGGGGACTGGTTTGTATCCCATAACTTTGCGGTAATACGGAGTTTTATGAAACGAACGTGGAGAATAACTCTTCGAGAAAAGTTAGACTTTTACTCCAGAAATAGAGTGAAAGATTACCTCTGAGCAAATTAAAAGTGCTATTCGATCTCTCTCTCTTGGTGATCAAGAAACTTCGTAACACAAAACGCTATAAAAATAATTAATCCTTGCAAAGGTCGAGAGTGTAATCTGACAATGGCGTTATTCAAGCGTGAGTTAGCAAAAAATACTCTGATTGTTTACGTAGTCTTCCGAGCCAAACAAGTTACGGAAATTCAATTTTTTGCCACTAATTTGTTCGACACTTGATGTCCAGACGGCGATAAAGACCTGGGTTAGGCAAACGCCAGTACGTGGTAGAATGCGCTTTCGCCGTATTTTTCAATGTGACACGTCACGAATGATTGTTTTTTGTTATTTGCAAATGCCATTCATTTGCTAATCATACCATTGTGTTTGTACTCCCAAGGGACAGGGTGTGTCGCTTAAACAATTTACCGCCAAATTACTCTAAGTGAACGAAATGAGCGCGCTTCAATGATCTCGTGATTAATGCCGCCGCCAAGCTCTGTTTGGATTTTGGCGCGTAACCTACCTAACAACAAGAACAGTTATTTAAAAAGTGCAAATGACAAGGGATGAACTAAGCAAATCAAGGAGTTAAAATTAGCCCGTTTTATTTTTCCGGTTTTATTTTTTTCTTTCGTAGAAATTTAGACATACAAAAGCCACCACAGGTATTGGTCCAACGATTTTCTTTGAAAACACTACTACCACTACTACTCTAAGATTTCACTGGAAGTAAAAGTTTACTCTGAGGGTATTAAACCGGTTTAAACAAAAATCAAAATTTCATGTTGTAAAATACTGAAAAATAAATAATACAATGTAAAAATCAGCTGAATTTGAATGGTTACATCGAAAAAAATAGAAGGTTTAGAACGTGTCAGTTCAAAATTGACTGTAGAAATTAGCGGTTCATGTGTACTACGAAGATGAGTTGGACCTTCAAGTCCTTCAAGGGAAAAGAAAGATAATCTACTTGGGAGCCTATCAAATTCAAGCCCCGCGGTTATGGCATTAAAAAGATAAAGAACTCGTGTTGTTGTGAAAGAAACCAGGGAAATTAAATCTTACTGCTCATAGGAGTTGTTATTCTTTTTATTCAAATCAAGGTTAAGACTGTTTATTCTTCTGTGACGGAATCACGGACCGTGTTTCCGGCACTCTCTTTACTCAACAATTGTCAGTGATAAAGGCCTTCAAGGAAACCGCGTCAACTCTAGCACTTTTACAAATCTCTTCCCGTTCATCTAATGGTCTTCAGTTTCTTTTGGAAACCACTGACATTCGTTACATCAAACTGAGTTGCCGTTGCGGACAAAAAAATGAGCGAAACGCGTAGAATTTGACATGACGCGGATTGCGACATGTGGATTTTTCGAGAAGGGTCCAGAGGGGTCGCATGGAAATGCACGCCTCACCAAACTGCGCGCAGAGCGTGGAAAAGAAAACGCACGTATCAAGTTTTTTCCTAGTGCAGTCTCACGTACTTGTTTCATCATTCGCTATGACGCATTCCAAAAAAACTCTCCTGCAAATCGGGATCTTTCCACGAACTTGGATATTTGAATTTTGTTATTTTCGTCGTTTAGCTTGACAATAGCGGAATTCAATGAAAATAGAGGTTGTTTTTTTATGTGTTTGTTTCTAAGATTCTTACAGCGTTACGAAGAAAAACCACCTCCCGGCCAATTTTTTCAATCTACGGTTTTAATTTTGGGCCATTTCCTCTTCTTTCCGGTTAATAGTCTTATAAATAGCTTATTTTCACGAGAAAACAAAATTGCCCTGCTTTATGCAGCAGTAACAACCCAAAGAGTTTCGTGGGCGTGCGTGCCGATACATTTCAGTCACATTTCCGCGCGAGTGAAATTACAGCAAATTACAGTTTGTGGTGTAACCGGCATCATTAACGACAACGCTTGCGTGTATAACCATTTCGTAAGGAAAAAAGAAAGACTGAAGATGAACGCAAAAATGTCAAAAATGGATGGACTGTTGTTCTTTCACAATGCATCACATTGCACTCGAAACAAGATACCACCGGGCTTCATCGGGTTTCATCAGTTCCTCACCCATTCCTCTTTTCATAGTAACGTTCATTCCCTCCGCGTCTCGCGTTACGTTTAAGATCAAAAACGCTAAAACCATACCAAAAATCCTTTGCTTTGTACGGAGCAGGGGAGCCGAACGCGCGAAGCACCGAGACATGACGAGGAAGGAAATACAAATTACACTCGGGTGTCGAGGGAGCTGAGGTCCGGATCAGTTCTTATTATAAATTACTTAGTTATGCGTCTCTTCCTAGGGGCAGGGCTGTTGTCTAAGAAAAACGGTAGTTCTGTCTGATCTGCAATGTGTGGTACATGGTTCAGTTTGCCATTTCCCCTGTAAAAGGCAATCTATAAAGTGCACTGAGTATTCGATAGGGTCTCTATTTCTAATCAGCTAGGTATGACATGGGTCAAAGACTCAGTACAAATGTAGTTCAATCGTGGCTTTCTTCTAGCATGCACTCCCACAGTCCATGGACTGTTGACAGTCCAGCATTCAAGTATTTTTACACTCTTTCCAGTCTAAGTATAAATTGATATGTTTCAGTAACTTGAAAAATAACAAAGGAAAACAAAACAAAAAAGGGAGGACACTAATCCCCTAAGAGTCCTCTCTTGCCAGTGCTAACTGTTTCTTCTCCTAGTCTCACTGACCAGGCTATTATCACTGAAAGGCCGTTTCACTCAGTAAAACCCGTGCTTTTTTGCGCTGTAGTTTTGTTGGCTAAGCAAGATATTGCTCTGCGGCAATATCCACACACAAATTCTCCTGACCTAACAAACGAATTTGATAAAAGATTAAAGCAGTTTTCTTTCTGATGATCATTTTAAAAGTTCTCATCAACTGGTTTCTTTTGACGATAAACGGATATTGTTAGAAGAAAATTGATGCTGATCAATCTTCTCTAGGAAGACTGAAGGGCCTCTGCTCGCAGGGTATCAAAAAAGTTTGCCTCTTTCTAACCCTCAGTCAATGTCACAAGTTGCGGAGACAAACCATCGAAATTTCTTTTGCAGGATATTGAAAGACAAATTCAACCGTATAAAAGTACTGAGAAGGATATATCTTTGAATGGTCACACTAGCTACAGCGCAAAAACTGACCGCATCGCATGAATCTGTAATTGACTCCGGCAGTGATATCACGATTAATCTTTCCGGCAAACTGGCTGCAAAGGATGCCGCATATAATTCTTTCGGTGGGCTAAACTTTGGTCAAAGACTGAATAGTCACCATGGGAAAGCTGAGGGAAACGAGAAAAAATTCCGCAACTCGAGCGGAGTGGAGTGGCCTGAAAATGTGTAAACGGGTGGGAGCTGAAATGTAAATTTTAACTGCTAGACTTTTTAATTTGTTTCAACCCTTTTCAACCCAACAGTGTCGAAAAAGGAAAAATAAAACAACACCATGTGAAGGTGCTGCCGAAAAGCTTTCACTCTGACGGCCAGTCAAGCCTAGGATTTCGCTGTAGATTTACTGAGTCAGAATATCTTGTTGCCTTTTAGTACCGTACTCAGGAGTAAGGAATCCTAAAGATTTAGAAGTCTGATATGTTACCGTGTTTCAGGTGACAGTAAATATCAACGGTCATGATATGGCGCGTGCGGCAGTGCCCCCTTCAAATGTTTCAGCAGGTTATAAAATATCAAGAGCTATAAAAAAAATTCCAATCGCAAGAGTCTCTAAGTTTAAACTGCGGAAAATATATAAAAGCAACATCCTTTGCCGGCAAAGCAATTTAAAATATCTTTCATGTCAAGGTAGATAATTTGTTTTTCATGAACGGCATGTCAGTTATGTGTCAGCTAACAAACTGCGATGTTTGAAAAAAAAAATCTCCAACAGAACTCATTTGGAGGAAATTCGCCCAAAATTTGTGGCCGTCATACGAAGAAAAAAAATTCCGTGTTATAATATTAAATAGCAAGTTAAATGGAAAAAGAAAAGAAGCTTCAAAATTGGCGAAAAATCACTGTGCATCAATAAAGAAACGTGGCGGAGACTCAATAGAAAACCTTTAAAAAAAACTTAAACATTCTTGCAATACTGAAAGGTAAATGAGAGAAAAAAATTGCAAAAAAGGAAGAAACGTAAAACAAGGCCGCACATACGGCATCCTGGCACTTTAAGCGGCAGTTGGCAGTTCAGGACGTATAACTGAGATCCGAATAAGAGTCGAGTACAAGCAACAGAACACCGAAAACAACAACATATTTCTTCCACCCACATTCTAAATCTTCTGATGGTGACCTTTTTGAGTTCCAAGCAGTTTGGCACGAAAACAAAATTGTGCGTGGGTTAAAAAAAATCCCCACACCCCCTTTACGTTACAGCACTATTTACTAACCATATTTTTTCGACCCCGATTTATTTCTTTAGTACACACGTACGACTATAAAAACGATTGAGAGGCGACTGTTTTCTAATTACTTGACGTCAGTCAAGAAAAAGATTTTTCAGAACGTCTCCGCTTTGAACGAAATCCGGAAAATAATCTTCAACTTGTCAGGACTACTGAGTGCAGTTTTAAAACGTCCACGGTCAGTTAGTGCTGACATTAAAACGAAAGATTAAGAAAAGAAACGGAAACACGCCCTCAGCAGACTTCCGCTAGCTGAAACGATGCTCTTGGCAGATCAAAAGAAAGAATGATTATTCTCCCCACAGATGACAGATATAATAGTTTTTAACCTTGAAGCTACCAACTCAGTGAACCAAGGTGACACTTGCTTCAATGTTGATTATAAAGGCTTGGTTTTATCTAGCAGTGAAATCTATTCAATAAACGCTAAATAGAAGCGCCAATTTTTTCCTTTGCTGATAGAATCATAATTCGAGCCAGATTAGGAAAACAGCTCAATCAACCGACCCCTTTTATTTTCTCATTGACCTTCAGAAACGAGAAAACAAAGTAAAATATAAGAACGCCCCCCGTAAAAATAAAACTAAGACCAAAAAAGGACCTGTACTTTCCTGTCAAGTGGCAAAAGGTGCTAAACAAAACAAATTCCTAACTGAAAAAGTATAAAATAAAACTATAAACTTGCAGAGTCTAAACAAAGTTGCAATGAGGGTCACCGACGATGGTGTTTTTGTTTCTTAATAACGTAACTTATCACAGAGGGGGAGATTTCTTTTTAAGTCGCGATTCCTTCTTAAAACTGAGGAGATAGACATTGCATAATACATAAACTTTCACGAAACTTTTAACGACTTTAAAGAACCTGAAATGAGACCAATTATATAACTTATTTCTAATAAATGCCCATTTTATTCAGCGTTTTTTTGGTAAATGCTACTGACGACGACTGTCTTACAGTTCAGAAGGAAGATTTTGACATGCGCTTTCTTTTTCTGAGGCGCTGTCCAAAAAGGTGATGTTAATTTTTAAACTTGAAGTCAAAAGCATGACCATTCAAATACAAACGAGAGTACATACTGTTTTCCGGTACTATACTGTTTGTTATGTAAGAGAACGCCCTTATTTCTCTCCTACAGTGAGCTGAGTTGTACTAATATTTCCTGTGGTTATGTTTGTTATGTTAAAGTATAGTACGACGATTCATAATAAAGGCAGTCTGACTGAGTGCTAACACACTTTAGTGATGCTTCACGTGGTCGATATGGTCGGCTAAGGTTTGTGTTTTTTTTTTTGTCTCTTCGAAATCTTGAAGGCAGCCTTTCGAATGAAAGCTATTGAGCACTACTGACTTTCCCGTGGCATTGTTTATAACCGACTGTTGTATACAAACTGACTGTAACTAACTGGGGAGTCTTTACACCGTCTATAAATGACTCATCAAAAAGAACTACTGACTAGTACCCTCAGAGATGCCGTTAGTCGTGTGGTAACGTACAAAATTGTCTCAACTGACTGGCCAATCGAATAACAGCTGTCTATAAGCGGAGTCTCAGCTCCAGGTGGTTTGTAAGAGGACCATCTTTAGTCGTGCTATCTCTTAAAATTACACCCGGCGTCACCAAGGAATACGATCAGACTACGATAATGCCTAAGGGTGTCTCCCAGGGAAGGAAATAAAAATCGACAAAACATTTCAAGTAGACACTGAATATCCTCGATACACCGTCACGTAACGGCATGAAATTATCCCATGCAAAGTGCAACTTCTATCCTACTTAGCTTAAAAATGTATCTGGCGGCATTTATGAATTACTTTTCTTTTGATGTATTCTTTTCTACATCGATATTGAGCCGAGACAAAAATAACGTAAATTTGAAAAACAACTGTAACATCACATTTGAAATCTAACACTGTTCCGATAATATCATGGACAAACAGCAAATATGAGAGAGTGCTCTAAAGTGCAGTGGAAACTCTTGCCATTCTACCGATTGTAACAATCGAATCAACGATTTGCGGTTTTTGCGCACACGGCACACGCGAATGTAACACGTCTGGAAAAGGGCTACTTGTCGAGTGTTTCACCTGATCAGTCTTCCAACGATTATATAACATCTTGTTGCTTTTTCAATAAACACTATTGTAAATTGTGTTAGATGTGGGGAATATGTTTTCAGCCTGTTATCAACGCGTAATCTAAACCTCGACCGATAGCGCTTATTATGCATGAAATTTTTTATTTGACAAATTTCAAACTCCGACTAATTGAACTGTATTGAAAGTCGTATGCGAGACCGACTGGAGCCACGACCGGAAGTGGTTGTAATTCCATCGATGCATAAATCGTAAACAAAATTCCACGACGGCGGACAGTACGGTGGAGAAGGAGAGTTAAAAGTTTACGTCCCACTGCAAGAAACAAACACATGCGGGGTAAAATTTTTTGTCTAAAAAAGGCGTAAATTGACAAATTATCTTCATCTGTGCGTGGGTTCTCCTAAAAAGAAACCAGGTGACAAACCACTGAAACCTGGTCTTTTAGCAACCAAATATGAGCTAAGGACTGGTAAGGCCCGGCAGTGCAAGAGCAAAATCCCAAGGAACAGGCTACAACAGTACGTACCCCACATATTAGGTACTAAAACATTCACCTTGCCAAATGTAGCAGTTACGAGCGAACGATTTACAACTTTAAAACAAAATTAACTAGGAAATGCATCGAAAATAGAAGAGCGCTTTTGGTATAACTTTATGAACAGGTCCCGACAGATTAGATCAGTGAAGCGCGTCCTAGTACTCCCGCTTTCCAATTCCAGTCGAAATTATCTTCACCAGCTGGGCATGCGAAATATCGGTTACACGAGGGATGTTTTAGTACTTCGTGCCGCTAATTCAACAACTAAAACATGGCATGCACAGATTGAACCAGGCTAAATAAAAAACAGCTTCTTGAATACATTTTGGCTGTCGATCAAACAGACGAAGCGTATTATTGTCAGGTTAACAAATGACCCCTGCCCCAAATCTATTCTTTACCGCGTTCCAATGTGGCCGCACCCAAAACAAACCGCAAAATGCAGGGAATACTATTGGATGATGTAGCTGTCTTTGGATAAAGGTTTACTAAAAATACCTTTGAGTGTTTTCAATGTCATCGCCCCCAATCAACATCTATCATATCGCCCTGATCTGAGATAAACTTGATGAGTGCAAGTTCACAATAATTTATCTTGCGAAACGAAAGAAATTAGAAATTGTAACGTTGTTTTATATTCGACATGGGAACGGGTTTTAGGATTCCAAGCATAAAATAATCAGCATTAATGAGTTTTTTTTTATAATTTGTTCGTTTGAAACACAAACTTTTGCCACTTAAAATTTTTCTTCAGATCGATTGATCAGGCGTCGCATTTAAAGCTTTGTAGTTTGTTAACTTTCGTGTTTAAGATGATAATCCCAAAGTATGTTTAGGGAACCGCTGTCATTTATTTCCAGATGGATGAAAAATGCGTTTCGTACAAAAAAATAAAAAAAGGACGATCAGAAAAAATACCCTGTTCCCGGAATGTTTACATCTTTGTATTTGCAAGACTTTCCTGAGCAAATGTTGTTGTTTACAGATTTTTTGTTAAGTGGTCATCTAAACCAGTATTTTTAGGTAGTTTTGTTTTTTAGTCAGGAGGCAATCAGTAATGAACTGTGCAGAGGGTTTCGAAACCTTTTCTGGATCCCACTTGAAGTCAAATAACATTCACAACATAAAAAGCTTTTTTTTAGAATAAGATTACTATTTCTAGATGAAGGGAGGACTTGATTCACGATACGGTTCGGCGATAAAGCTATAAAGTGTGTAGTCACAATACTAACCATCGTTTTTCAACCAATAAGACGCGAGTTAGGCTCTCTGGCTGATAACATCTCACAATATACTATATCTGAGGGTTTGGTTTCTAAAATTCTGCTCGATTTCAGATCATATTGTGATTTTCGAGGCATGCGCGCTTACCCAACCACAGTTGAACATTTTTTCCCTAGTTACAGGTATTTTCCCAGCGGTCGTTTTTTTTTTTTTTTCCTACGAGGTCGAGGGCATCAAATTTCCAACTCCAGTTACACATCACTTTTACATTGGAACCAAGGAAAAGCTCCCAATTAGACTAAGAGTTTCAATTTTTTTGAAAAAAAAAGGGTTCCCTTTAAAGGCAGATTTTTAAACAGCTTGAAAACAATGAGGAATCAACTATTCGGATAAGATATCAGAAAAAGCGATATATCATAGAACGAGAGTCCTACGTTTTAAAAAACTTCCGCTATGAGTACAATAAACTGCACCACACAAAGCATCGCCCTTCAATTTTAATGCAAATGGTTTACAAAACGAGGGCCGTTCACATAGGGGGTAATTAAACAAGTCAACAGAAAGGAAAGGGACACGCACCCAAAGATTTGAGTTAAACCTTCTTAGACCCTGTTTACATGGAGTGGGGGACCCCGGTCTAGTGGGGTAAGTTTCTTTTGTTTTGTGTCCCCCAGAGCGTGAAAACAAAAGAAACCAACCCCACTAGACCGGGGTCCCCCACTCCATGTAAACAGGCCCTTACAAAGAAAGTGCGGTGCTGCAATTTGCATTTGAAGCTTAAAACATTGATTGGCATGTCCTTAACCCTAGTTGGTTGAATACTTTGTTCATCGTTCAAGTATCACGATTTGTTGCATTTAATTTTAGAGAAATTGCTGTTTAGTAACTTTCATTTGAATCTCAAATCATTGGTTTGCGCGCCTATACGCTAGTTGGAAGATTTTACCACTCGCTCGAGAGCACGTGTTGCTGTATTTGAGAAAGTGCTGCTCGGATGGTGTTATTAAAATAACACCACTGCTAGCAGGAATATTTATTTCATCATTCAAGTGCAAGCGTTAATGGATTTAGAACATATGGTCATTTATCAAGGAATTAAAACAAGCAAAATCGTCACAAAACATAAAAATACAGAAACTACAAAAGATATTGTTGCTCAGTTAATTTCGACAAAAATACCCACGGATGAAGTTTACTCCCAGTTTTCTTAACTTAATTTTATAAACATTTCGAAACCTAGGAATAAAAGCTAGTACGTCAAAAAATAAACATAAGTAAGGTTAAGTCTTTCAACCTTTTCAGTAAACCAGCAATTCGTATTTCACTAAGATTAAAACACCAGCCGGAATGAACCCCGTCACTAAACTCAAATATTCCAGTCAAAAATAGCCGCAGGCGACGCCCTTATTATCCGAATTTACACCACTAAAAAACGTAGACTAACACGGATCTATAAAGAATACAACATAATCATTAAAACAACGACATTCACTTTACATTTAAAAAACTCGCTTTCTTGAAACTGTGGCGGAAATTTTTGAGGGACGTGATTGGCGCTCACGGATCAGTTTCCCGCTATTTTCATATTGACGGTTTACAGAAATAAAAATTGGTTTTGCTTAGTGAAAGAATCACTAGTTTTTCTTCATTACCAGCTGACAAGGGACAACTTTTTTTTCTTCAGTGAGCATTTTTAATTCTGAGTTCGTTCCTTGTCCGCTCTCCAACAATTAAGTGCATCCTATTTCCCACTCTTACACGACTTACATAAGCCATTCATTGAAGAATGCGCTCGGGTATATTTCTTTGACCGCCTGAATCGCTTGTTGTTTCAAGTGGCAAAAGGAAAATTCTACAAATTAGAAAAGCAATATATAATCCCTCAATTTAGATCTAAATTGGGAGGTTACTAATGAAAAAAGAACGAAAATTTCTATAATGCATGTTGTGCTTTGTACACGTTTTTGGTCTAACGATTTCGCAACAATGAACACAAGAAACGTAACAGGAACAGCAGAAAACCACAAGATTGACCCAAACGTAGTATTAACAAAGCCGTAACATTACAAACAAAACAACCAGCGAACCAGCAATACTTGGCTAAAACCGGCTCACACGACCGACTAATAAAAGGCAAAGACGCCCACCGCCTCTCGAAAACAAACAAGAAAAGACAGTGACTAAGTCATCACGCATGATCAATTTAAAGATGTGAGCACGCGCTGGCAGAAAACAGAAACAATAAAAGCTGAAAAAAAAGCATCGACGTGGTCTTCGGCATACGGGATTACTGATATGAAGCAACTGACTTATATAGCAACGAGGGCATTCATTGGATATTGCGGTGAAAAATCACAAACTTGCAGCCTAATATACAACGCACTATTTTGTCAACAGCGCGCTATGTACTGGGCGCTGCCCCGCAAATTCTTTGCTTGAGATGTGAACGTGACCTGTTCTTCATGAATTTTCGTGAGCAATAGTGCGTTCTGTGTTGTTGATTTTACTAGGCACGGCGGCCTACAAACAATTAATTGGGCCACAAATTCCTAAGCCACAAGCCAATAATTCAGTCTCATTTCCTTTCTCAACAACGGCGTGTTCAGAAATTGAAATAGCTTCTCCAGCCTGTCTGATAAACCTAAGAACATCTAATTTAAGCCACTGCAAATCTTGAGTGCTCTATTTCCTTTAGCATTTCGTAGTATCGTTCCCCCAGCTTTACTACCGGCGTCTCCGTTTCGTGAAATCTAAATCTTCTGTTTTATTTAAGCAAAAAATGTATTTGCTTTGCCTAGAAGAGGGTGGAGGTGAAATAACACTCCGATACCGCAAACAGGAAACTCAATTGATTTATTGGGCACGATTTTTTATGGCACACACACGCAACTAGTTATGCGTAAAACAACGATAAAATCCTTACCACGTTGTCCTACCTAGAAATTCCTGAACATTATTTAATTCTTTAATTTTAATTGCCCCGTTTTAAAAAGGAAACATGGACTAGGAAAACAGCACAAGTGAAATTAATTTTCAGTAAAACTTTGATTTAAGTTTTTGCAACTCGCAAAACGTTTTCCAGCCTCAGAATTAAGAATTACACACACATTCAAAGGGCATGAGTTCAGCTTTTTACTTGATACAGAAACACAGAATTCTCTGTGTTCGAAAATATTCCGAATGTCATTTTACTGGGTAAGAGTTAATATGCTTGGTGCTTTTTTGGAATTAGGTCTGAACGTGAGGATTAGAGTGTTCACTGACTTTATAAAGTTACGTAATCCTTTTTAATGAGCCTTAATGCACTTGAAAACTATTAGTTTTCATACTGTGGTATTTAGTGATATTAATCAACTACCCTTTCATGGCTTAGTTCCTACATCGCAATGTGTCTACACAAGATTTCGGAATTAAGGGCACGTTCGTCTCGCGTCAATCAATCAAATTGTGACTCGCAACTTATGTGAAACAATTGCAAAAGCTGGAACAAAGAAGCCATAAAAAATGTCCACCCACATGAGTTCGGTCATCCGAGGTCCAGTTGCAATCAAAATAAGCTAGAGCAAAACTTGTCGCCAAAAAAAAGAAACAAAAAGGGTTTCTACATGTATCGTTCTCTAAAGAACGTGAATAGATCAATAATGAACGGCTGAACTAAAACAAAGTCAAACACAACCTATTAGCCCTTAGGATCCTCGAGTGATATTTTTAACATAATTTACCTTTAAACGGAACTTGAGAAATTACTAGTAAATTTCAAAATCAGAGCTTCGTGTCAAACACATGTCTCCCTAGCAGTATATCAAACATGACAAACCCCCCAAAAAACTGGTAGGTTAGCAATAGCTTTCAAAACGCACAATTGCCATCCGTTTCAATCTTCTTCAAGTTTTGTCCATCCCTTCTTCCTTTTTTATTTGCTGTGTTATAACAGACCTTCTTTTAATGTTCTGGGGCCCGTTTCTCGAAAGTCCCGATAATTAACGGGCCAGGTAAGCTGTCTCCATTTACATTAAAGATCGAGGTTTAAATGGTTTTGCATCTAACATGATAAAACTGTCAGTTAATGAAACAAAATGGTGTAGTTTGCAAGCCAGTACCCGCGCTTTTATTCTTTATATTTCGATCTGAATATTTGATTTCGGGCCCGTAAAGCTACCGGGACGTTCGAGAAACGGCCCCCAGAGCAGTTATTTTTATTTTTGTTTCGCACAGATTGATGGCAGTTCCCAGTATTTGAATTTTGAAAAATTTTGCGCAAAAATGCAATATGTACACGGTGTGGTGCAAGAATCACCCATGGTTAAGCATGTTTACGCACAACAGCAAATTTCATCACCAAGAGTCGTTTGTGAACTAAAGTCTTGGCATTTGCACTCTTGTGCAGTTATTCCCTTTGGAAATATATTTATAAACAACTTTGCAAGATTAAATTTTCAAAACGAGCGCGCACTTGAATAAAACGTAGTTTTCCCGGCTTCAAGGTGCGACACACAGAGAAGCTTCTTCTTCTTACAACCTTTTCCAACGTCTCTAAAAATCTGTTTCAACGGTAAACTACGTCACCATGCAAAAAGTCTGTGTTAAGACCCCAAAACTGAGTCATGTACTTTATCTTGTTTTTACTTGCCATGAGCCTAAGGAAATTGTAAGAATTTCTCCAAATTATCTTGTTTGGTAGGTCAAATAGGACCTGGTACAATACTGCAAGACCGCCATGCAAGAGGGCAAGAGCTGGAGGAAGACGTACTGGGTCTGAAAACAAACAAAAGGCTTAATATATCATTTTAAATGGTAATTTTCTTTCTTTCCCTGTGCGTCTCTTGCTCTCTAGTAAGGCGGTTTTGTACCACGTGAATGACCAGCTGCAAAGGGACTATCGTAGAAACGAAATTTTAGCAAGAAAATGAAAGTACTTGTTTGAACTCTTAATCTAAACAAACGGTTTATTTAGCTTAAGATGTATCAGAAAAACAAGATCCTCTTGTCGACAGAGCTAAAAACTGGATGACGATAACAAATTGATCAACACTGCAACAAATTGAAGACTGAACAAGGCCTCAGTACTATTCACCAACACGGAAAGTCAGCCAGTCAGCTTCTGTATTGTTAGATTCTCTCATTTTTATTACTTGCAAAACCGTTACTTTTTCCCTACCTCGAATAGCGTTTTTTCTCTTATTTACAGGGTAATTGCATTGTATTGTTGTGAATAAAGCCGGTTTGTTTGTTTGTTGTTTGCTTGTATGTTGGCTGTTTTGCTCAGAAGCTATCACTATTAACGGATCACACACGCGTTGCTAAGATTTCATTCACAGACTTAAGTTAGAGCCGATGCCGATGGACTAACGCTGTCACGTGAGGTACTCCGCCCGAAGGGGAGCCGCGTGCATAGAAAATAGGCACAGACGCGCCAAAAGTGGGTTACTTGAAAGAGAAGTTATTTTAAAAAAATCCTTCTATTATTAATTATCTTAAGTGGTAGAAATAAATGCGATTTTCTCTGCAAGGTACAACGAAGGGCTCCCTCTAGTATAAAGTATACAATGTAAAAGACAGAGAATATAAACGCGAATACAAGGGGTCAGAAATCATAAAGGCTATAAAAGAGTAATGTTAGTCATATGCGAAGAATAGGAAATGGCCAGTCCTATATTTGTTTTCTTTGCTAAAAATGAATCAAAAATCCCAAAAGGGATCAACATGGTTATTTGAGAAATTCAATCAGCTTTATTCTAAAAGGAATGTTTTCTTTTTTGCTTAAAACACCTTTTCATAAACATCCCTTCGTTTTCTTTTTAAAGAAGGAGCACAAAAAACGTCACATCAAACAGGCGTCATTTCCGAAAGAAGGTAGCTGACGCACGCAACCCTTACTGAAACTAATCCGGAATTTCTTTGCTGAATAAGGAGTTTCATTTATTTCCTTGACACGAATTTCTCGTCTACTCAATTTCTGATTTGAGAAAAAAGTCGATAAACATTAACATCAAACAGGTCGGCAAGTAGTTGATACAATATCAAAAACTATCAAAGTGGCACCGTTTGAAACTCGTATTGCATGTAAACAATGAGTAAAAGTACCAGTCACATTTGACGCACAACTGCGTTGTTGAGAGCAAATGAGACAAAAAAAAAACAAGCTCGTAGAGGGTACAGGAATCCTACAATTTGCTTTTCGCAGGGGAAATTACTATTAATATAGAAATTCCGGCGTTCCAGACAATAAAACCAACAATAACGAATTCTATAAGTTACAATGAAAGCTCTGTATTCCAAGTTGTCAAAATCAATCAAAGTATACTTCAGCGTTAATGCCTCACTTTTTTTCGTTAAGTTTCTTTTTCCTCGCTTTTAACAAATATTTTCAAATGAGGTAAACAACTGTTTTAACAAACTGTGACAGTTGAGAGTGGATTGATGGTCTAGGTTTGGTCATGTCGACGTCTCACTCGTCAGGAGAATAGAAATGACAGCATTTATTACCCTGCACTTTACCCCACAAGGGAATTTAAGACTTCCTCCTCTTGACCTTGACACTACTAGCACTTTTAAAACGCAAGGACGTGTTTGTTTACTCGAGTCAGTCGCATGCGCACCAGGGCGCTCCAGTGGATTCAAAAACGCTTGTTTTAAGAGACCCTTACACGGTTTTTAAAACTTTTCAACTTTTGACATGGACAAGTTAGGGAAAATCCGTCAAATCCGATGGAAAGAGCGCCTTTAAATTAGGAAGATTACCAAGTTTGAAAGTGATTTGTGAAAAACTAACGACGTTAAATACAGCTTTGCCAGGCTCTACCTTCGCTCGCTTAAGAGGTATCACTTTATAACTTGGCAAGTTTACTAATTTTAAGCAGCACTTTCCAGTGGCGTCCACGGATTTTCCCAAAATGGTCCGTGTCAAAAGTTGAAAAAACCGTGAAAGGGATTATCACGGCTTGTAACGTAACATGGCGTCAAAAACCGAATTAATCCGAAAGGATTTTTAATGACCTATTTAAAACGCCAAGTAAACGAATTTGAAGATTAGAATCTCTTAAGATTCTTAAAAGTTTATTTGTCTGAAGCAGAAATGCGACACATGTTGTAAAATACCTGGAGTCACTAAATTCTTTCGGTTGAAAATCAAGTAAGGGACTTTATGGGTGAAAGCTGAATAGTCGCACTTGGAGTTCATCACTTGTCTGACAGCGAACTTAAATAGACAGAGCCACAGAAAGAACTCAGGGGCACCCAACGAGGATATAGTTCAAAACCACCAAAACATAGCATTGTTGAACGTATTTTAGTATTTAAACGGTAGATATAGGCATATTTTTATCCCCTAAAACTTTTTCATCTGTTGGGATTTCCTTGCTGAAAGTCTAGTGATTCGGAAAATTATAGGGATCATAACTTACCTTTTCGAAAATTTCAGCCGGAAAAAAGGCTCCCGAAAATTCTAGGTGACCTTTTTAGGGTAAATATCCGTTAAAAATGGGCAATTATACCATTTTTTAGATGTTCGAAAATCCTAGGAGAGGAAGGCAAGCAAGAAATTTTACAACAAATGTTCCGAAAATTCTAGATCTCAAATCGTCTTCCGAACAGATATTTTCCGAAAAATGACGTTGGGTGCCCCTGAGAACTGACTACTCGCTCCCTTTTGTTTTATCTATACAAATTCAAAATTAAAAACTACTGTTTATGTAAAATAAAAAAACAATACAAATAAGTACTGTTTAGTAACTTTCGACAGAACAGTTGCTTGACTTGCACTTTGATCCAAGGAAGTTGTAAAACGCCGGGAGAAGAAGTTTCCGCAACACGCGCAGTCCTGTTACAGTTTATGATCACGGGGCTGACAATTAATGGATTATAAGTATTCAAATACCGAAAAAGGTCGATTCTGAAAAGGGTTACTCAAAATGGATATCACAGTTAATAAGCTTGCTCTGGAGTAACTTATGAAGTGTTTATTTTTTGTTGGAACAGGAACTGCCCTCTTTTTCTGAATATTCTCCACACCAAAAGAAGATAACCCTGTCCCTGTTATCTTTGGACCACGCAAAATTCAACAAAAATAAACCAAAACGGTTGTGATTCAAAGTTAGAACCACTTTTTAAAGCCTAATAAACAGCACCACAGCAGGAAAGTACTACTCAGTAGTTTTCATTTGAATGGCCACACTCATTTAGGAAATCACCCACGCACAGAAACAAACTGTTGGACCATCTTGTGCAGTATAATACACAGAACCACTGGAAAGTACGGCTCAGTAGCTTTCATCCACTTAGGGTCGTTAGAAAATGCCGTTAGTTGACTTGAAGCAGTTAGAAACAAACAAACAGGCCTCTGTTATCTCGCATAGATTCCAACTAGGCCTCGTTGGTTATATTCTACTTTCGCTTTTTTGGGCATAATTGTTTTCATACTCAAATCCTCGAGATAGAGCCTACATCGTATATGATTCCTGATTCAAAACCTTTTCTTCTTTTCACGAAAAACTAAGTCAAGCAAAATGAATCTGGCAAATTAAATCAAGACGAATCTAAGTAACCAAACTAGACGGTAAAACAGGAAGCATATGAAACAGGAACAGGCATATCTAACCTGTTTCAAGATTATAAGGATAGACCGGGCGGGAGTGAAGTTCTTGGAAAAAATTCTAGAGGAATACAAATGGTCAACGAGCGTTTCCCCCTTTTTCCCGGCACTTAACAATCAAAGTACGCGGCGTGTAATCAGCTAAATCAGTATCCTCTCTTCCTGTCCTTTATGAAAGGACTACAGTTGATCGAGTAGTTGTTTTACAATAGTGACGGTTGTTTCCAGAAGTTACTTGATATAGAGGAAGCTCTTTCGTGAATAAAAAATAAGCTCACGGTGAGCTTATTTTTTATTCACGAAAGAGCTTCCTCCATATCAAGTACTACACTTTCTGAAACTTGTTTCAGCTTATTCCTGTCCTCAAATTATTTATAATGTTACGCAGGTAAATTACGGTATTTGTTGGTGCGCATAAAACGACTGCAAAACACGTGAACGTATTAACCACGAGCGGCTTAAAAAACTCTAGAAATTACGACTTGGACCTTGACACGGTCGATCTGTATATGTTTTCGAAATTTATTTCAATTTATTTTTTGACTTCCCTCTCTCGTTTAATTCTCAACCATTTTTTAAAGGCAAACGATATATCGACAAGGCAAAGCTGTCAAAATATCAGCTGAAGAAAAATTGTCTATATGATCCTGCCATATATTCCCCTAACATTTCTGGGCACACTTGTTCGAAGGCCGTTTAGCGCTTAACCCAGGGTTTCTTTTTCTTTTGTTCAAAAGAATTTTCTCAGATAATTTTCTCTCTTATTTTTACGAGAAACCAATCATCAACTTGTTGACAGAAGGAATTAAACTAAATTCACTGACTTTTTAAGCTTTCAAATCTGAATTCAAATTTTGCACTAACCCTGGGTCATATCTAAACCCAACTTTGAACAACCCGGCCCTGGTTAAAACGCGTACCATGTAAACTTAATGGTTTTAAGTGAAAGGATGAGCTTAAAGGGGCCTCGCGGACATAGAGATTTTAAGCTGGAAAGGGTGGGGTAGCAGGGGAAGAAAGTGAGCAAAAAGCATTCCTCCACCACACCACACATTCACAGTTTTGCCTTCTTCACCAGACTCTCGCTCCTACTTTCTGCATTGCTCAAAATGCTGAATAGCTGAGTGCCATACATAAGGCCATGCCATCGTCTTTTTCCTGAGTTATTTCTTAACTTGCGAAACGCATGCAAGAAAAGATGTCCCTAACTTACACGCGAGAGCATGAATCTTGGGTGCAATACTCGGGAAATACCAAATGCCATTAGATACCAGGGATAATACAGTCGGTAGCACTGCAAATGTGATTTTTTTTCCAGTCCTCAGTCTATCGATTCAATAAATAGCTGCAGTAAAATTAAACTCTTTCTACTGCAGAAGACGTCCCTTACTATAAGCGATGCTGAGCAGTGATACTGAACGTGTTCGTAGCCAAACACTTACGTGACCTGTTCTTTCCTCATTCTGGTTCCAGTGAACACTTTTCTCTTTCGAGTTTACTTCTCTCATCCACTATGGCGACAAAAGGAGTAAGACGTGCTCCAAATTCGCACAATTAAACTAAAATTCCATCCAGTTTGTGCGTGAGTGTTTGAGCGAGCTATGATTGTCCATGACCGTACGACGCCCAAAGACCAACAGCACTCAATAACACTACGGAGCTCCACTGCCTGCAGGATACAACACTTTATTTCGGTGGTGATTCCGGTATTCCTGTTTCCGGAAAACCAGAACTATTCCCGAAAAGTGGCGATGTAGGATGAAGAATAAAGGATGCTTGGCCTGTAGGAGGTGGCGATAGACGCATGTCCGAGAGAGATGTCGGGAAGGCTGATCGAGAGGGCGATGACATCAGTGGATTCATCCCTGTGTGTATGCATACACAATGATTAACTTGTATCAATTTCAGTTTGCACTTCTGGCTCCCACCTAACCTGCGATCAGCCATTTTTTTGCGGGAGAGGGCGAAAGTCGTCCCAAGGGCAAAAAGGACCGCCTGATCGCAGGTTAGCTCCCGCAGGGCACGGAATCAGTTAACAATAGCTAATATCCTATTTTTCACCAAAACAGTAACATGCAGCAACCTCATTTCTTGAGGTTGTTGCTCCCATGATTGCCTGAAAATGGTGGCAACATTCTTCCTTGCGATGTTTTGTCAGTCACTGTCAAAACATCGACCGGTGACCAAGACAAGCGCTGTCAAGATTGCTGACTTCAAGCTTTTCAAAAAGTAACAACATCGACAAGAGAAAATCATTAGGGAATCAGGTATGTATGCTACAAATAACCAATGTTTCTTTTTTCTTCTTTATATTTGCCTAGTTGATGTACGTAACTGATGGAGCACAGATTCGTAACTAGGTCGTGGAAACAAACAAAACAGGGCAAACAGGTTTTTTTCTTTTGCTTGGAATTATTGAAAGATGGTGGCCTTTTCTCTAACGTGTTTTAATGCTATGCACATGACAGACGCTTACCTGTATCCATTTCATTATCTGGTTCTAAGCCATCCAGCTGCGGGCTGGGACTTGGACTGCAGAGACCTGGAGACGAGAGGGGAGTGATGGTAGACGCAAGAGTCAGCGGTCCCATATCGGCGTAATCTGTAAACGACAACAAAAAGTTACAAATTAAAGTGTAGCTCTAGAAAGTTATTAAGGTAAGTTACAGGGACCTGATTTTCGGCCTACCTTGTACTATTCTGTAACTTGAGAAATCAGCTCCAAATGGCCAAATAAATGACTGACTGAATGACTGACTGACTGACTGACTGAGATGACAGGCAGACATACACACTGACTGACTGAATGAGTGAATGACTGACTGAATAACTGACTAACATGACAGACAGACATGCAGACTGACTGACAAAAGGCATGAACACATTTAGAACCGAACGAATGCTTCGATCCAAAGCATTATCATTAGTTCACAACGTTTACCTTGACTGTTAATTACCTTTGAACATTTCTTCATCATGATTTATCGGAGCTGACGAATGGGACGTTGCCATGGCTCCTGTGATGTGATCTTCTTCATCAGCTAAATTGGCGATGGAATCCTCGTCTGCCGTCGCTGGGATTCCCTGCACCACTCCTGAAGGATCCGCTGTAGATGTACCGGACTGTTTACCTGCAAAAGCACTAAGGATTAGGGTCTGAACATACAGGTGGAGGGAGTTGCTACACTTATAAATAAGTTACATGAATAGGTAGAGATCAACCCCGCCATTTTCCTTTTTCGCATTGACTGTAATACACTTTGTTTGTCCCACCCACCTGCCCCCCCCCCCCCCCCCAAAAAAAAATTTTGCACCGGCATTGTTTACAATTTCTCCCGGGTATTACAGTCGTCCGAAGTCCGAAGCGAAAATGAAAACAATGGCCATTGTTATTCTTAAGGGTTTCTTTAGACTGCAAACAGTCTTTGTTTTTCTTTGCAAAGTTACACCATGCGTTACCCATGCACGTGAGCCGCGATAAACGAGAGAGTAAGCCCTAAAAGACTCCTTATTGTAACGTAGTCGTTTGCAATCACGCTGGCTGGGAAAGTACTGGACGGATTTTAAGACAAAAGGCGGACTACAAGCAGTCTAGGGTTTCTTTGAATCGTATAACCGAAACTTCTGTCAAAAACTTAAATACACGTTAAAAAGTATTGACAATAACAAACAAAAAACATAAAATCTAACCGTTCATGCAAGTGATGCGTTTAACTTTAAACTAGGTGCAGTCATACCTCGCTTTGGAGCTCACCATACCCAGCGAGAAACGAAATTCAAGTTGAAATTAAATAGTACCATGAAAAACGACCTCAAAAAAGGCTTAAGTCACATCGAGGGAAACAATCTCAAACGGTAAACCTTTTAAAAACAATTAACCTGAGAAAACAGCTGACATTTGGCGACGCCCCCAGATCTGGGTAGTGACGAGTCATCAGTAGGGAATTTCTGCGCTCGCTTCTCAGACGTCACTTCACGGGGAAACAAGTGGTGGCGTCGCCAAATGTCGGCTGTTTTCTCAAGCCCACACCGTAATTTTTAGGGAGTTATTATAACTCCAAAAATGGAGTAAAAATTTTAGGTACAGGAAAACCCCCTTTTGGGGGTTACTTTAACTCCTAATTTAACTCCGAATTTAGGGTCATTTTTACTCATGAAAAAGAGTTCTTTTTACTCCTAGTCTGGAGTTAAAATAACTCCAAAATGGGGTTATTTTTACTCCTTACATGGGTTGTTTTTACTCTTTTTGGAGTTAATTTAACTCTGAAGGTGGAGTAAAAATTTAAGGTGGAGGATAACTCCTTTTTGGGGGTTATTTTAACTCCTCAATATCTGGGGTCACTTTTTACTCCTGAAAAAGAGTTCTTTAAACTCCTTTTTGGAGTTAAAATAACTCACAAAAAAATGACCCCAGTGTAAGGATTTAAATTAACCCCACTAGAGGAGTTATTATAACTCGTTGAAAATTACTGTGTAAAGACTGTGATTAGTGCTACCATAAAAAAGAATCTGAAATGATCCACTTTAGCTCAAGACTGAGACAACGTAGCAGTAACCTGCAGTAACAAGATTACATGGAAAACCGTTATTTGTAATTTTTCACTGGAAGTGAACAGCAAGTGTAATTTTTAAAGATAAACTTACCGGAGCTTTGCTTGTTCTGTGGTTTCGGAAGTTCAAATTTGACCCACTGATACTTGGTGCATTTTCTGGCACCAGGTAAGCTCTGAATCAAGTACTGAATGGTTGGATGAGAAAAGCCAAAAAACTCTGGACCCGAACCTGTGTTAGATGCATCCCTGCCTCTGTTAGAAGAAAAACGTAGCATATTTTAGTAAAATCCAACTAGTGGTCTATTATCAATGCTGCGTTCTGATTGGTTGACCTATATGTTATAGCCCACTAGTAGCGAAAAGCGCGGGCTTTTTGGCGGCAAAAAGGGATTGAAGTCTAGCTTTAACAGGGGCACCCAACGGCAATTTTCGGGAAAATATCTGTTCGGAAGACGATTTGAGATCTAGAATTTTCGGAGCATTTGCTGTAAAATTTCTTGCTTGCCTGCCTCTCCTAGGATTTTCGAACATCTACAAAATGGTATAATTACTCATTTTTAACGGATTTTTGCCCTAAAAAAGGCCACCTAGAATTTTCGGGAGCCTTTTCCTGGCTGAAACTTTCGAGAAGGTAAGTTTTTATCCCTATAATTTTCGGATCACTAGATTTTCAGCTAGGAAATCCGAACAGATGAAAAGTTTTTAGGGGATAAAAATATGCCTATATCTACCGTTTGAATACTAAAATACGTCCAACAATGCTATGTCAAGTGGTTTTGAACTATATATTGGGAGACAGAGCATTTCAAGTTGCGTCTCCGGGACTGTGGAACGGTCTCCCAAATGACATTAGAAATGCTAAGACAATGGACGTTTTTAAGTCCTTAGTGAAAACTCATCTTTTTAGGAAAGCGTATGCTTGTTATTTTTTTTAGAATTTTACATTTTTGACTCTGTGTAATTTTTAGTTTATCTATTAGATATGGACTGGATAGTTTTACTATATTAGATTTATTATTTTATTATTATTTTAATGTAACTTGTAAGGCGCATTTGAATATATTCATATAGATATTTGCGCCGAATAAGTAATAAATTATTATTATTATTATTATATCCTCGTTGGGTGCCCTTGCTTTAACTAGCTAAAATTTTTTATTCTCGATATTTTTGACCAACTGGTTGGATTTTACTAAAATAATTATTCCTTTCGCCCTCATGGCCTACGAGTCTATCATGGCCTATGAGTCTATAGCCCATTCGGTCTTCGGCCTCATGGGCTATTGACTCAGAGCCCATTCCGATGAACAATTGCCAAATAGCCCTTCATAGCTGAACCCTTAAGGAAACATAAGTATTAGAAAGTTTTTTTAAAAATTCAGTAAGATATATACGAATTGCATATTGGATACATAGCCATTGACAACCTGTAATAGTCGAATAAATTTTTTTTTCCAACTGTGTATGAGATGCGGTTTTCGTTCGATATTGCATTTCGTCAAAACGACGATCGCTTGCTAGCAGTCTCACTAGAGTTCTCTTTTCCCCGACCTCCAACCTCGTCCCCAGGGCGCTTTTCCCGCCCCACCTCCAAAGACAGGGAAAAGCGCTCTGGGGACGAGTTTGCCCGAACTCGCTACAAGTGAGCCTGCTCACACAATTCCTATTCCATCCAAAAGACTCGCACAGATAGACGACTTGTCGCAGAGCCTTTAAGCAACTTGCAGCAAAATTATTCACAACTCATTTTGTCAAGTGGACACCATTTGTCCTCTCGTAGGGTTAAAAATTCAATTTTTCGGATCGAAGAGGTCGAGTATTGGGTAACTTAGATCAAGGGAATAAGTTTCAGAGGAATTTTTCATATTTTGCATTCACGTGTTATGTAAGATATGAGCTGAAAACCCTTTTAGACGACACCTGGAGGCAGTATTTCGGCTATTTAATGGGGACTTGCTATGTGATAAGTTATTTACCTGGCCTTATTGACCGCCTTAAGTACCACACAGTGACAAGCAGTAGCGGATGAAGCGATGATTGGATGATCCGGGTCATCTTCGGGACACATCTCAAACTTGAAAAACACACAACAAGAAGATCAACAAATAGATCATCCGCTGGAGAGTTAGCAAACCCTTTTAGTAAGGGAGGACAGGGGAGGGGGGTGGAAGCCTCGATAATAGGGGGCAGGAGGGGTATGGAAAGTGGGAGAGGAAAAGTCGGGAGTTAGAAGTTCTAGAAGGGTAGGAAAGTGGAGAAATACGGGAAAATACGAAACAATGGTTAATGTTTCGCAATCGAAAAAGGGTTAAAGGGAGGAAGCCTAGAAAAAAGGTGTGGGACGCAGGAGGTTTGGACTCCCCTAGAACGCTATCCTGTGTTTGAAAATTACAAATTACCCAAAATACCCCCAGAGTTTGGTAGGAACTCTTCTTTTAATTCCTACCTGAGGGCCAAATCCTCCATCTAGAATTTTGCAGGTATAAATGCATTTATCTTCAGGGTTCTTCATGCTAGGATAACTTCTGGAGCTACAGTAGCCAATGGGCCAAATGTAACGCTCAGAATGGAAACCAGGTCGCTCATGAACAATCTATGAAACAGATAATAAGTAATGAGAATTTCCTGACAGCACTTAAGAAGACAACTGGCTCACTCTAGAAGTCAACTAAAACGCTCAGAAGAGAAACCACGTCGCTGTACACAATCTACATGAAACACTACGGGAATAATTTTTTCCCAAAAGTTGCTACAAGAGAATACAATTGGCTGATCCAATAAGAGAACATTTCGATATTTTCTATTCAGAATGGCAGAATGGAAACAAAATCACATACAAACCAACCAAAGAAACAAGGCACTGTATTGGAAAATTTCCCTTTAGCACTGGCTAAAACAGAGCAAAATCGGCTGACCCGACTCGGCACAGTGTTAAAAAGATCAATACTAAACTGATATCTTTGCCTTTCAGCCAAAGCTTCTGACACTGAAAAAAATCCCTAAGTATTTTAAGTTCTTTGACTTCCCTGTCACTGAAAATTAAAAACGACCTTTAGATTCTAGGATAAGGACGATTGTGAGGACGAGATTTAAGTTAAAGTTTTTGTCGCCTATTCTCAAAAAATAGACACCCCGGAAAGTTTCATTTTACCTTTTTCCACCAGAAAGGTGAACACGCAAATTTTAATTGAACGTGGTTAAGCCCTCTACCGATCGAAAAATGAAAAAAAAGTCTAACATTTGATAACTTCTTTCTGTCACTGCGACATTCAAGCTAAACCGCGTGCAGAGTGACGACGGCTATTGCGTTTTCCCGCCAAAATGACGCGGGTTTACGCACTCGTTCTCAAAGTCGTTTTGGTCTTAGATTCTAATGGTCTCTAATATAAAACTAAGTACTTCCACATGGAGAGCATAACTCACCTCACCAAGACTGTGAACAGTAAGTCCTCCAAGAACTATCGGGAAAATGGGTTTACCTGTGTAAGAGAAAACCGTGAGTACTACCGACAAAATTTATAATATCATCATCACAGAGTAAGAATAGAAACACACTTCAAGCTGTCAAATCCCCCCCTCCCTTACCACAACCCAAACATAAACTGCCTGAAAAAATTACAAGAACAATTTTTACTTCGTTGCTTTCTTAGGTTTACGTACATGAGTAAGATTATACCCTATTCTCTATGAAGGGGTTGAAAATAAACAACGTTTCATGGTAACTCTCAAACTTAAACTCTTAAAACTTTTTAACTGAGGCAAAGGAGGTTCCTTTTGCCTTTCTGTCTTCTTCCCTTCTCTAGCTTTCTCTACATCCTTTCACAGGCTAGCGTATATAAGCTTAGCTGTCACATCTTCAATTTTAATGATTAGCCCCAGGTTAGGGAACCTGGATTCTGGAATCCGGAAAATTCTTCCTTGTAGAATCCGAAATCCATGAAATTTTGCCTGCGGAATCCAATTCCTGGGCTTTGGAATCTGGAATACAATTCAAGGTATCCAGAATCCCACTAACGATTGGAATCCAGAATCCAAGTTCTACTGACAAAGACTGGAATCCAGTATCTGGAATCTGGATGGAATCCTACATCCCCGACTGAATTGGATTCCCTTACATGGGGACACACAACCATGCAGCTCATAAAAAGGCCTGTAATCTTTCCTAAGGGGGAGTTTACATGAGAAAACTTGCACCGGCGCCAGTCTAGAACTGCGATGACTTTTTGATTTCGTATCGCGTTTACATGGTGACTGGGTCATTTCATTTCTCATTATTTGAAGGTACACTTCATGTTGATAAAATACACGGGTGATTCAAAATCGCAAACGTAACACATGCACTACCCGTTCCATTCTACCGGCAGACTGATTTCACACCGAAATGGGTGGTTGTTTCGCGTTTACATGATACCGCTGCGGGATTTCGTGAAATTCTCGCCCCGGTACAAGAACCGGGGTGAACTCACGCCAGGGTGACTCGTGCCAGCATTTCATTTTGTGGTGGTATCATGTAAACAATTATAGAGCCATGAGAGGGAACCGGAGTGAACTCGCTCTGGGGCAAAAGTCGCCCTCGTGTCATGTAAACACCTCCTAAATGATTCTGACACGAAACCTTTTCTTTTACCTTTGGGATCCACTGCAATAGGTTGTACTTTGCGCTTCACAGCTGTTCCTGGTTTCTTTCTCTTTGGTTTCACAGATGGAATTCCGGGTACAGTCGCCACAGCACTTTTAGGAGCAGCATCAGCAATGACAGAAGTCACAGGTTGAGAGCTTTCAGACTGCTGTGCTTTGGGTTTCTTTGGTTTTGCAGGTTTTTTCTTTTCTTGTTTTACTGGTTTTTCGTTCACCACATCTTTAGCTCCTAGCCACAAAACAAAGACTCAGTCTTCGTTCAAGATGTAAACAATGCAATAACTTTAAGAGTCACTGTAATCTGATTGTTAAACTATAATACATAATGTAGTGTTAAACTATACCATAGAAAAATTAACCAATCACATTACACTTAAGCTTCAACAGAGAAACCAAAAAAGTGGATGTAATTGATTCAGCGTCTGAATTTGATGTAAGAGCTTTTAAAGTGACTGCATTAACATACATTTTTAATTAGGTTAAATGTAATTTAACTAAGTTAACCACCACAAGCTTAGCAGTCAAGCGGTCCACTCACTTAGCGGTCAAGCGGTTCATGAGCTTAAAGCAGTTGAGCGGGTCCACATGCTTAGCGGAAAAGCAGTCAACGAGCTTAGCAGTGAAGCGGTCCACAAGCTTAGCGGGCATCTAGCGGTTAATTCTTAGTTCTTCCCGAATTTTGCATTATAGGATAGTTACAAAGCAGGCCTCGAAAAAAAGTCCCGCCCAGTAGTCCTGGACTAATACAATTTCTATATTTATGTCTTTCACCTATGTGACTCAAATCCTTGCTTTCATTTCTTTCCTTTCTGTGCGTAAGTAGCTTTTCAGTAACTTTAAATACACAAAGTGGAGAACTAATGGAGAGAGGGGGGTAAAATGAGTGCACAGTCAGCCTCAACTTTGTTGTTGTTGTTTGTTACTATGTGGTTTATTGGTGTTGAAGTAGAGCAAGAGACGAGTGCACCCCCTCCTAAAAAAATCCTGGATCCGCCCCTGGTACCATTACAAGTTACCAAATGAATGTAAACCTTTTAGGAACGTTACCTTTTAACCCTTTAAGCCCTAAGAGAGAGCATCAAATTTTTCCTTGTAATATCAATGCTTTATAAAATAGAGTGGTCATGAGAATTACGAACATGATCACACAAGATGAATTTGCTTGATATTTTATCAACTTCTCCCCACTACTTCTGTAGCAAATCAATAGGGGCAACAAAAGAGAATTCAAATTTTGATCTTAGGGTTTAAAGGGTTAAGCACTGGCCATATGGGCTTCCATGAATTAACAGTTCTGTACCTACATTGATTTACTGTCAAAACAGGTCAAGCGTACCCCCCAAGATTCTATTAATGAATTGATTATTTGAAAAATGAATCCGTTAGTCGTTCCCGTAACTGGTGTCAAATTCAAATCGGAATTACTGCATGCGTAATGAGCACTGAATAATTTACGAGAACTTGTCTGTATTTGGTCAGATTGAAGACATTACATCAAAGAAGACATTTACATCAAATTCAGGGAAACTGAACTGTTAGAAATTTCGTACGCATGCAAGAGTGTAGAGATGAACCTGAAACCTACAACTGCCAACGGACTCAACTTTCAAATAATAAATTCATTAATGGAATTTTGGGGTGTACGCTTGACCTGGCTTGACTGTAAGTTACCAACTGAAAGCACTACCAACCTGTAATATCTGCTGCAGCCTTCTGAGCCTTCGCTGCTGTTGCAGTTGGAGCCTTAGCTTCTTTGCTAGTCTTTGACTTGGCCACTGGTCTCTTAACCTTGACCTTGGGAGCTTTAACCTTGCTCATAACATGAGGGGGGAGTACAACAGGTGGTAAAATGTCTGGAGGGAACGGAGAATAGGTAGGCATCTGAAAAACCCCTGCTTCTGCAGCTGTTTGGTACTGAAACAGTCTCTTGAGAATGAACCTTGAAGGCATAAAGAAAGACTATGCATGAATCTAGTAAGATCTTAGTTGAACATGTGTTTAATACATGTTGTTAGGATAATAATTTTGAACCCATGCCTAATAGCTGTGCACTTGGTACAACAGGCACAGTAATGACCATTGGTTTACCAATAATGGATGGTCACTAAAAAACAGTATACACGTCAAAAGAAAACAAGATTGACAAGTCCAGAAGTTCAGGTACTAGCAACTTCAAAGGCTTGAAACGTTTTAGAGGGAGAGAGTTTCCATTTTCTCCTCCTCACTCCAACAAGAAGACAAAAAGAGGTTCTTCTCGTGGGGTGAAGCTCCATTTACTAGCCAAGGTCAATAAAGATGAAAAAAAAATAACAAGAACAAGACCAATATCCTGCCATCTTGACTAAAACAAGATAGAACAAAAAAGGTTTTATAATAATTTAGCTATGACCAAAAGACTTTTTTCTTGTGGAGGAAGCTAGAAGAGGGACTGTACCCTGCAAGCATCTTTGTTGCTTCAGTAGCCAATCAGAACTTACAGTACATAAAATTTGCTTTACTTTTACCACTTGAAGAGGTCCCAAGGCTGTTCTCTAGCAGAGCCCGGTAGCCCCTGGTGCCTTTAACTTTTGCCCTCAGGCGACTAGAAAATCTCAGATTTTTCATACATTCAAATCATACGCTCGGCACCCTAGATTTTACAGGTTCAGAGCTCTGGGCTCCCTTCAATTTTCCTTAGAGCACAGCCTTGGGTCCAGCCATAAAAAAAATACTCTAATAAAATCACTACATGTATCTGTACAAGTCAAGTATTCTATAGCTCAATTCTACTTATCATAAGTCAATGTAATTTCTATAAGCATTAACCAGGAAGATCCAAACTTTAATGTCTCTAACACATTTCTAACATTGCTACAAACAATAATGCAAAACATTACTTCCTCTCAGCTTTTGCCCGTTGAAGCTTTGTCTCAGTTCGTACTATTTCATCACTTAGAGCTCCATTTTCCTGCATAAAAGTAAGTACACACATTGTGTCAAAGACAGTTAATCCTCAAGTAAGCAAACTGTGCACTGTATCACGCACCCTCAATCTATGACAAAATTAAAATCAGAAGACACATTTACTGATACACTGTAGCACCTTTATCAGTTTTATTTAGCACCTTCTTTCTTCATTTTCACCAAGGAAACTTTCATGCTGGATGCATGTTACATTTTGTTACATTTTAACAGTAGAGAAAATGGCTTAACTTGCCATAGTTGAACTACAGCAAGCTATGTCAATTACTAGCTTGTAGACTAATAACTGATATCATTAATAACTTATTGATTTAAACTCATTTATCATCTTGTACTATTGAAGAGCGTAAATTGATAAGATACTTTTATTGAATTAAATATACACAAATAATTAAGTCTATTGTTTTACACGAGAATTGTTACAGACAAGCAAGTATTGGAGGTGGAATTCAAATTCTAGACACGTAGTAAACTGTTGCAACCTCTCCTTCCTTTTCCCACCCCACTGCCAGAGCGCCCCAGAGAGCTTGCTCGTAGGCTAATTGTAATCAATCGTTGTGTCCCAAAAGATGCAAGCTGTGCAAGCCATCAATTATTCTGGGTCCCTGAGAATTTTTATGCGTCAGGGATGCAGGATGCAGGGGTCACAAAATCACTAATAGCATGCACATTTCTTGCTTAAGAAAAGTATAAATGCAGATCCGTGACTGAGCCCCAACAGATTTTTGTTTTGTCTACCAGACAAAAGCTTACATGTATGTCCTTTTTACATTATTACAGAATGCTTCACAGCTTTAATACTGCTGGATAATTGCACCTCTGCCATAGTCATGCAGCAGTGAAGCATTCTCTAATGACTAAAGATGCCACAAGAGTGCAACAAGGAAGAAGATTGTTAAGGAAAAACTTTCTCATTCCATGATTTTTTGTATGAACTACATCAAGTGACTTGTAACCAGCCACACCCCAATAATATATAGGAGAAAACTTTGCTACAGATTTTTCTCAAACAGATAAAGGACTTGCATCTTCTCCTGTTATACAAGTATGTAAAACAGTATCACTACACATCCAAAAGAATGCCAAATAAAGCTATGTTTACATCCAAATTTATATCCAAGTCGATTATTCAGCTTAAAATAGACTCTTACCTTGATGTGACTACATTCCTCTAATTTCAAACGAAAATGCTTTTTAAGCAGTTCACACAATATTATCTGAAATCTTCCCTAATCAGTAAAACTTTCTTCTATTGTAATACTTTTTCTGTGCTCACCATACACAAAGTATGTAAACATTCTTTTTTGTTTTGCTTGCTTTTTTGGTTTCTTTTTACTTCACTCTGTACTGTAATTAGTGTATAAATTAGCTGTCTATTATTGTTCACGTGTATTGTACAAATTATACAAGATTACTTTTTTTGCTAAAGTTACTAAAAAGTTGATTAATAAAAAAAAATTGGAAAAATAAAAAAATAATACATACAAACACCAGTTGTTTCACCATTCTTTTTATTCCAAGGTATTTCCTTTTGTAGTCAATAGGATGTTTTGATGCTGAAGCTCTAACAGACTGCATGTGATCAACAGAGAACAACATGGTGAAAGGTTTGAACCCAGGAGTCATTTCAAAAGTAGGTTGAGTTCTTCCTGGTGAACGTAGCCCTGAATAGGACTGTTGTTGTTGACAATGACTACAAAAACAGTCCTATTCAGGACTACGTTCACCTGGACGATCAAACTCAACCTACTTTTGAGAGAACAAAATGGTGTCAAACAGCATCATGACATTAATATGCAACATGCAAATCCATTACAAATAAGGTTACTACCTAAACCTTGGTCGGGGACTTAGACTTTGCCCATTTTGGTCTGGAATTGGATATGGTTTTTGAGTGAACTACAGGAGTGCATGAACACATTTATCGTTTCAGTTCCAAATAAGTAAAAAGAGAAATGTGTGAATCCACAATGGATTGTAAGACATCTTTTTTTGTTGTTGTTTTAATCTAAGTAATGATGACATAACTTCTTCTGGGCTAGGTCTGCAAAAAGGTGTGAAAAAAGACATTTTTTGGTCTGAAAAGGGTTGAGGATTTGGAGAACTCAGTGGCACACCACCCCATTCATCAAAGTTTTTTGGGCAAGTTGAAATGACTCTTGGGCTAATACATGCTGGTTACAGCTTGCCCGAAGAATAAGCTTTAAAAATGACTGACTTTCTTTGCACCCTGCATTCCACTTTGACAACTACAATGAAGACAACATTGTTTCCATTCAACTGGATAAACTTCTCAAGTTTCTAATTACTGGACAAAGAAAGCTTCCCTGTGAATTTTAATATTACAGTATCACGCAAATGTACTACCAAAGACGTTTCACTTCAATGGTACCACTATAAGATTTCATCCACAGATTTAAAACTTGAGAGTTAGATAACCTTGCCATAACATGGTCTAGCCGTGAAAGGACTAAGAAGCAAGTACTTGGTCATTTGAGATTATACAAAAATTTACAGGCAATACCTGGTCATCTCCCTCGGTGTTTTCGTTATCCATGGACTCATCATCATCATCATCATCAATGTCAGCTTCCTGTGTGATTAAAGGACCACGTCATACATGTACTTTGAATCTGAATCATAGCCAAAGTTTTTTTATTACTTCTAAATGGCAAAATCAAGCGTCATAACCAACATATTCTTTTTTTCCTGAGGGCTATTTTGAACAGCAGACTTTTTTACAAAATGCACAGTTCAGAATACACACCAAACATTTCTCCTAGCCTTAATGAAATCCATTGTTCCAAAATGCTGTTTTTGATTGAGGAGAAACTATTTGGCTTAGTTTACATGTGCATGTACCTATCAATGAAACCATGACCTGTAATAATTATTGTTGTGACCTGCAGAATGTGATCTGTCAAACAAACATCTCCTATTTTGAAAATTACAAAAAAAGACTAAAAAAAATGAAGTTGAACAGTTTTTCAAAAACTACCATTATAATAAATTCTTCATTATCTTTGATCTTGTCCATCTACATGTATACCATAATAATATTGTATTCGTTGAGATACTCAAAGGTTACCTCACTGTTTGAGGTGGGTATTATTGTTTATTTATTTCAACCAATCTGCTGGCCAGATTTGGTTATTTTTCATAGATCAGCTCCTTTAAAGTGCACATGGGGATATACACCTACTTAATCATAGTCATCAAGTTCTCACCATCAAAGCAAACCATCCAAAACGATTATCAATTCTTTTAAATCTGGATCCTTCGCGGAAAGTCTACAAAACAATTGTCAAAAGTAAGTGTTAGTACATGTACTAAGTGCTTTTGGTCCATTTTTTTTTTCATGTTTTTCTTGTCTTCAGCTACTATTTTAATACAGTCAAAAATCCTGTAAACGACCACTTAAAATGTGAAGACTTACGGAAGGTGATCATTTACAAGAGTAGAACCACAGAGAGGCTACTCAGAAGAGAGGTCTGGACACATCTACTTCTTGGAAGATAGTTAAACACACGCAATTTCTAAAGTTGCAATATGTGTATAGTTCCATGTTGTTGCTAGGAGTTCATATACTCTAAGCAGCATAATACATACAGTGAACATAGAGATCCCACCATGTGTCAAGTGGTAAATTACAAAAGGGTAAAAAGCTATAGAAAATTTATTATTAAATCATCAGCAATGAAACAAGGTTCCAGTCTCAAATTACAATTACAACAGGTGGTCGTTTACGCGAGGTTCCAACTATAAAGTTTTTACTAGGAATTTCTGATGTTTTGGATTGGTGATTGATCGCTTATAGGGGGTGGTTGCTTACAAGAGGTGGAACTTGCACATGGAGATTCGACTGTAGTCACACAAAACAATTATTGTCAAAATGAGATACATGTACATGTAAACATCCTGTTTCTTTTTGACGTCGTGGCTCCTAAGTAAATACCAACTGACCTCACGATAGAGAATTGCTTCAAGACTGTTTAATGCCTTTGACCTGAAATTTTTAATGAAAGCAAACTACAATCAAAAATCATGCACTCACTTTGCTTGGGAAAAGTTGTTGTAATAGTCAAGAAAATGGAGGAATCATAATTGTCTGAGTTTAATCATTTAACTGCCATGAGAGCCATCAGTTCTAAGCCTTTCAGAAAAATCTGCTGAATGATGCAAATATTAACATATTCGTTTTTCAGTATACCAGTAATTCACAGAATATAAAAAAATTGGACTACATGTATTTGTGAGTAGTCTAATTTTTGAGGTACTCAAATGTGGAAAAAGGGCTACATAAATAAGGCAGACATTATTACCCCATGGTTCATACAACTTCAGACAGAAAAAAATTTCAAGGACTTTTCAAGGATTTTTCAAGGACACATTACCGTTTTTAAGGACTAAGATTTATATAATAAATCAGCATTCTTTAACCCCCTTTTGATCACCCTATTGGCTTACACCAAGGATGAGCCAAATTTTCCTTGAGAAGCAAAAATAATCTTATTTTACAGAAAGGGGTGGTTGGCATAGACAAGGTAGTGAATTTCAAGGGCTTTTTAAGACCTAATAAAGAAATCAAGTACTTTTCAAGGACCTTAACTGAATTCAAGGACTTTTCAAGATGACTAGTAAAATTCAATGATCTTTACAAGATTCTACGAACCATGTTACCCTTAAAGAAAATCAACAGTACACTGTCACAGAGAACACTAACCTGGGGGGAACAAGGCCACTTTCAACAATTCCATCACCAATATCTTTAACATGTAATTTTCCTCCATTCTGAAGTAAAATGCGCTGTTACAGAAAACAAAATAATTACATCACGGCTAATTATTGTACACATACAAAGCCGAATGCCACATTTCCTTACAAAAAGCCTGCTCAATCAAACAAAAATGTTATGAAAACAAAGAAAATGATGAACAAGTGAAGTTTCCTAGTAACCTGTAGGCTAATGGGGATGTGCTGCTGGATGGGGTCATATTTTCATAACTGGATTGACTATAATGGGCCTGCATTTTTATTAGAGTTACTAGAATGGGATTGCAATACCACAGCACGCATTAAGCTATAAAAAACTGCAGGCACACCAAAAAGCTAAGAATTTATGGAGTCTGTCTACTTATGCTAATATTTTTCATTATTATTCATGGTCATGAATTATTTGGGCTGGGAGACAAAGGAAGTAATTTATTAAAAATCAACCTAGGGTGAAACCAGTTTAAACTGAATTTCATTTTAACCTACAACATAATTTTATATACCAAAGCAATTTATATATTTAATTACCTCTGACAACTCCAAAAGGGTCTTTTCCAGTAATTCTGCATTAGATGGTTCAGTTGTATCACAACTAACAACAGAAAAAAAAATCACTTATATTTGCCGACATATTTTTTTTTGGATTCAACATGTAAATAACAAAGTCATAAAAGCAATAGATTACTCAGATTTCTCTGGCAAACAACGGTTAAAAAAAACACGTCAAACAAATAGAGGGTGTACAGAGGAGAGCTGCACACTTTGTTAAAAACTGTTATACGCAGGAACCAGAAACAGTTACAAAATTCTTGGACAAGTTAAACTGGATACTACTGAAGGAACAAAGAATAATCTCGCGGTTAACCTTATTCCACAATAAGTCTGGCTTTCCCAGACTATGTTATGAAGCCTAGAAGACATTTACGAAGTCTAGCCAGAACAAGTTTATTGAACTGTTATCAAATAGTGAGACATATAAGTCAGAATAGTTATTTCTATACAACTGTCAAGGACTGGAATGCTTTACCAAGCGAAATTATGAACATTACGTCCGCTGATCAATTCAAAACTTTCTTATTTGAGTATTTTTTAATACTATAATGCTGTAACTATTTTTATCCGTTTTATCTATTGTAGGAGATTTTATTATTATTATTATTATTATTATTATTATTATTATTATTATTATTATTATTATTATTATTATTATCAATTATTATTACTGTTATTTTTATTTATTATTGTGAAAGGTTTGAACCCAGGAGTCATTTCAAAAGTAGGTTGAGTTTGATTGTCCGGGTAAACATAGTACTGAATAAGACTGTTGTTGTTGACAGTGACTGACGTTTCAACAAGCTGTGTGGTAGTCATCTTCAGAGTCAAAGTGAGTCGTATCACGTCAGTTGATGGTATTATACTCTGGTTATTGGTCTAAATGGTCAATTACGTTGCGATGTTATTGGTCGTCTGTCAGTTAAGCCGTGATGTTATGGGCTACGAAGACTCATAATCAGTAATTGGTGCGTTTCGATCCGTCTTAAACAGTCGTCTGTTGTTAGTCAAATTGTCAGTTCTCTAGTCGTTCTCTCGCGCTGGTATTCAGTGCCCGAAGATGTCGACTACCGCACAGTTTGTCGAATAGTCAGTCTCTGTCAACAACAAGAGTCTTACTGAGGACTACGTTCACCCAGGACAATCAAACTCAACCTACTTTTGATTATTATTATTGTTATCATTATTATTGTTATTATTATTAATTTAATTCAATTTTTATTTATTTAATACTTAAACCTCTTGCATGATGGCATCCCTATTGCAGGACTAGTAAAGGTTCGACCTTTCTTCAAACTTTATTCAAAAATTTCTAGTCTTGCCATAGGGGAGCTATCACGCAAGACGTCTACATAAATAAATATGATTAATTTAATAATAATGGTAGTAATAACAGAAATTAATCTCCTACAAAAGACAAAATGATTGCTATATTCATAGCATTAATAATTGTACAATTTTAAAATTCTTCATTGACTAAAATGCTCAAATGAGACTTTTTTTAATCGATATCAGGTTTAATAAGGGTTTGAAATGGAATGTATCAAACTGGTTATTTTGTGCGTGTACTTGTTTGAGTTGTATATATTGAGTCAGGGTGCCCTAAGAGTAATGAAAGCCTGATTATCAACTGAAACTCGACTAAACTAAACTGGGTGGTATTACAGCTGGACGACGGGACGTTTTATACCTCAAACAGCTGATAGCCTAGGGACTAGTTTACCGACTCGGACACTGCGCTATACAACTGTAGGTGCACTCTGTGATTAGTTTCGAGTAACCGCACTACTTACTATTCCGATTCGTCGTCCTCTGGCTGTTCTTCGACCTCTTCGGAAGTGATACCAGATGTTGACAAGCCGCCCGTGTCCAGAGAAGGAAATAATGACGACGATCCTATGTCCTCGGAACTAGCGGACGAAGGCGAGAACATATTCAAAGCAGAAGGGGATATCATTGTTGAGTTAAGCAGTGCTTTGACCACTAGACAAGGCCACAAAATACAATGACTGCACAAAAACGAATGAAAACAAACTCATTCATGGGCGCCATGTTCAAGAAGAAAAGGCGTGGATACTAAGCGCCGCTTGGGGAAACTGGTGACGAGTATTCACGGTGGTCAAAGTCAAACGATTTGCGAGCAATTTGAAGGGATACCTGAGTGTGACTTGAAAAGCGGTTTTTATTTTGTTAAAAATTGGAGTTTGTTTTGCACTGATAAAAGTTTAAGATATTTCCGGCGCTGTTAATTTACTAAACCTTTGGAAAATTTACTAAAAAAGTTCTCTGACTAACTGATTGAAAAATTGTCGGCGCCATTTTTCAGCATGATTTTGCTCGCGAAATTTAGGGTGGAAGCGGGTTTCGAAAACTAAGCTAATTTAATACTTCGAGAAAAGAAAAGATAGTTTCGTAGACAAATTATTTCGATATACTTTAGCTTACATATTTTTCCACCAACTGGTAAATGATTTCATATTTTTAAAAAAAAAAAAAAAAACAAAATTGCAAGTTAAATTAAGTAAATTAAAGTTTGGCGAAAAAGCCGGATTTATACTCGCCTTTTGGGTCTTTTGTAAGGACGCGAAGTGCATGGTTAATTGCATGCCATACTGTCGGAACATAACAACCAATAAAATAATGATAAAGGCAGCAGCCGGAATATTCATACTGAGTGAATCAGCCATATTAACCACACGAGGAACAAACCCAACTGCCCATGAGTGATGTCCTCGTTTCTAGAGAAATAGAAATGTATCAAGATTGTTGGTACGAACGGAGTGACGTGTTCGTCAAGCTTACTGAGGAGTGGTTAGCTGTTGTAAGAAGGATATAACGTACACTGACGTTGATATGGCTCGACACTGAGGAAATGCTAAAAAGGTTTAAAATTGTAAGTTATGATGGGTGGTTTTTTATCTCAGACAAAACTAAATAATAAAAGCAGTTATGGCTGGCAGAACACAAAGTAATTTTTGGGCATCTTTTGGAGTTTTTTGAGTGTCTGGTATAGATTTTTGGCATTGCTTACTCAGTGTGTCATAAAGCTTCAAAATGCCCGCCAATCGCAACTTATAATGGAAAAACTGCAGACAACAGGCGCAAATTAGATACATCTATTTATCTATTACTCATTCTGATTCACTTATTTGTTTATTTATTTCACAAATTTCAGTTAACAAAATTAAAGTAGTGATCAAAATTTGAAGTGTATGCCAAACCTCCGTCTCAATGGATAAAACTCGTTAGCTACAGAAACAAAGCCCCAGCAGCTCCGGCCCACGCGCGTTAGGAAATAATCTTTCAGGAGAGTATAATAATGACAATTTTCATGAGTTTTTTCGCTTATTTCTATAGGTTTGTTCTCAGACAACATTTGGGCAGCACAAGGACGATATCGCTGAACCCTTTTATTAAAATAAGAAGGTTTTGTCTCCCTTTTTAATTGTAATTGTATAATGCCTCCAATGTTTAGCAAATGTCTGTTAACTTAGTGATGACAATCATTTTCTACGGTCACAAAAAATAAAACTAAGGGAGCAAAAATCTGCTAATGAAACTGAACTTCAACTGAGTTCGAGCTAGCCGTGGTTTTAGTGTACTTCACTCATTCTAACATTATATGCGCAAACAACATGACATCAATGCCGATCCTCTACTGAATCATAATCAGCTGCCCATAAAAAAGTATTCTAAAACTCCCTTATCAAAATTTGATCCTTTAATTATTTTTCCAGACAAAAAGAACAGCACGGAAATTAAGAAAAAATAAGCAACGAAAGGATTCAAGTTGACGTCTATGAGAGAATGATAACTTCATTCACCGACACACTTGAGAATTAAGAAACCTCGTAGCCCTAGATATGTGATTCTCAGAGGCGAACTGTGTTCAGAACTTAAAATCTTCTGCAACGATAATTACCTTTTGATCCATTAAGTTTGATATTTTGGCCATTGTAATGTTTTAGAATCATTTAGATAAAATAATTTTGTTTTTCACAAATACTGAATTGATCATTCGCATACCCTAGCATAAAAGAGCTTCCGATCACTTCATTAAACAGAGAGATCGCGCTCACTGCTCCATCGGAAAAGCACACAAAATAATGCTTGAATCAAGTAGGTTTTATTTTCGTAACGTGTTGATTATATTTGCATTTCAGTTATAAAGAAGTGTTTGCGACTCGGATTCGTATCAATATTGACAAAATGGCCTCAAAAACTTTTGCCAGTAAAGTTATCATGTCATCCCTCGACGCGAGCTTAACTTTGGTTTCAATAATCGGCAATGGATCTTTCATCGCAATTTTTGTCCGATTTAGGAATCTTCGCAATTTTCCGAACATTCTTTTCGCTAATCTTGCGGTGGTAGACTTTCTCAACGCAGTCATTAATATCCCGCTATATCTTTTTTCCTTCGTCTGGGAAACCAGCTGGATGAGAGGAAAAACTTTGGCCGTTATTTCAACTTCGTTACACTTGGAGTTTGTTTTGCTTAACATGGTTTCCATGTTTGCAATTATGCTGGACAGATTCCTGGCCCTGCACCTAAGTCTAAAGTACTACACATGGAAGACAAAAAGTAAAGCTTATGCAGCTGTGGTCCTCATTTGGTTGATCTGTACCGTCCCCACTGCCTTATCTACAATTTCTCTGCTGCAAATGGATATGGAAGCTGACACAACGATGGCAGAGGCTAGGGAGAAAATTTTTCAACAGAGAAAAGAGATAACTGCATCTACTATGGCCGTATTCATGGCAGCCTCAACAGTCCTTGGAGTCTTGACGGGTTACACCATATACCAAAATAAGAAAAAGGTAGGAAAAATAGTAAGATTAAGGATATGTTCGAGAACACTACAGTAAAACGACGCGAAGAAGAACCTAGATTTTTTGAAGTTTGGCAAAATTTGGAGTACTTATTGGAAGTTTAGGTTAAATAGGTTCTTAATTTTTATGAAGAAGGATACTGTTGTTTATTACAAGAAATTGGTATAAATGGTATTTGTCCTTCATAATAGGCATTTATTTACCAAAAATTCGAAAAAATCTGCAAGATATTAATTTAATTAGCCAGACTTTTGGTCAAAATGTTTATGAAAATGTAGTCTCGTCTCACCCCACATATATAAGAACCTGTTGATTTTCTTGGCTAAACTGGTTCTTATATTTTGGAGTATTAAAATGAAAAATTTCTGCTAACAGGTTCTTAAATTCTAAGTTCTTCTTCGCGACGTTTTACTGTATACCATATAGTTTATTTTCGTGCCGATACAAAAGGCAATCCAGTATAGTATAAACACCTAATCTGATATGTGACTGTCCACTTAAGACAGGGGCACCCAACGAGAATATAGTTCAAAACCAACATAGCATTGTTAAACGTGTTTTAGTATTTAAACAGTGGATATGGGCGTATTTTTATCTCCTATAAATTTTTCATCTGTTCGGATTTCCTAGCTGAAAGTCTAGTGATCCGAAAATTATAGGGATCAAAATTTACCTTTTCGAAAATTTCAGCCAGAAAAAAGGCTCCCGAAAAATTCTAGGTGACCTTTTAAGGGTTAAAATTCGTTAAAAATGGGCAATTGATTATACCATTTTTTAGATGTTCGAAAATCCTAGGAGAGGCAGGCAAGCAAGAAATTTTACAACAAATGTTACGAAAATTCTAGATCTCAAATCGTCTTCCGAACAGATATTTTCCGAAAATTGTCGTTGGGTGCCCCTGTTTAGAGATCGGCGCGGAGCAGTACGTTTCGTTCCTTTACAGAAATCGTTCCGAAGGCACCGTTGTCGTGTGTGAACCGAAGCCTTATCCGATATGGTCTTCGTGTCGGCACAAAAGGTGTCCGATGTAGTGTGAACATTGCCTAAATTCTTAAAATCTGTGGCAAACTTTAGGCGCAGCTGCGCTGTTAAAGGTTAGTATAAAATTGCTTTTTAAATATACGTGTGGTAATAAACCCTTCACAATCCAGATTTTAAAATTTCATAATCAAATACTTTCCCTTTTCTTGTAGAGAATGCAGTTGAATTTACCAAACCTCCAAGCTGAAGGTCGGGAAAAGCAGGATATCAAAGCCACCGTGACTGTTGCTGTGGCTGTGGTGACGTTCTATGCCTGCTACTTACCAGCAATTACCTACTCAGTCTGGAGAAGTAACACAAAATACTTCACGAAACACGTTTGGGTTTCCTTTTTGGTTGCTTTTTGTACGTTTATTTCAAGCGCTTCCAACCCTGTCATCTACGTATTACGAAACAAAAGATACCGCAAAGCCATCAGGCAACTGGTAAAAGATCCTTTTGGGAGCAGCTCGTTTCAAGAGAAGCCAATCAAAAATGATAGGAAAGAGAAGAGAAGTCCAGAGCACGTATCGAAGCTGAGCAAAGGCGAAGAACCAGGAGTCTCCACCGTACATGAAGAAACTCATGAGAGAGGCGTCGGAGATGGAAATTTGGCGACAGGACAAATGGTCCTGGCTGAAAAAATAGTGAAAATAGCTTGGAATGCGAAGAGTAGTGAAACCGCTCAGAAGATCAGGCCTGCAGAAGAAGATCAGGACGGTAGAGGATGAATGCAGGGGCGTAGCTACCTGTACGAACGCTACACACGTGCGTACCTTAAAAAATCGAGGCGGAGTTAAATAAAAGCCTGAGATAAATCTAGCCTTTTCACTTAATTTGTAAGTAAGTGACGATTGATGTGCGACAAAAAATTTTACAACTTGCTCAAGTTATTTAGTATCCCTTAGGTGCCGAACGTAACATCACCTCAGATTTGGGGCCTTAAAAGGGGAAGGGGCGGGGAAGGGGGGGGGGGGGTTAATGGGTTAAAAAAATTGTGCATACCTCTGGAAAAATCCTGCCTACGCCCTTGGAATGGGTAGAAAAATAACACTTTTGACCGTCAAGAGACCCGTGAGCTCCATCTTTGGCATGTTATACCCAAGATTCGGTTTTCAGAATTTTTTTGTTTCAAAACGAGTGACTTAAAGCAGCGTTTTTCTTCAGTAAAACGTTTAAGACGAGACAAGGCTTCTTAGCAATCTCGCATCGTTTCTTCATTTTCATCAATCAGGTCAAACAGCAAAAACTACTGCAACGTTTAATTAAGGAAGGATTTTTTGACCTCTGAAAAATATTTCGTTGACTGAACAAATCCGCGATTTATAGGAATGTCAGTTGTGAGAGTTCAACTACATAGGAACTACGGAAATGAAATCAAATGAAGAATGATCCTCGCAGTTGTGAACACAATTTATGCAATTGCGTAAGAAAGCTAAAAAAAAATTTAGGACTTCAACTGATTTGAACCCGTGACCTCGCCATAACGGTGCGATGCTCTAACCAACTGAGCTAGGACGCCATATACATAATTGAACAGCTCCCACTTCATAGCTGATCAGTTGGTTTGATCGCATCGCGCACCAGTATCGCGAGGTCACGGGTTCAAACGGCCTTGAAGTCCTGAATTTTTTTCAGCCATCTTACGCAATTTCATAAATTGCGTTCACAGCAGCGAGAATCCTTCTTGATTTTTGGCCTAGGCCAAACGTCGAACTTTTCATGAGACGAACCAAACTTATTGAGTCACGTTCATAAAAAGTTCGACGTCTGGCTTCGCAGGCTAAATTAAGTTCGTCTGGATGAGTTTGGATCAAACGGATAGAACCTCTGAAGATCACCTGCAGGACGAACGTCGATCTTCACATGCGACGAACTAAACAAATAAGCTTCGTCCAGCTAAAATTGGTCTGATTGGTCTCTTTTGGTCTGATTCAGTTGATTGGTTCGACGCGTCCCAAGCTCAAAGTCTGACCCAACTACAGGGTTTCCACACAATTTGTTAGTGTAACCCGGTGATGTGCGGAAGAACCACGGTAACTCGAACTCTGAAGGGAAACGAAAAACAGCTCGAGTTATCGGGGTAAATTTCAGTGACATTTTGATCAAGGGAAAGGAAATTTAGTTAGAGTTAGTGGGGTATTCGAGTTATCAGAGTTCGATCGAGTTATCGAGGTTCTAACTGTAATTTTATGGTAATAAATCAGTACTGGATTCTGTGGGTTTACCGTTTGCTCGATCTGTAGCGGTATTTCGCTAAATGTGTGCATGTATCAAAGCTAAATAAACGTTGTGTTACCTTAGCTTCGGTAAATTGTCGTCCTTTTGCCTCAGAGGGTTATTTTGAACGATTTTGAAGGATTTTGGGTTCGCTAGTACGTTTACAAGTCCTCTTAATGGAGGAACAAGGGTGGAATCAATAATTAGCTTTTTGAAGGGCACTAGCGCCGGAGCGATTTTCCACCAGAAAATCGCATCGCTCCGCTTTCAAACCAGGTAGCAGAAAGCTCGAAAGATTCATGCTTCTTCTACACCTTGCGATGGAAATTCCATCCATTTTAACCTTTGAAAGACTGGGAGTTTTTGAATTTTTTTCGAAGGCTAGCTCGGACCTTTTGGATGGATTTTCGATCGGAAAGGTACTACAAGAAGCGTGAATCTTTCTCGGCGAGCTTTCTGCTCATGGTTTGAAAGCGGAGCGATGCGGTTTTCTGGTGGAAAATCGATCCGAAGCTGGTGCCGTTCAAAAAATTGATTCCATCCTTATCCTCCTATTAAGAGGAACAGTGAACAGAGAACTCAAAATCGCTCAAAATACCACTTCTGAGACTAAAGGACGACTATTTACGGTAGGTAAGGTAAGTAAACAAAACGTTTATTTAACATTGATCCATGCACATATCTAGCGATAAACTCCTACAGATGAAGCAATTTAATGGTAAATCCAGTACATTTACCTTAAAATTACATCGGCTACATGAACAGATTGTATGGGTGCCCTGTGACCCAAGAGACGATCAGGTCGACCCAAATTGGAGTTTCGTTCGTCTCATGAAAAGTTCCACGTCTGGCCTAGGCCTTAGTCTTCTGGTTGCTTCCAGACATGACTGTCTTAATAGCTGGCTGATTCCCAAAAGCAATAGAATCGATTACAAAATCATTGTTTTGCTAATTTATTTGAAAGCAGTTTTTATAACAAGTGGAAAAAATTATTTTCCCTTGAACTTGAAGAGGAAATGTAATTATTTTTGGCAATTAATCACAGCAACTCAGTTTGCCTGTCAAATTTGTCAGCTCTGATTGCGAAGTTTTCTGCCAGTTTCATGTATTTTAATTATATTCGTACTTTTCCAGACATTTAGAATCATTTCAGTTGTTTTATTTTCCTTTTCTTTATGTTAAAAGTGTTTTTTAGCCTGGCTCGTTTACAATAGACCCCTCCGCGTTTTTCGTTAAGTTTTAATAAGTATTAGTTAGCAAAATCCATCGCCACCGTTGGAGAAGGGCGCCGTGAAAATAGTAAAATTGCCAACTTTGAAAGTGATACGTCTTAAAGGGTGAAGATATATCTCCACAGAATGCGAAAATTCACAGCCGTTTATGGTGGAGGGGAAGGAGGGAGCGCGGAGAAGGGGGGGGGGAACCCCCCACCACCATGTCTATACAAACGTCGGTAAATTTTCGCGACTTTTTATCTTCGTTATTATTAAACAAATCACTTTCAAACTTGGAGATTCTACTACTTTAAAGGCGCTCTATCCCAACCTCGTCCCCAGGGCGCTTTTCCCTGGTTTTGGGTCAGGGAAGAGCGCCCTGGGGACGAGGTTGGCTCTATCCAACTAGTCCACATTACAAGTTGAAAAAAACTCTGGAAGGGTCTTCCAACAATTCAAGCCCCAGCAGCTCCCACGGTAGTACGTTAGGTTACAATCTTTCAGGAGAGTATATAATAATGACAATCGCTTATTTCGCTTATTTCGCTTATTTCTATGGTTCTGTTCTCAGACAACCTTTGGGCAGCACAAGGACGATATCGCTGAGCCCTATTAAAAAGGTTTTCTCTCCCTTTTTTAATTATTACGGCTTAATTGTATACCAAGCCTCCAATGTTTAGCAAATGTCTGTTAACTTGATGACAATCATGTTTTACGGTCACAAAGTATAAAGCTAAGGCGGTAAAATCCCCCTAATTAAACTGAACTTCAACTAAGTTCGAGTTATAACGTGGTTTTAGTGTATTTCACTTAATTCTTAGCATTTATATCCGCAAACAACATCAATGCCGATCCTCTACTTCTGAATCATAATCAGCTGCCCATTTATAAAAATGTATTCAACAACTCCTTTATCAAAAATTGATCCTTTAATTATTTTTCCAGACAACAAGAACAGCACGGAAATAAAGAAAAAATACACAACGAAAGGACTCAAGTTGACCTCTATATCTAAGAGAAAAATTATTACAAGTTCACTCACCGTCACAGTTGCGAAGAAACCTCGTGGCTTAATGTTTTAGATATCTGATTTTCAGAGGCGCATATTCTAAGCTGAAAATTTTCTGCAACTGTAATTACCTTTAACTAGGCATTTTTGATTCATTAAGTTTGATGTTTTGGTCATTGTTTTAGAATCTTTTAGATAAAGTCATTATTTTGTTTTTCACAATTACTGAATTGATCTTTCGCATACCCTAACATAAAAGGGCTTCCGATCCCTTCATTAAAAAGAGATATCGAGATCACTCCACCGGAAAAAACACACAATAACGCTTCAATCAAGTAGGTTCTATTTTTTAACATGTTCATTTGTATTTTATAAAAAAGTGCTTGCGACTCGGATTGGTATCAATATTGACAAAATGGCCTTAAAAACTTTTGCCAGTAAAGTTATCATGTCATCCCTGGACTCGAGCTTAACTTTGGTTTCAATAATCGGCAATGGATCTTTCATCGCAATTTTTGTCCGATTTAAGAATCTTCGCAATTTTCCGAACATTCTTTTCGTTAATCTTGCGGTGGTAGACTTTCTCAACGCAGTCATCAATATCCCGCTGTATCTTTTTTCCTTCGTCTGGGAAACCAGCTGGATGAGAGGAAAAACTTTGGCCGTTATTTCATCCTCGTTACACTTGGAATTTGTTTTGCTTAACATGGTCTCCATGTTTGCAATTATGCTGGACAGATTCCTGGCCCTGCGCTTTGGTCTAAAGTACTATACATGGAAGACAACAAGTAAAGCTTATGCAGCTGTGGTCCTCATTTGGTTGATCTGTACCGTCCCCACTGCCTTATCTACCATTTCGTTGCTGCAAATGGATATGGAAGCTGACACGACGATGGCAGAGGCTAGGGAGAAAATTTTTCAACACAGAAAAGACATAACTGCATCTACCATGGCCGTATTCATGGCAGCCTCGACAGTCCTTGGAGTCTTGACCGGTTACACAATTTACCGAAATAAGAAAAAGGTAGGAAAAATAGATTACATGTAAGGATATAATTGTGAACACTACAGTAAAACGCCGCGAAGAAGAACCTAGATTTTTTGAAGTTTGGCAAAATAGATTCTTATAGTTTGGGGCACTTATTGGAAGTTTAGGTTAAATAGGTTCTTTATTTTTATGAAGAAGGATACTGTTGTTGATTACAAGAAACTGCTATAAATGGTGTTTGTCCTTCATAATAGGCATTTATTTACCAAAAATCTAGAAGATATGCAGTTTTCAACAACGGTTGTATACATTATACATACATTTATTACATAATGACTTTGTAATATAAACTTCCCATATTTAAGCCATGCAGACTTTTGGTCAAAATGTTTATGAAAATGTAGTCTCAGGGCTAACCCCACATTTAAGAACCTGTTGATTTTTCTTGGCTAAACTGTTTCTTATATTTTGGAGTATTAAAATGACAAATTTCTGCCAGCAGGTTCTTAAATCCTAGGTTCTTCTGCGTGCCGACACAAAAAGCAATCTAGTATGGTATAAACACCTAATCTGATATGTGACTGTCCACTTTAGAGATCGGCGCGGAGCAGTTTCGCTCCGTTACAGAAATCGTTCCGAAGGCACCGTTGTTGTGTGCCAACCGAAGCCCTATCCGATATGGTCTTCGTGCCGGCACAAAAGTTATCCGATATAGCGTAAACATCGCCTAAATTAAAATCAGTGGCAAACTTTAGGCGCAGCTGCGCTGTTAAACGGTAGTATAAAATTGCTTTTTAAATATACGTGTGGTAATAAACTCTTCACAATCCAGATTTTAAAATTTCATAATCAAATACTTTCCCTTTTCTTGTAGAGAATGCAGTTGAATTTACCAAACCTCCAAGCAGAAGGTCGGGAAAAGCAGGATATCAAAGCCACCGCGACTGTTGCTATGGCTGTGGTAACGTTCTATGCCTGCTACTTACCAGCAATTACCTACTCAGTCTGGAGAAGTAACACAAAATACTTCACGAAACACGTTTGGGTTTCCTTTTTGGTTGCTTTTTGTACGTTTATTTCAAGCGCTTCCAACCCTGTCATCTACGTATTACGAAACAATAGATACCGCGAAGCCATCAGGCAACTGGTAAAAGATCCTTTTGGGAGCAGCTCGTTTCAAGAGAAGCCAGTCAAAAATAACAGGAGAGAGAAGAGAAGTCCAGAGCATGTATCGAAGCTGAGCAAAGGCGAAGAACCAGGAGTATCCACCGTACATGAAGAAACTCATAATAGAGGCGTCGGACTCAAGTAGATTAAGGCCTGGGTCATTACAGAGTTTTCAGAATTGTTAAAGGGGGTGGCATAACGTAAAGTATTTTCAAGACATCCCATGACTAACAATTTAAGGCCAATCATAACCAAAAAATCTTTCAATTTCATTTTAAAAATTGTTTTTAACTGCATCACGTGACCAGCCACGCCCTGTTTCATCGAGAAATCCTTTGAGTGGAAATTCCCACCAGAAAGAGAGTAAACCGTTTTCCTTCAGTAGGTCCAAAAAGTGGCTACTAACAGTCTTCATGTTAAAACAATCGGAATGAGGCAAGGTCAATAAACGTCTTTCTTCTGTCGATAGTTTTAGTTGGAGGAGGAGTGGCACTAGTCAGTTAACACCAATGGCACCTGCCAATTGTAATGCTTTGAACCATTCCGACCTGATTTCGTAGAGACTTTGTAGGGTCAATGTTTTGATGCAGAGAAACTGGAGCTACTTGTTTGGCAAGTGGTGGGAATCGTTGGTTACAATTTTCGAACAATGGAGGGCGTGGTCGATCACGTGACCGAATAATTTAAATTTATTTTTTCAAGTTTTAAAGTTTAGTTTACCTCAGCATATATCGTCCCTTGTGGATGTCTTTAACCATAGTTTTTAGAAACTGTACATAAAAACCATAAATGACTTAGACCCGGGCGTTAATCTACCTGAGGAGATGGACATTTTGCGACAAGTCAAATGGTCCTGGCTGACAAAATAGTGAAAATAGCTTGGAAGGAAAGCGAAGAGTGAAACCGCTCAGAAAATCAGGCCTAAAAAAGAAGAAGATCAGGACGGTAGAGGATGAATGCAGGGGCGTAGCTACCTGTAGACACGCTAGGCACGTGCGAACCTTAAAAAATCGAGGGTTAAATAAAAGTCTGAGATAAATCTAGCCGTTTCACTTAATTTGTGAGTAAGTGGCGATTGATGTGCGACAAAAAATGTTACAACTTACTCAAGATATTTAGTATCCCTCAACATCACCTCAGATTTGGGACTTTAAAAGTGGAAGGGGGGCAGGGCGGTAAAAAAATTGTGCGTACCTCTGGAAATATCCTGGCTACGTCCCTGGAATGGGTAGAGAAATAACACTTTTGACCGTCAAGAGACCCGTGATCTCTATCTTTGGCATGTTATATATACCCACGGTTCCATTTTTAAGAGAGTTTCTTGTTTCCAAACGAGTGACTCAAAGCGGCGTTTTTCTTCAGTAAAGCTTTTAAGACGAGACAAGGCTTCTTAGCAATCTCGCATCGTTTCTTCATTTTCATAAGTCAGGTCAAACAGCAAAAACGACTGCAACGTTTAATTACTGGAACGATTTTGTGACCTCTGAAAAATGATTTCGTTGACCGAACAAATCCGCGATTTAGAAGAATGTCAGTTGTGAGATTTAAATCCCGTATAAGAACTACGGAAATGAAATCAAATGAGGAATGATTCTCGCAGTTGTGAACGCAATTTATGCAAGTGCGTAAGAAAGCTGGAATAACTCCCTAGAAGTCCTGAATTTTTTTCAGCCATCTTACGCAATTGCGTCTGAAATTGCGTTCACAACTGCGGGAATCATTCTTGATTTGATTTCATTTCCGCAAGCCTTATATGATTTATTTCATTTACATCTCACAGTAGTTCATGTTAGGCCTAGGCCAAACGTCGAACTTTTCATGAAACGAACCAAACTTAGAGAGTCACGTTCATGAAAAGTTCGACGTCAGGCTCAATTAAGTTCGTCTGATTATGAGTTTGGTCAGACGCCCGGATAGAACCTCTGAAGATCGCCTCCAGGACAACGTCGATCTTTATCCATTTTGACCGTTGAAAGAATGGGGCTTTTCGAATTTTTTTCGAGGCTAGCTCCTGTAGCTCCGGGCTTTTTGGATGGATGTTCGTTCAGAAAGGTACTAGAAGAAGCGTGAGTCTTTCGAGCTTTCTGTTCATGGTTTGAAAGCGGAGCGATGTGGTTTTTTGGTGGAAAATCGCTCCGAAGCTGGTGCCGTTCAAAAAATTGATTCCATCCATGTCCTTCTATTAAGAGGAAAAGTAAACAGCGAACTCAAAATCGATCAAAATACCACTTCTGAGACTAAAGGACGACTATTTACGGTAGGTAAGGTAACAAAACGTTTATTTAATATTGATCCATGCACATATCTAGCGATAAACGCCTACAGATGAAGCAAATAGTAAATCCAGTACATTTACCATAAAATTACATCGCCTGCATGAACAGATTGTGTGGGTTCCCTGTGACCCAAGAGACGATCAGGTCGACCCAAATTGGAGTTTAGTTCGTCTCATGAAAAGTTCCACGACTGGCCTAAGCCTTAGTCATCTGTTTGCTTCCTACATGACTGACTTAACAGCTGGCTGATTCCCGAACGCAATAGTGATCGATTACAAAATCATTGTTTTGCTAATTTATCTAGTAGTTTCCTCTCCGTTTGTCTGAAAGCTGTTTTTATACAAGTGGAACAAATCATTTTCCCGTGAACTTAAAAACGAAATGTAATTATTTTTGGCAAAATCACAGCAACTCAGTTTGCTAGTCAAATTTGTCAGCTCTGACTACGAAGTTTTCTGCTTTCATGGATTTTAATTATATTCGTACTTTTCCAGACATTTAGAATCATTTCAGTTGTTTTATTTGGTATACTATTTTCCTTTTCTTTATGTTAAAAGTGTTTTTCAGCATGGCTCGTTCACGTTAGACCCCTCCACGTTTTTCGTTAAGTTTTAATAAATATTAGTTAGCAAAATCCATCGCCACCGTTGGGAAGGCCACCGTGAAAATAATAAACTTGCCAAGTTTGAAAGTGATACGTCTTAAACGGGTGAAGATATCGCTCCACAGTGTGCGAAAATTCACAGCCGTTTATGGTGGAGGGGAAGGAGGGAGCGGGCAGAAGGGTGGGGGAGGTGCCTCCACCACCATGTCCATACAAACGTCGGTAAACTTTCGCGACTTTTTATCTTCGCTATTATTAAACAAATCACTTTCAAACTTGGCGATTCTACTACTTGGTCCATGTAATAAGTTGAAAAAAAACCGTGAAAGGGTCTTCCAACAATTCATTTTCGTATACAGTGAAGTTATGAAATTTCATTCTTGGCTGAAAAACTCAATTTACTTTGCCAGTCAAGCCAATGAACTTATCATGACTTATCACTTCTAATCAGCACACCGTTGTCACTTTTTTAAAAAATCAATTAGTCTTCTTCCCCGAGTGTTACAATACGAAAAGCCCATTTTCTTATTTTACTAGTTGGCTCACAAGACCAATGTATAACAAGAATACACAATGGTTATTAAACGTACTTTTCGTTCCTTTATGTCACTACCTACCCATTATCTATACATGATAATTAATATTTTTGTATCAAATAACGTCAAGTGTTGTCGGCCAATTTATAAAAATATTCAGCGTCAGGTCTTTAGCGGCCGTATATCAATATCAGCAAAATGGCTTCACGAACTTTAGCCAGTAAAATTCTCATGACTTCTCTGGAAACGAGTTTATTCCTGGTTTCAACGATCGGCAATGGATCCTTCATCGCAATTTTTGCGCGCTTCAAGAATCTTCGCAGTTTTCCAAATATTCTCTTTGTTAACCTCGCGGCAGTTGACTTTCTCAACGCAGTCATTAATATCCCGCTGCACGCTTTGACCAACGTCTGGGAACCCAGCTGGATGAGAGGAAAAACTTTGGCTATCACTATAAGCTCATTACACCTGGAATTTTCTTTACTTAACATGGTTTCCATGTTTGCAATTATGCTGGACAAGTTCGGGGCACTATACCTTGATCTTAAGTACTATACATGGAAGACAACAAGGAAAGCTTATGCAGCTGTGGTCCTCGTTTGGCTGATCTGTACAGTACCAGTTGCTTTATCGACGATTCCTTTGCTGCAAATGGATATGGAAGCTGACAAAACGTTGGCGGAGTCTCGAGGAAAAGTTTTCCAACACAGGAAAAATGCTATGGCATCTACCATGGCATTCTTCATAGCAGCCTCGACAGCCCTTGGCATTTTAACTGGTAACACTATTCATCGAAAAAAGAAACAGGTAGGAAATAAATTAATGTCTATTTTTTGACCTCTAAAACATAACCTATTGACAGTGCTTCAGGGACGTTTTCTCTAAAAATGTCAACTCTTTCTCAGAAATGATTTTATGAAAAAAAGAAAAGAACGGCATAGCGTGTGAAACTATATGTCGGTTTCAGGTGTTAAATGTTGGGGCTAAAAGATTTCTCTTGCTTTGAGAAAACTAAATTTTGCGATTGCGTGAGACTACCTTAACTTCCTGGAGACCAAAGTTTTCGCGATTTTAAGCAAGTTGCACGCAACCGTTTTTCAGGTGGTTATTAAATTCGAGCACAAAATACATGAACAGTGGAAACAACATCCAGTGTTTTGCCCCATTTAAGATAATCAAAGACGGCCTATTCATGATTCCGAGCTGAGGATTCCGGATTCGCTTCCAGTTAATGGCGTCCGGATCCCTTGTCAGTAGAACTTGGAATCCAGCTTCCAACCATTAGCGAGATTCCGAATTCCTTACGCTGAATTTCCAATTCCAAAGCCCAGGAGTCCGGATTCCACAAGACCTTCCTTTGGGAAATGGATAACTTTTGATTTCGAAGGAATCTCTCTTTTAAATCCTTGGTGCATCCATAACTCAATAGTACAAGCAGAGCCAATTTACCATTGATTTTATAATACAAGTGAGAGAAAAATAACTTTGTTAACAGACTCAACAGGATGTAGGGTAATGGCATGAGTTTTGTTATGGGCGCACACTAGGGTGTGGATTTAGTATAGAGCCGAAAACAACTGTACTGATGAACGGTAGCATGACCTTAGGGAGCAGGGAAAGCAGATAGTATATGCCAAATTGACCAATCAGAGCGCGCGCTTTACTTTTTTTATGTTATAAGGTATTTTTTTTCTTTTCTTTTCTAATAGAGAACGCGGTTAAACTTGCCCACGCCCCAAGCCAACAGTCGACTAAAGCAGGATATAAAAGCCACCATGACTGTCGCCTTGGCTGTGGTAACATACTTTATCTGCTACGCACCGGCACTTGCTTTGGCAATCTGGAAAAAGGAGTACGGCATGCATAATGATTGGGTCTCCTTTCTGGTTGGTTTCTGTACGTTTATTTCAAGCGCTTCTAACCCTATCATCTACGTATTGCGAAACAAGAGATACCGCGACGCCATCAGACAACTGGTAAGAGATCCCTTTGGGAGCAGCCCGTTTCAAGAGATGCCCGAAAAAATTAAACAAAAGGAGCAGAGCCATCCAGGACCTGGATTGAAGAAAAGGGAAGGCGGAGAACCAAGAACAAGCCCAGGACATGGGGAAAATCTGGAAAATGAAGCTGGAGTCATTGAAAATGCTTCATCCAGTGCCATGGTCCAAGAGGAAAGAATTGTGAAAATTGCTTGGGAGTTAGACGAAGAGGATAGCAGCTGCGATTAAGCTTGTCAACATGGGTTATAGATAGACGAAGCCGATCAAGAAGACAGTTTATCCGCAGAAGAAGATTGTCAAGAAGGCTGTTCCAAGATGGCGGTCATTGACAATCAAGACGTGATACTCATGTAATACGATCAGTTTCGACATTTTCTGAGACGAGTCACAAACCCTGAAAAGTTTATATCCATAGCTTTTTTGCTTGATATACTTAAGTTCCCACAAAACCATTAAGGCATAGCTTGGTTTGAACAGGGTTACAAACAGTTCGTAGCGCAGCTAACTATAAATATATACACCAGTGCGCACGTGTTTACCTTAAAAATGTCAAAGTTAAATAATAATAATAATAATAATAATAATAATAATAATAATAATGATAATATTAATAATAATAATAAATATTACTAAGAATTATAATAACAGCAAAAATAATTATCACAATAAATAATATTGTTGATGATGACTCAGCCTCATTCATTAATTGTTCATTATTTCTAAATCAGCATCCGCTATCTTGAATCCGCGACAAGTTGAATTAACCAAATGTTTTATTTTGCCTGACTTTAAACCTAAAAAAACTGCAGTAATCGCAAAAAAAAGATTAGTTTGTGCGAGTAGTAGAATTATTTTAAATTAAAGCAAAACCAATCTACCACTGATAAAATTCAGCGACAAACGAACTTGTAAAAGTTGCACTCAGCATCGTCTGTTATTTGGTCAATTCTTTTTCAATTCACCTTTTTCTGGAATGTAAGCGCCTCAAAAGCTCCAGTTATATAACCGTTAAAGAATATACAAGAAACTGCAAATTTTACAAAACATGGTTTTAAAGGGGCTATATATTTCACGACGATAATGCTGTTTTAGGTCAATTCTGTCCACAAGGCTTTTCTTAGTGCCTTTTACTGCGCTTTTCACAAACATGCGAACTCTAAAGTTCATTAGGCCTGGTTCAGACGCCGTACTTTTCATGTGCCAAACCTAACTGAATAAGTTCGACTTTGGAGCGACAATGGCGCGACATCTGATTCAGACGGCGTACCGTGTGTCGAACCTAAGTGAAGTTCGACAAAAGTTCGACAGACTCTGTCGAACTTAACGCTTTTGCCGCACCAAACTAAAACTGCCGTACCAAATTGATTCAGACGCCGCTCTTTTGCCGTACTTAATTCATCAGTTAGGTTCGGCACATGAGTGGAGCGGCGTCTGAACCAGACCTAAGCCGCCTTCACAGTTGCGTTTTTCGCTGCCGTCAATCATAATTACGATCACAAGCAACGAACCTTGGAACACAGAAACACACAAACGGATCGAAATCCACCAATCACCAATCATAAACCATGACCTTTTGAACCCTTTAAAGTAAAGTTTTGTTTCCTAAGAGGTCCGTTAAGATGATTGACGGCAGCGAAAAACGCAATCGTCAGTTGGCTTTTGAACTTCACAATTTGCATGTTCGTGAAAAGCGCTGTAATCCATGCAAAACATTGTGAAGATTTTTTTTTGCAGGCATAGAATTAAAACTTGAAAAAGTTACCCGACTTTTTCGAGATTCAATCATGACCATTCTTGCTATCCGTTGTAACAATATACCGTAGTCTTTTAAAAATACCGAAACTAGTCGGGGCCATTATATTGGAATTCAACGATGGGAAGAAAGTTTTTGTCTTTTTAAAAAGAAAGCAAATAGCGTGACTTAGCCCCTTTAATAACGAGGGTGGCTGATAGTGGCCCCAGCTTAAATGCCCGCCCGCCTGGAGGAGCAGTAGACTGCAAAACAGTCGGGGTTTTTTTTCTCAAAATAAGTAAAGAAATCGGTAAATAGTGCCGCAAGAGTCTTACGCGCGCGAAGCGCGCGAGCCTCACACGCCCGTAGGGGGTGTGAGGCGAGAGAAAAAAATATGCAAAACGGACAGTCCGTATTTTTAGCGTCTCTCCCCAGGTCTCGCTCTCTATTTTCAGTTGTGTTCCAGACCTTTTGTTTGACTACTCGCGCGTACTTGAATACGCGAAAATACGGACTGTTTTGTAGTCTAGAGGAGCAGGGGCTGTTTTATACTTTCGGCGTGGGAACGGAAACCCAGCCGGCACACCCCTCAGCAAGCCCCACCTTAGCAAGCCCAAGATGAAGCTCAGAGTCTTATTAGGTAGAAAACGTGAAACTAATCACAAGAAATAGAAAGGAAGAACAAGATTACCAGTTTTGTTTGTTAGCGTCATCTCACATCCTTTCCGTCAAAACTCTTGTTCTTTAAAACAACCTTCTCTTTATCAAAAGTTGTCCCGTTGATTGGTCCATCAAAGGAAACAGCTCACAACTGGAAATTCATTAACAAAGACAGGATTACTGATTTTTATTCATATTTCTACCTCTTGTATTTTTTCTTTAAATACGGTCTCTTTCATCCAAAATGCGAACTTTTATCATTGTTTAATTTGTCGAGAATGCACATTAATTTGCTAATCAAGAACAAAAAACGAGAAGTCCTAAGACTACCGCAAAGCTGACCATAACAACGTGCATTTCTTTTATAATAATATTTCGAACCATTAAATGCAGATATTTAAAGAAGTTTGATCTTGTTCTACTTATTCAGCATATGTTTCGTTTCAATATTTTACAAAATAAAATTTTAGATTTTTTGACTATGAAAAAGGTTCTTCGGACTCAAGGGATAAAAAGTGTGTTGAAGCAGGAAGTTTCGTCTCATCGATGGGCCTGTAAAATCACCGCATTATAGAAAAAACAATGTTTTAATTAACGTTGTTTCCTCCTCTTTTTGTGAACTTTGTATTCTATAGGACGTAATTTTTTTTTGTGCGTACATATTTACTGAAAAACGTGATCTCGCAGTTGTGGTATCAATCTTGTCAAAATGGCCAGTAAAATTGCCATGACATCTCTGGACGCAGGCTTATCCCTGATTTCAACTATCGGCAATGGATCCTTCATCGCAATTTTTGTCCGTTTCAAGAATCTTCGCAATTTTCCAAATATTCTCCTTGCAAATCTCGCCGCGGTAGATTTTCTTAACGCAGTCATCAATGTTCCGATGCATACCCTAAACTACGTCTGGAAATCCAGCTGGATGAAAGGCAAAACACCCGCCGTCATTTTAAGCTCATTGCAACTTGAATTTGCTTTGCTTAACATGGTTTCCATGTTTGCAATTATACTGGACAGATTCTTGGCCTTGTACCTTGACCTCAAGTACTATACATGGAAGACAACAAGGAAAGCTTATGCAGCTGTGGTCCTCATTTGGCTGATCTGTACCGTACACGTTGCCTTATCTACGATTCCTTTGCTGAAAATGGACATGGAAGCTGACACGACGCTGGGGAAGTCTCGGGAGAAAATTTTCCAGCAGAGAAAAGGGATGATCGCATCTACGATGGGTTTCTTCATAGCAGCCTCAACAGCCTTTGGAGTCTTGACGGTATACGCGATTTACCAGAATAAGAGAAAGGTAGGAAAAAACCTCATTAACTAATATTAACTATTGGACAACTAAAATGCATGTGCTGTGGTATTGCGAGCAGCTTTGAGCGAATTTATGTGGTGTTTTTTCAGACCATTCGGTTTGCTCTCAAAAAAGGAAAAAACCTATAAATTGTATGCATGAGCAAAATCAAAGCACTAGAGAGATTAATTAAAAGCCACCTTTACTGGAATCAGCAAACGGTCAGATTCAAGCTTAGAATTTCCCAGAATAGACAATAAGCTGATAAAAACTGTGAAACTACTATTTATTTTATGAGTAGAAGTAATCAGTGAAACAGTAAACGAAGGGCGGAAGGGCGGAAAACTTGGTCTTATGGTACAAATTCACGTTTTTTTGGCGTAAACGTGATTCTTAATCTCTCTAGTGATAAAATAGAGCAAGTTAGTGGTCTTAGAGTTTGAAAGCGGAGCGATGCGGTTTTCTGGTGGAAAATCGATCCGAAGCTGGTGCCGTTCAAAAAATTGATTCCATCCTTATCCTCCTATTAAGAGGAACAGTGAACAGAGAACTCAAAATCGCTCAAAATACCACTTCTGAGACTAAAGGACGACTATTTACGGTAGGTAAGGTAAGTAAACAAAACGTTTATTTAACATTGATCCATGCACATATCTAGCGATAAACTCCTACAGATGAAGCAATTTAATGGTAAATCCAGTACATTTACCTTAAAATTACATCGGCTACATGAACAGATTGTATGGGTGCCCTGTGACCCAAGAGACGATCAGGTCGACCCAAATTGGAGTTTCGTTCGTCTCATGAAAAGTTCCACGTCTGGCCTAGGCCTTAGTCTTCTGGTTGCTTCCAGACATGACTGTCTTAATAGCTGGCTGATTCCCAAAAGCAATAGAATCGATTACAAAATCATTGTTTTGCTAATTTATTTGAAAGCAGTTTTTATAACAAGTGGAAAAAATTATTTTCCCTTGAACTTGAAGAGGAAATGTAATTATTTTTGGCAATTAATCACAGCAACTCAGTTTGCCTGTCAAATTTGTCAGCTCTGATTGCGAAGTTTTCTGCCAGTTTCATGTATTTTAATTATATTCGTACTTTTCCAGACATTTAGAATCATTTCAGTTGTTTTATTTTCCTTTTCTTTATGTTAAAAGTGTTTTTTAGCCTGGCTCGTTTACAATAGACCCCTCCGCGTTTTTCGTTAAGTTTTAATAAGTATTAGTTAGCAAAATCCATCGCCACCGTTGGAGAAGGGCGCCGTGAAAATAGTAAAATTGCCAACTTTGAAAGTGATACGTCTTAAAGGGTGAAGATATATCTCCACAGAATGCGAAAATTCACAGCCGTTTATGGTGGAGGGGAAGGAGGGAGCGCGGAGAAGGGGGGGGGGAACCCCCCACCACCATGTCTATACAAACGTCGGTAAATTTTCGCGACTTTTTATCTTCGTTATTATTAAACAAATCACTTTCAAACTTGGAGATTCTACTACTTTAAAGGCGCTCTATCCCAACCTCGTCCCCAGGGCGCTTTTCCCTGGTTTTGGGTCAGGGAAGAGCGCCCTGGGGACGAGGTTGGCTCTATCCAACTAGTCCACATTACAAGTTGAAAAAAACTCTGGAAGGGTCTTCCAACAATTCAAGCCCCAGCAGCTCCCACGGTAGTACGTTAGGTTACAATCTTTCAGGAGAGTATATAATAATGACAATCGCTTATTTCGCTTATTTCGCTTATTTCTATGGTTCTGTTCTCAGACAACCTTTGGGCAGCACAAGGACGATATCGCTGAGCCCTATTAAAAAGGTTTTCTCTCCCTTTTTTAATTATTACGGCTTAATTGTATACCAAGCCTCCAATGTTTAGCAAATGTCTGTTAACTTGATGACAATCATGTTTTACGGTCACAAAGTATAAAGCTAAGGCGGTAAAATCCCCCTAATTAAACTGAACTTCAACTAAGTTCGAGTTATAACGTGGTTTTAGTGTATTTCACTTAATTCTTAGCATTTATATCCGCAAACAACATCAATGCCGATCCTCTACTTCTGAATCATAATCAGCTGCCCATTTATAAAAATGTATTCAACAACTCCTTTATCAAAAATTGATCCTTTAATTATTTTTCCAGACAACAAGAACAGCACGGAAATAAAGAAAAAATACACAACGAAAGGACTCAAGTTGACCTCTATATCTAAGAGAAAAATTATTACAAGTTCACTCACCGTCACAGTTGCGAAGAAACCTCGTGGCTTAATGTTTTAGATATCTGATTTTCAGAGGCGCATATTCTAAGCTGAAAATTTTCTGCAACTGTAATTACCTTTAACTAGGCATTTTTGATTCATTAAGTTTGATGTTTTGGTCATTGTTTTAGAATCTTTTAGATAAAGTCATTATTTTGTTTTTCACAATTACTGAATTGATCTTTCGCATACCCTAACATAAAAGGGCTTCCGATCCCTTCATTAAAAAGAGATATCGAGATCACTCCACCGGAAAAAACACACAATAACGCTTCAATCAAGTAGGTTCTATTTTTTAACATGTTCATTTGTATTTTATAAAAAAGTGCTTGCGACTCGGATTGGTATCAATATTGACAAAATGGCCTTAAAAACTTTTGCCAGTAAAGTTATCATGTCATCCCTGGACTCGAGCTTAACTTTGGTTTCAATAATCGGCAATGGATCTTTCATCGCAATTTTTGTCCGATTTAAGAATCTTCGCAATTTTCCGAACATTCTTTTCGTTAATCTTGCGGTGGTAGACTTTCTCAACGCAGTCATCAATATCCCGCTGTATCTTTTTTCCTTCGTCTGGGAAACCAGCTGGATGAGAGGAAAAACTTTGGCCGTTATTTCATCCTCGTTACACTTGGAATTTGTTTTGCTTAACATGGTCTCCATGTTTGCAATTATGCTGGACAGATTCCTGGCCCTGCGCTTTAGTCTAAAGTACTATACATGGAAGACAACAAGTAAAGCTTATGCAGCTGTGGTCCTCATTTGGTTGATCTGTACCGTCCCCACTGCCTTATCTACCATTTCGTTGCTGCAAATGGATATGGAAGCTGACACGACGATGGCAGAGGCTAGGGAGAAAATTTTTCAACACAGAAAAGACATAACTGCATCTACCATGGCCGTATTCATGGCAGCCTCGACAGTCCTTGGAGTCTTGACCGGTTACACAATTTACCGAAATAAGAAAAAGGTAGGAAAAATAGATTACATGTAAGGATATAATTGTGAACACTACAGTAAAACGCCGCGAAGAAGAACCTAGATTTTTTGAAGTTTGGCAAAATAGATTCTTATAGTTTGGGGCACTTATTGGAAGTTTAGGTTAAATAGGTTCTTTATTTTTATGAAGAAGGATACTGTTGTTGATTACAAGAAACTGCTATAAATGGTGTTTGTCCTTCATAATAGGCATTTATTTACCAAAAATCTAGAAGATATGCAGTTTTCAACAACGGTTGTATACATTATACATACATTTATTACATAATGACTTTGTAATATAAACTTCCCATATTTAAGCCATGCAGACTTTTGGTCAAAATGTTTATGAAAATGTAGTCTCAGGGCTAACCCCACATTTAAGAACCTGTTGATTTTTCTTGGCTAAACTGTTTCTTATATTTTGGAGTATTAAAATGACAAATTTCTGCCAGCAGGTTCTTAAATCCTAGGTTCTTCTGCGTGCCGACACAAAAAGCAATCTAGTATGGTATAAACACCTAATCTGATATGTGACTGTCCACTTTAGAGATCGGCGCGGAGCAGTTTCGCTCCGTTACAGAAATCGTTCCGAAGGCACCGTTGTTGTGTGCCAACCGAAGCCCTATCCGATATGGTCTTCGTGCCGGCACAAAAGTTATCCGATATAGCGTAAACATCGCCTAAATTAAAATCAGTGGCAAACTTTAGGCGCAGCTGCGCTGTTAAACGGTAGTATAAAATTGCTTTTTAAATATACGTGTGGTAATAAACTCTTCACAATCCAGATTTTAAAATTTCATAATCAAATACTTTCCCTTTTCTTGTAGAGAATGCAGTTGAATTTACCAAACCTCCAAGCAGAAGGTCGGGAAAAGCAGGATATCAAAGCCACCGCGACTGTTGCTATGGCTGTGGTAACGTTCTATGCCTGCTACTTACCAGCAATTACCTACTCAGTCTGGAGAAGTAACACAAAATACTTCACGAAACACGTTTGGGTTTCCTTTTTGGTTGCTTTTTGTACGTTTATTTCAAGCGCTTCCAACCCTGTCATCTACGTATTACGAAACAATAGATACCGCGAAGCCATCAGGCAACTGGTAAAAGATCCTTTTGGGAGCAGCTCGTTTCAAGAGAAGCCAGTCAAAAATAACAGGAGAGAGAAGAGAAGTCCAGAGCATGTATCGAAGCTGAGCAAAGGCGAAGAACCAGGAGTATCCACCGTACATGAAGAAACTCATAATAGAGGCGTCGGACTCAAGTAGATTAAGGCCTGGGTCATTACAGAGTTTTCAGAATTGTTAAAGGGGGTGGCATAACGTAAAGTATTTTCAAGACATCCCATGACTAACAATTTAAGGCCAATCATAACCAAAAAATCTTTCAATTTCATTTTAAAAATTGTTTTTAACTGCATCACGTGACCAGCCACGCCCTGTTTCATCGAGAAATCCTTTGAGTGGAAATTCCCACCAGAAAGAGAGTAAACCGTTTTCCTTCAGTAGGTCCAAAAAGTGGCTACTAACAGTCTTCATGTTAAAACAATCGGAATGAGGCAAGGTCAATAAACGTCTTTCTTCTGTCGATAGTTTTAGTTGGAGGAGGAGTGGCACTAGTCAGTTAACACCAATGGCACCTGCCAATTGTAATGCTTTGAACCATTCCGACCTGATTTCGTAGAGACTTTGTAGGGTCAATGTTTTGATGCAGAGAAACTGGAGCTACTTGTTTGGCAAGTGGTGGGAATCGTTGGTTACAATTTTCGAACAATGGAGGGCGTGGTCGATCACGTGACCGAATAATTTAAATTTATTTTTTCAAGTTTTAAAGTTTAGTTTACCTCAGCATATATCGTCCCTTGTGGATGTCTTTAACCATAGTTTTTAGAAACTGTACATAAAAACCATAAATGACTTAGACCCGGGCGTTAATCTACCTGAGGAGATGGACATTTTGCGACAAGTCAAATGGTCCTGGCTGACAAAATAGTGAAAATAGCTTGGAAGGAAAGCGAAGAGTGAAACCGCTCAGAAAATCAGGCCTAAAAAAGAAGAAGATCAGGACGGTAGAGGATGAATGCAGGGGCGTAGCTACCTGTAGACACGCTAGGCACGTGCGAACCTTAAAAAATCGAGGGTTAAATAAAAGTCTGAGATAAATCTAGCCGTTTCACTTAATTTGTGAGTAAGTGGCGATTGATGTGCGACAAAAAATGTTACAACTTACTCAAGATATTTAGTATCCCTCAACATCACCTCAGATTTGGGACTTTAAAAGTGGAAGGGGGGCAGGGCGGTAAAAAAATTGTGCGTACCTCTGGAAATATCCTGGCTACGTCCCTGGAATGGGTAGAGAAATAACACTTTTGACCGTCAAGAGACCCGTGATCTCTATCTTTGGCATGTTATATATACCCACGGTTCCATTTTTAAGAGAGTTTCTTGTTTCCAAACGAGTGACTCAAAGCGGCGTTTTTCTTCAGTAAAGCTTTTAAGACGAGACAAGGCTTCTTAGCAATCTCGCATCGTTTCTTCATTTTCATAAGTCAGGTCAAACAGCAAAAACGACTGCAACGTTTAATTACTGGAACGATTTTGTGACCTCTGAAAAATGATTTCGTTGACCGAACAAATCCGCGATTTAGAAGAATGTCAGTTGTGAGATTTAAATCCCGTATAAGAACTACGGAAATGAAATCAAATGAGGAATGATTCTCGCAGTTGTGAACGCAATTTATGCAAGTGCGTAAGAAAGCTGGAATAACTCCCTAGAAGTCCTGAATTTTTTTCAGCCATCTTACGCAATTGCGTCTGAAATTGCGTTCACAACTGCGGGAATCATTCTTGATTTGATTTCATTTCCGCAAGCCTTATATGATTTATTTCATTTACATCTCACAGTAGTTCATGTTAGGCCTAGGCCAAACGTCGAACTTTTCATGAAACGAACCAAACTTAGAGAGTCACGTTCATGAAAAGTTCGACGTCAGGCTCAATTAAGTTCGTCTGATTATGAGTTTGGTCAGACGCCCGGATAGAACCTCTGAAGATCGCCTCCAGGACAACGTCGATCTTTATCCATTTTGACCGTTGAAAGAATGGGGCTTTTCGAATTTTTTTCGAGGCTAGCTCCTGTAGCTCCGGGCTTTTTGGATGGATGTTCGTTCAGAAAGGTACTAGAAGAAGCGTGAGTCTTTCGAGCTTTCTGTTCATGGTTTGAAAGCGGAGCGATGTGGTTTTTTGGTGGAAAATCGCTCCGAAGCTGGTGCCGTTCAAAAAATTGATTCCATCCATGTCCTTCTATTAAGAGGAAAAGTAAACAGCGAACTCAAAATCGATCAAAATACCACTTCTGAGACTAAAGGACGACTATTTACGGTAGGTAAGGTAACAAAACGTTTATTTAATATTGATCCATGCACATATCTAGCGATAAACGCCTACAGATGAAGCAAATAGTAAATCCAGTACATTTACCATAAAATTACATCGCCTGCATGAACAGATTGTGTGGGTTCCCTGTGACCCAAGAGACGATCAGGTCGACCCAAATTGGAGTTTAGTTCGTCTCATGAAAAGTTCCACGACTGGCCTAAGCCTTAGTCATCTGTTTGCTTCCTACATGACTGACTTAACAGCTGGCTGATTCCCGAACGCAATAGTGATCGATTACAAAATCATTGTTTTGCTAATTTATCTAGTAGTTTCAACGGTCTGAAAGCTGTTTTTATACAAGTGGAACAAATCATTTTCCCGTGAACTTAAAAACGAAATGTAATTATTTTTGGCAAAATCACAGCAACTCAGTTTGCTAGTCAAATTTGTCAGCTCTGACTACGAAGTTTTCTGCTTTCATGGATTTTAATTATATTCGTACTTTTCCAGACATTTAGAATCATTTCAGTTGTTTTATTTGGTATACTATTTTCCTTTTCTTTATGTTAAAAGTGTTTTTCAGCATGGCTCGTTCACGTTAGACCCCTCCACGTTTTTCGTTAAGTTTTAATAAATATTAGTTAGCAAAATCCATCGCCACCGTTGGGAAGGCCACCGTGAAAATAATAAACTTGCCAAGTTTGAAAGTGATACGTCTTAAACGGGTGAAGATATCGCTCCACAGTGTGCGAAAATTCACAGCCGTTTATGGTGGAGGGGAAGGAGGGAGCGGGCAGAAGGGTGGGGGAGGTGCCTCCACCACCATGTCCATACAAACGTCGGTAAACTTTCGCGACTTTTTATCTTCGCTATTATTAAACAAATCACTTTCAAACTTGGCGATTCTACTACTTGGTCCATGTAATAAGTTGAAAAAAAACCGTGAAAGGGTCTTCCAACAATTCATTTTCGTATACAGTGAAGTTATGAAATTTCATTCTTGGCTGAAAAACTCAATTTACTTTGCCAGTCAAGCCAATGAACTTATCATGACTTATCACTTCTAATCAGCACACCGTTGTCACTTTTTTAAAAAATCAATTAGTCTTCTTCCCCGAGTGTTACAATACGAAAAGCCCATTTTCTTATTTTACTAGTTGGCTCACAAGACCAATGTATAACAAGAATACACAATGGTTATTAAACGTACTTTTCGTTCCTTTATGTCACTACCTACCCATTATCTATACATGATAATTAATATTTTTGTATCAAATAACGTCAAGTGTTGTCGGCCAATTTATAAAAATATTCAGCGTCAGGTCTTTAGCGGCCGTATATCAATATCAGCAAAATGGCTTCACGAACTTTAGCCAGTAAAATTCTCATGACTTCTCTGGAAACGAGTTTATTCCTGGTTTCAACGATCGGCAATGGATCCTTCATCGCAATTTTTGCGCGCTTCAAGAATCTTCGCAGTTTTCCAAATATTCTCTTTGTTAACCTCGCGGCAGTTGACTTTCTCAACGCAGTCATTAATATCCCGCTGCACGCTTTGACCAACGTCTGGGAACCCAGCTGGATGAGAGGAAAAACTTTGGCTATCACTATAAGCTCATTACACCTGGAATTTTCTTTACTTAACATGGTTTCCATGTTTGCAATTATGCTGGACAGGTTCGGGGCACTATACCTTGATCTTAAGTACTATACATGGAAGACAACAAGGAAAGCTTATGCAGCTGTGGTCCTCGTTTGGCTGATCTGTACAGTACCAGTTGCTTTATCGACGATTCCTTTGCTGCAAATGGATATGGAAGCTGACAAAACGTTGGCGGAGTCTCGAGGAAAAGTTTTCCAACACAGGAAAAATGCTATGGCATCTACCATGGCATTCTTCATAGCAGCCTCGACAGCCCTTGGCATTTTAACTGGTAACACTATTCATCGAAAAAAGAAACAGGTAGGAAATAAATTAATGTCTATTTTTTGACCTCTAAAACATAACCTATTGACAGTGCTTCAGGGACGTTTTCTCTAAAAATGTCAACTCTTTCTCAGAAATGATTTTATGAAAAAAAGAAAAGAACGGCATAGCGTGTGAAACTATATGTCGGTTTCAGGTGTTAAATGTTGGGGCTAAAAGATTTCTCTTGCTTTGAGAAAACTAAATTTTGCGATTGCGTGAGACTACCTTAACTTCCTGGAGACCAAAGTTTTCGCGATTTTAAGCAAGTTGCATGCAACCGTTTTTCAGGTGGTTATTAAATTCGAGCACAAAATACATGAACAGTGGAAACAACATCCAGTGTTTTGCCCCATTTAAGATAATCAAAGACGGCCTATTCATGATTCCGAGCTGAGGATTCCGGATTCGCTTCCAGTTAATGGCGTCCGGATCCCTTGTCAGTAGAACTTGGAATCCAGCTTCCAACCATTAGCGAGATTCCGAATTCCTTACGCTGAATTTCCAATTCCAAAGCCCAGGAGTCCGGATTCCACAAGACCTTCCTTTGGGAAATGGATAACTTTTGATTTCGAAGGAATCTCTCTTTTAAATCCTTGGTGCATCCATAACTCAATAGTACAAGCAGAGCCAATTTACCATTGATTTTATAATACAAGTGAGAGAAAAATAACTTTGTTAACAGACTCAACAGGATGTAGGGTAATGGCATGAGTTTTGTTATGGGCGCACACTAGGGTGTGGATTTAGTATAGAGCCGAAAACAACTGTACTGATGAACGGTAGCATGACCTTAGGGAGCAGGGAAAGCAGATAGTATATGCCAAATTGACCAATCAGAGCGCGCGCTTTACTTTTTTTATGTTATAAGGTATTTTTTTTCTTTTCTTTTCTAATAGAGAACGCGGTTAAACTTGCCCACGCCCCAAGCCAACAGTCGACTAAAGCAGGATATAAAAGCCACCATGACTGTCGCCTTGGCTGTGGTAACATACTTTATCTGCTACGCACCGGCACTTGCTTTGGCAATCTGGAAAAAGGAGTACGGCATGCATAATGATTGGGTCTCCTTTCTGGTTGGTTTCTGTACGTTTATTTCAAGCGCTTCTAACCCTATCATCTACGTATTGCGAAACAAGAGATACCGCGACGCCATCAGACAACTGGTAAGAGATCCCTTTGGGAGCAGCCCGTTTCAAGAGATGCCCGAAAAAATTAAACAAAAGGAGCAGAGCCATCCAGGACCTGGATTGAAGAAAAGGGAAGGCGGAGAACCAAGAACAAGCCCAGGACATGGGGAAAATCTGGAAAATGAAGCTGGAGTCATTGAAAATGCTTCATCCAGTGCCATGGTCCAAGAGGAAAGAATTGTGAAAATTGCTTGGGAGTTAGACGAAGAGGATAGCAGCTGCGATTAAGCTTGTCAACATGGGTTATAGATAGACGAAGCCGATCAAGAAGACAGTTTATCCGCAGAAGAAGATTGTCAAGAAGGCTGTTCCAAGATGGCGGTCATTGACAATCAAGACGTGATACTCATGTAATACGATCAGTTTCGACATTTTCTGAGACGAGTCACAAACCCTGAAAAGTTTATATCCATAGCTTTTTTGCTTGATATACTTAAGTTCCCACAAAACCATTAAGGCATAGCTTGGTTTGAACAGGATTACAAACAGTTCGTAGCGCAGCTAACTATAAATATATACACCAGTGCGCACGTGTTTACCTTAAAAATGTCAAAGTTAAATAATAATAATAATAATAATAATAATAATAATAATAATGATAATATTAATAATAATAATAAATATTACTAAGAATTATAATAACAGCAAAAATAATTATCACAATAAATAATATTGTTGATGATGACTCAGCCTCATTCATTAATTGTTCATTATTTCTAAATCAGCATCCGCTATCTTGAATCCGCGACAAGTTGAATTAACCAAATGTTTTATTTTGCCTGACTTTAAACCTAAAAAAACTGCAGTAATCGCAAAAAAAAGATTAGTTTGTGCGAGTAGTAGAATTATTTTAAATTAAAGCAAAACCAATCTACCACTGATAAAATTCAGCGACAAACGAACTTGTAAAAGTTGCACTCAGCATCGTCTGTTATTTGGTCAATTCTTTTTCAATTCACCTTTTTCTGGAATGTAAGCGCCTCAAAAGCTCCAGTTATATAACCGTTAAAGAATATACAAGAAACTGCAAATTTTACAAAACATGGTTTTAAAGGGGCTATATATTTCACGACGATAATGCTGTTTTAGGTCAATTCTGTCCACAAGGCTTTTCTTAGTGCCTTTTACTGCGCTTTTCACAAACATGCGAACTCTAAAGTTCATTAGGCCTGGTTCAGACGCCGTACTTTTCATGTGCCAAACCTAACTGAATAAGTTCGACTTTGGAGCGACAATGGCGCGACATCTGATTCAGACGGCGTACCGTGTGTCGAACCTAAGTGAAGTTCGACAAAAGTTCGACAGACTCTGTCGAACTTAACGCTTTTGCCGCACCAAACTAAAACTGCCGTACCAAATTGATTCAGACGCCGCTCTTTTGCCGTACTTAATTCATCAGTTAGGTTCGGCACATGAGTGGAGCGGCGTCTGAACCAGACCTAAGCCGCCTTCACAGTTGCGTTTTTCGCTGCCGTCAATCATAATTACGATCACAAGCAACGAACCTTGGAACACAGAAACACACAAACGGATCGAAATCCACCAATCACCAATCATAAACCATGACCTTTTGAACCCTTTAAAGTAAAGTTTTGTTTCCTAAGAGGTCCGTTAAGATGATTGACGGCAGCGAAAAACGCAATCGTCAGTTGGCTTTTGAACTTCACAATTTGCATGTTCGTGAAAAGCGCTGTAATCCATGCAAAACATTGTGAAGATTTTTTTTTGCAGGCATAGAATTAAAACTTGAAAAAGTTACCCGACTTTTTCGAGATTCAATCATGACCATTCTTGCTATCCGTTGTAACAATATACCGTAGTCTTTTAAAAATACCGAAACTAGTCGGGGCCATTATATTGGAATTCAACGATGGGAAGAAAGTTTTTGTCTTTTTAAAAAGAAAGCAAATAGCGTGACTTAGCCCCTTTAATAACGAGGGTGGCTGATAGTGGCCCCAGCTTAAATGCCCGCCCGCCTGGAGGAGCAGTAGACTGCAAAACAGTCGGGGTTTTTTTTCTCAAAATAAGTAAAGAAATCGGTAAATAGTGCCGCAAGAGTCTTACGCGCGCGAAGCGCGCGAGCCTCACACGCCCGTAGGGGGTGTGAGGCGAGAGAAAAAAATATGCAAAACGGACAGTCCGTATTTTTAGCGTCTCTCCCCAGGTCTCGCTCTCTATTTTCAGTTGTGTTCCAGACCTTTTGTTTGACTACTCGCGCGTACTTGAATACGCGAAAATACGGACTGTTTTGTAGTCTAGAGGAGCAGGGGCTGTTTTATACTTTCGGCGTGGGAACGGAAACCCAGCCGGCACACCCCTCAGCAAGCCCCACCTTAGCAAGCCCAAGATGAAGCTCAGAGTCTTATTAGGTAGAAAACGTGAAACTAATCACAAGAAATAGAAAGGAAGAACAAGATTACCAGTTTTGTTTGTTAGCGTCATCTCACATCCTTTCCGTCAAAACTCTTGTTCTTTAAAACAACCTTCTCTTTATCAAAAGTTGTCCCGTTGATTGGTCCATCAAAGGAAACAGCTCACAACTGGAAATTCATTAACAAAGACAGGATTACTGATTTTTATTCATATTTCTACCTCTTGTATTTTTTCTTTAAATACGGTCTCTTTCATCCAAAATGCGAACTTTTATCATTGTTTAATTTGTCGAGAATGCACATTAATTTGCTAATCAAGAACAAAAAACGAGAAGTCCTAAGACTACCGCAAAGCTGACCATAACAACGTGCATTTCTTTTGTAATAATATTTCGAACCATTAAATGCAGATATTTAAAGAAGTTTGATCTTGTTCTACTTATTCAGCATATGTTTCGTTTCAATATTTTACAAAATAAAATTTTAGATTTTTTGACTATGAAAAAGGTTCTTCGGACTCAAGGGATAAAAAGTGTGTTGAAGCAGGAAGTTTCGTCTCATCGATGGGCCTGTAAAATCACCGCATTATAGAAAAAACAATGTTTTAATTAACGTTGTTTCCTCCTCTTTTTGTGAACTTTGTATTCTATAGGACGTAATTTTTTTTTGTGCGTACATATTTACTGAAAAACGTGATCTCGCAGTTGTGGTATCAATCTTGTCAAAATGGCCAGTAAAATTGCCATGACATCTCTGGACGCAGGCTTATCCCTGATTTCAACTATCGGCAATGGATCCTTCATCGCAATTTTTGTCCGTTTCAAGAATCTTCGCAATTTTCCAAATATTCTCCTTGCAAATCTCGCCGCGGTAGATTTTCTTAACGCAGTCATCAATGTTCCGATGCATACCCTAAACTACGTCTGGAAATCCAGCTGGATGAAAGGCAAAACACCCGCCGTCATTTTAAGCTCATTGCAACTTGAATTTGCTTTGCTTAACATGGTTTCCATGTTTGCAATTATGCTGGACAGATTCTTGGCCTTGTACCTTGACCTCAAGTACTATACATGGAAGACAACAAGGAAAGCTTATGCAGCTGTGGTCCTCATTTGGCTGATCTGTACCGTACACGTTGCCTTATCTACGATTCCTTTGCTGAAAATGGACATGGAAGCTGACACGACGCTGGGGAAGTCTCGGGAGAAAATTTTCCAGCAGAGAAAAGGGATGATCGCATCTACGATGGGTTTCTTCATAGCAGCCTCAACAGCCTTTGGAGTCTTGACGGTATACGCGATTTACCAGAATAAGAGAAAGGTAGGAAAAAACCTCATTAACTAATATTAACTATTGGACAACTAAAATGCATGTGCTGTGGTATTGCGAGCAGCTTTGAGCGAATTTATGTGGTGTTTTTTCAGACCATTCGGTTTGCTCTCAAAAAAGGAAAAAACCTATAAATTGTATGCATGAGCAAAATCAAAGCACTAGAGAGATTAATTAAAAGCCACCTTTACTGGAATCAGCAAACGGTCAGATTCAAGCTTAGAATTTCCCAGAATAGACAATAAGCTGATAAAAACTGTGAAACTACTATTTATTTTATGAGTAGAAGTAATCAGTGAAACAGTAAACGAAGGGCGGAAGGGCGGAAAACTTGGTCTTATGGTACAAATTCACGTTTTTTTGGCGTAAACGTGATTCTTAATCTCTCTAGTGATAAAATAGAGCAAGTTAGTGGTCTTAGAGTTAATACACGATATTTTTGAATGAACAGGAATTTACACCGTCAGCGTTGGACGCAAAGAGAATACCAGACGCGAAAGAGTGTTCCTTCATCCTGTTTGAGTTTCCCTCATACGTCTTTAATTATTAGTGTAACAATATAAGGCTCTTAAATGCGTCATATACTGATATAAGGAAAAATGATTGACTGTTCTCGGGATATTGAAGACGAAGTTTCAACTACCAAAATTTCCACCAGATCAGAGCTGGCAAACTGGATGAAAGGCAAAGCAAAATTTGTTCCCATCCTTAAAAATAAGAGCAAGAAATTAAATTGATGACCATCCGATGTGCAAGTGGCCGAAATTAAAGGCTGCCCCCTTTGAGATCTTGGGTGTTTCTTCCTTTTTGCCATCCAGCAAATACAGGCACGCCTTCGATGCCGTCCCCACTTTTTAGGCACGGCGGATCAATGTCTCTGTGAATGAAGTAGGGTTAGATACCAACCTTACACCCACCAAACAATCAGCCCAATTTAGGAAGAGGAAAAAATGGTTACAAGATCTGATGTCGTAAGCAAAACGTTTACGGCTTCCACGAAGATAAATATTACGCTCAGTTGTGGAACAAGCGCATGAATTTTCATCAAAAGTAGAAACAGACTACTTTAAAAAAAAGCAATATTTAAGATTCACTGGCAAAAGTGGTGGATTACCGTATTTACAAGAATAATCACCACCTCCGATAAAACCGCCCCGCCCCCGGAATTACTCCGCATTTGGGACAAAAAGTTAACGCGTCAAGCGTTGCGGCCTCGACATAATCAAAATCAAATTAAGAACATGTTAAACCCGTCTTCTGTAGTTTAATACGGATAATAATGATAATATCGCAGTTGAGACAATTCTTTGTCGCGTTAAACTTTTTTTAAATAAACTCCGCCCATAATTAAAGGCGTGAAAAGTTAAATAAGCGCCGCGGAGCTTATTTGAGTAAATATGGTTGCCCTACTAACGCATGAATTCACGTTTTTTTTTTTCAGCAATTAGCATTAGCACTCAATGTCATACCGATTTAAAAATTCCAAAAAGTACCCATAAAAGTTTTAATTAGTACGATTATTTTTTTCTTGGGATCTCGAATAGAGGCAAACCAGACCTTGGAGAATCCAGTGCTTAGATATTAACTGAGTACCATTTTGAGCTACTTTAAAACCCGAAACAAAATAAATGGACGAACAAATGAGCGAGAGAATAAAAGGATTTATGAGTTCCTCAGGCCATGCAAAAATACTTATCTACTTTCTCTTTTGGCAATAGAGAAAGCAATTGAATTTACCTCCGCTCCAAGCCGAAGGACGGATAAAGCAGGATATTAAAGCCGCCGTAACAGTTGCCATGGCCGTGCTAACGTACTTTATCTGCTACGTACCAGCAATTGTCTTTGTATTCTGGAGCCGTAACGCCGATATCTTGTACAATGAGTGGATTGCATTCCTGGCCAGTTTCTGTACGTTTATTTCAAGCGCTTCCAATCCAATCATCTACGTACTGCGAAACAAAAGATACCGCGATGCCATCAGGCAGCTGGTAAAAGATCCTTTGGGGAGCAGCCTGTTTCTAGAGATGCCAGTCAAATATAGAGGGAAGAAGCAAAGAAAACCATGGAGTGTACCAAAGAAGATAAAAAGCGAAGAACCAGGGGGACGCCCAGTATTTGAGATAGAGCATAAGAAAGAGGGTGGAGATCATCTGAATGATGTGTCATGTCAAATGGTCCTGGCGGACAAAATAGTGAAAATAGCTTGGAAGGAAAATGAAGAGCGAAGCTGCTCTGATCAGGCCTGTCAGAATCTTGGGTTAAAGTTGGAAGAAGCCGAAGATCAAGATGACAGCTCACCCGCAGACGGTGATTTGGTTGAAGATAAAAATAGTTAACTTGATAGTGAAGTTCGATTGAAGCGACCTGTACTTCATTTCCTTCTTTCTTGGTGATTTTCGGCCTTTATAACCCAGTCTGTGTTTTATTCTTTTGCCGGTTTTCTTTGCTATCAAAAGGCAGCATGGTCGAGGCATCGGCGCACCCAGTTATTACAATAATTTGGATCCCGGAGTTTCTATAATTTAGCCAGAATTCACCGGTTCCAAAAAAATCTGCCTTTCCCGACTCCATTTCGACGCCGAGCTTGTTTTAATTTATCTTTTCTTTTTGCAATATTTCATTGGCTGGGAAAGAAAAAAAAAACCTCGAATGAAGTTCATTAAGGTGTTAATGTAAAGACAATGGTACGAAACCCACCTGGAAAATACAGGTAACCCCCAAGGGCATCAGTTTCTCCCAGGGATTCTCCAGTCGAGTAAAGCCGACTATGCGTATCATTTTGAATGAACATTGAGGTAAAAGGAAAAGCACCTCATGACTGCCAATTAGCTACAATGATTTCTTTCTAGGTATTCCTGAGTCTAATTCTTACACTATGCTTGTAGACCCTGGGAGAGGGGTACTAGACTACAAAACAGTCTCTTTTTTTCTCAAAATCAGTAAAGAAATCGGTAAGGCGTGTGAGGCGAGAGGAAAAAAACCTGTTCAGCCTCGTTCCAGACCTTCTGTTTGACTGCTAGCGCGTAGTTGATTACGAAAAAATACGGACTGTTTTGCAGTTTAGGGGTTACTCCCCTATAAGAGTGACGGGGGTGCTCGTCGTTCCTTTTAGGGGTTTAAATTTGTGGATTGGTACCACTTAGGGCGCTAAAACCTAAAATGACTGATTAGGATAAAGATTTATGACAACACTTTCCAAAAGTCCTTGAGAAGAATGTGTTCGAAAGTTATCTTTTTGCAGTGCCAGTTATGTAATTTGTTGTTGTTGAATTGGTTCCTCTTAGGGGTGGAAATGAATTTGGGACTAGCCTGTGAACAGGCTCTCTGTTTGGGGAAAAAAATAGCAAGGAAAGGGAAGGGAAGGGGGGAGAGAGCCTGTAGACACACGTTTGAGGCCGCTATTCCGCCCTCTTGTAATTATCTTGCCGAACACCTGTCAGCAAGATCGTTATCTGTCAATCAATTTCGCGCGTGAGTAACTCCTGGGAAAAGGGAAAACATCCGTGTTTTGCTTCGTCTCAAAACAAAGTGAAATGGACCGCGAGCCTAATTGTCGATTTTGAAAAAAATCGTTGATCTCCGGTAAGAGAATTAATACGGTGCCGGTCGTTGGCGTTTCAAGAAATAAGACCTTGCTGGTTGACAGTGTCCAAGACAGCGTTGTACTAGCGCAAGCATTTGATTGCTCAAGATTTCCTCTTGTGCAAGGAGAAAGCTTTTCCGATTTAAGCTGCTTAACTTGTGCTCATCGCGCCGTTCGTCTTGCTAGTTCAGTTTCTAATTCAACAAGCCCCTGCAATGAGCGAACTTGGAATGCGAAAGGTACGGATACTATCATGACTTCTCCAGAACGTGAACCTCCAAAGACAAGTACAAAGAAATCAACAGCGCTTCGATCGCCGACAGGAATTACACCTTTGGGTATTTATCCCGCATTTATAGCAATAAAAGAGGGCGGTAGGCCTACACGGCGTTTGCCTCACGCCAAAATGCTGCCTGTTCCCATAAGTTTTTTCCTCTGCTCGGTAGATTATGCTCTGGAAGGTTCTACATTTTCACTGAGCAAATATGGTTTTAGCCGCTGGTTTCACACTGAGAGGTCATGGCATACATATCGATTTACTGTGGTTTTTGTCTCTGGTCGGCAGGATTTGCCCTCTCTGATGCAAGAGCATTTTCTTTGAACTCTTTTGAAGCGTTAAGCTTTTTATTGCGGCTGAATAAGGGTCGTACTTTTCTCCAAAGTGCCCTCTGGATCTGAATAACTAAACGATTTTCTTTAGTCCGTAAATGTAATGTTTTTCTGAAATGTTGTATCACGCTGGGCCCAGGTCGTTAGTTTCTTTGCAGAATGTTTAAAATGATCACGGAGAGTAATTTACAGATCCAAAGTTATAAGATTCAAGTGCAGCTTAAACCGAAGCTACATCAACTATGGAGAATTGCATTTTGACTCGGTAAACTCCAGCCTAGTGTTTTTGTATCCATTAGATAGTGTGAGTCTTTTGACCGGAGCGCGTAGTTCCTCCCTGGGTAATAGCTTTTGAACAACAGTCTTTGGAGTGTTTTGTTATTTCCAAACGCGTGTTACGTGCCGACCGAAAAGCCGATGTCAATCAGACCTTTCAACAGTCAATGTTCTCGCCAATAAGAACTTGCATCAGGATCTGATGCACAGCGGGTGCCGTGGAACGGCGGTCCCAAAGGCTTGTCCACAGGCCTTTTCGCTTTTCCCTCTCCCTAATTCCCTGCTCGACCAAAGGCCTGTTCACAGGCTAATTTGGGACACGCCCATAAAACTAGATTCTGGTACCTTTGGGGGGTGTTCTCAAAAATTTCCGACGAGCACCCCCGTCACGTTTATTGGGGAGTACCCCCCCGGGCTTGTAGATAGCCAACTGCTTCGCTTTTCGCCAGCTAGGATGTTAGCCTCACTTAAAAGCACCTCAGTTAAAAAAGGGCATCATTTAATAAGTATTTGTTATTTCAGTTGTTGGAAGATCAATTAAATACGCAACAGAATAAAGATAACATGAGAACATTTATTCATAAAATTCAACTACAAAACTCTTTATAAACCCATCTACGAAAATGATTGGCACGTATCTAAAGACCATGATCGCTCAGCAAGCGACTCGTGACCAAGTGACATACCTTGAAACAAGGGCTAACTTAATTCTTGCAACACTCGATTCCCCGCTTTCAAACTGCGCAATTTCATCTCAAACGCCCCTTAATAATCCTCCTACGCAGGCCAAGTGTTTGTGGCCTCAAGTCGATCACTCAATTTGATCTCAACCATATCTGTATACAAAATGTTTCCTCCTTTGGTTACCCTAAAGTAAGGTGTCACTTTAAGTCGCGCCCGTAATATAAATACTCTCTCTTCGTTTCATTTTAAAATTAAAACAACTTAAACGTATTTTTGACTGACCTCATCAAATGCAAGGCACTTAGTAGTCTGTAAACTTTTTAAGTCTTTTTTTATTGTGGGGCTTTTTCTTTATGTTTTTTTCTTTTTTTTTCGCATTTTTTCCTCCCAAATAATTATCGTAGCTCTATGCGGTGAGAAAAATCGTTATGGCTACTTTCCCTTCGCAATAAATAAAACCGTTACCTTTTAATTTGTCACTTCAAATTTTAATTTTGATTTTTAAAATTTTTTTTTATATTATTTTTTTTAAATTTCTGTTCTGTCAAACATTTACTTTGCCGTTCTGTTCACTTAAAATAGTTTCACGTTCAGCAAAGCTTCTGAAGGTTGGAAGAAAACTATGAAGGCTCTCGGCTCGAGTGCACTGTAAAAAGATGTACATTATGTTCGTTATTGTTAAAAGGCTATAAAATAGTTTAGAAAAGGAGCAAGTTGTTTTCAGTCTACACAAGAAAATAGATTCAACATGAACATAACGGAAAGACATTAAGTTCAAACGGCCTCTGATTAATATAAACAGAAATGTGAAACGTTTAAAGAGTTCTGGGTTATGACTAAATATAGTTATGTTCTTTTTGTTATTTTAATTTGTTGTCATTGATTACGAATAAATAAATAATAATGTTCATGAAGTGAAGTATTTTGTACAATCAATATCAGTCATTTAGTCTGCAAACGGAGATCCACTTCTTCGCGTCACTTCTTTGCGCTGAAGCGCTCCTCGTTTCACGAATGATGAGAGTTTCAGGTGCTTTAACGTAAGTTATTTACGGTTTACCAAATGAACATCTTCGAGTAGGATGATGATGGGACGAACACGTCGTCTAAAACCATGCGCAGTTTTGTGATTAGTGAGTACGGGCGTCAAGTTGCGCGATGTCAGTTTTACGTCTACACCTGTGATACTCTCTCCACCACAACGAGACGCTCTCGACCCGGTTCCACTGGCCCAAACGATAGCAGGCTCGCCATGCTGGCTCTCATACTTGTTCTTTTAGGCATGTCCCAATATCTGTCGAGATACGACTGGTTGGGTGCGAGGTACATAGTACTATTCAGTTTTTGACACGATCCCAGACTCGCTTTAGTCGAAGTTGTGGGGTTGGAAGAGTCTGGTGAACGAATGCGATCCATTAAAGGTTTTTCACTATCTTTGGAGCAAACAGTCTCTACGCGGTCAAGGCCGTTCTCGCAAATCTCCTCAGGCGGCATTAGAGCCGGTACAAGGAACAGCATACAAGTAGCCAGTGTGGAGCACGCTCCAGCTACGTAGAAGGCGATCTGGTATGACTGGGAGAGATCGTAAATAACTCCTGCCAGAAAACAAGGACAAAAAACGTTTCATGTTAGATACAGTTGATAACCCCTTAAACCCTAACATCAAAATTCAAATTCTCATTTGTTATCCCTATACGTTTTCAATAGACGTAGTGGAGAGAATTTGTTGAAGTATCAATTAGATCCATCTTGTGTGATTTTGTCCTTAATTCTCATGACCCCCATCCCCTCCCGCCGATTTTTACTAAGGGGAGGGGGAATCTGTGCACAGGCTATGACGGCAATGTTCAGAGTTTTTGTTTCGCTTATTTAACCTGCTGCTTTGCTAATTTTCTTGGTCTCATCGTGGTCTTCGTGGTTGGTCGAGATTGCTAGTAGCTTTACTACGCAAAACAATTCTTGATATGCGGCGATTTCGTTTTAAAACCGACGATTTGATGGAAAACGCGCGACGAAAATGGTGTCACAATCGGCAGGTACCCATAGAAAGGCTCTCGGTAAGAAGTTGAAGCAAGGATTCAAGACATGGATTTGCGAGAGAAAGCAGCTATTTTTCTAACTTACGCTATAACCTACCTGCAAGAGGCGGTCCAGCGATCGACGTGATGGCCATGAAAAAGAACTGAACTCCAATTCCAGCAGCCACTTTGTCCACACCAACGATATCCGCACAGAGAACAGCCAGAAAAACTACAAAACAGCCGTCAAACACGCCAAACACAACCATGTACACGACAAGACCGGCATAAGTTTTTGTCAGGGTACTCAGAGTGTCTGCCACGCCAATTACCAGCATAGCTATCTGGAAACAGTACAGTCGGTTCACCCTCGGGTGATCGCCAATTTTGCCGAAGAAGAGCCGACCAAAGGTTGATCCAACCGACATCATGCCGACCAGTGTTGAAGACTGAGAATTTGGAATACCGCACTCTTCGGCATAGGCAGGCTGTTGAGTAGAAATGAGAAAGTGCTTTAAACTTCTTTATTCCCACACGACAAAAGTACAATTATATCTCTAATATACATAATCATTCAGGGGATGTGTGAAGGTGTCCAATCGAGCACCTAATCTGACATTTGACAGAAGATATTATTTTATCTAATTTTACCTGGTAAAAAAAAAGATGGAAGCAAAAAAAGAGACAAAAGGCTGCTTTACGTTGGGGCAAATTAATAAGAAATAAACGAAAAGGGAAAAAAATTACGCATGATAATAGTAATGTTTTACTTCCTTTTCAAGACCTTTAAGAGATGTGGCATTCTTGGTAATTGATGTGGCAATCCTGGTATTTTATTCCAAACATCAGTAACAGAAATAAGTTGATGGTCTTAATTACTAAATACTGTGATTGAAAGCGCTTTAAGATGGTTGACCAAGTCTGAGCAAAATAATGATGACGAAATCTACAAGCAGAAAATGTTGTTGGAAGGGACGCAGAGTCACGGTTTAAAAAACAGTACACTTGATTTTTTCAAGTTCAAAAACAATCCTTCCCCTACTCCAACAAACAAAAACCCACCAACTGCACCCATTTAAGCATCTGAAATTGCAAATACGAAGAACGATTTGTAATTTTATTTTGTCGTGTCTCAAGTTTACGAGATTTTAAATATCTTTGTGGTTTGAAAAATTTAGCTTGTGCTCTGTTCGGAGTCCAGGGCCCGGTTCCTAGAAAGATGGTTAAATTTAACCCAAGATTAACCTAAATTTTAAGCACGGTTTTCTCTTCTAAGAACATGTGACTCATGCTTAAAAAATACTGCTGAGCTTTCACTCTGAGATACTGTAATGATAACATAAAATGTTCCTCTAAGCAATGCATATGAAGGTAAAATTTAATACAAAACGTGGAACAAAATTTTAATCCTGGATTAGCGCTAATCAGGAACCGGGCCCAGGGCAGAGGGACAAAAAACTTACCAAATGAACAAAAGGAACGAAGTATCCCATCATGAACGCACTCAAGGATAAACACCACACCAAGAACGCCTTATTCTTGAAAACCGTAAAGTCGAAAATCGGAGGACGCTTCTTTTTCTCGGCTTCTTTGGCCTTCTCAACCTTTTCCTTGCCAGCTTGGCTGGGGATTCTATAAAGCAAGGAGCCGATAGTGCAGAGACTCAATACCCCAGCGAGCACCCTCGTAGAATTGCCCCACCCAAGACGGTTCACTACCAGTTGCATAAGTGGGCCCATAGCGATAGTGCCGAAGCCACTCCCCGCTGTAACAATACCGTTTGCGAGACTGATGCGCCTGAAAGAACAGAAGCAAGAGAATAAATATTCAGCAAGATTTATAATTAACATGGGAGAGAAAAAAACGCTATTAAGGTTGAGGTACCGTTTTTATTTATGTAGAGAACGGCTACTCTAACCTAACATTCTACGGATAAATCCTCTAACATCAGCTGGTCAACTATTCATCCTTTTTATCTCAGTAGTCGCCTTCTTCTAAATAAAACTACTCCACTCCTGACATATCCTTCTTTTAAACCCCACTGAGGAATTTTACCTGCGCATACCCGAACTTCGGAAGCATATATATTTAGCATGCAGCGTAGTGCCAGACTTCATAACAGCGTTTTGGGTTTGTTTATTTGTTTGTCGTGTTTTTAGCTAGATAGTGGCAAGAAAACGGCTCGGCTAGCTCCAAAAGGCGTTTTTTGGGCAAAATTCCCAGGAGAGAATGGTTTAAAACAAACTTTCAGAGAGAAAGATCCAGCTTATGACGGTCTGCTTTGCTCAGCGCGAGTGTAAAGAAAAATCTTTGAATAGGGCTCTTTAAGGATGAAAGGTGCACGATTTGGTTTCAAACGTCGCGCTACTGCCGTGCTAAAATCGAATTTAATTCAATCAATTTAGTTCGGCACGGCAGTAGTACGACTTTTGAAACGGGCCTTAGTTATAACCGTTTAACCATTTTCATAGTTTTGCCCTTTAATATGAATTTTATCAACCGTGCTCACCTCGAAAACCAGTAGGGAAGCGATCGAAGCGTTGGCAAGTAACTCATACTCGCCCCAACTCCCCACAAAATACCAAAAGTGACGTAAAGGCGATATACGTCAGAAACAAACGAGGACAAGACAAATCCCAGAATGCCTAACAAACCACCAACAAACGCGACTATCCGGCAGCCAATGCGCTCACATAAAGCTGACGTCACTGGGGCGAATAGAAACATCATGCCAAGGCCAATTGAAATGACCCATGCTAAGGGAAAGAAGAAAAATACACAGAAACAAATTAATATAACAAACAAACACAACTTAAAAACATCACAAAAAAAATGATATAAAGTAGCTCAAATCTCCAGTCGCTAATACAGGAAGTAGGGGAAGCCAGAAGTATATACGCCAAATTTCCGAATAAAAGGCACAAGACTCAAACCCGACAACTTGAAATTCTGGTCACACGATCAGCCAAAAATTTTAACCTCGCGATGAAAGAGGTTTACAACTTTATAAAGAGGCCTGCGCTCAGGCTACCGAAAAATAAAAATCGGACGTGACCGGCATGCTTATGCAAAGATGATGACATGCTTTGCGCTCCGCTTACCAGATCACGTTTTACGGGAATAAATAAAATAATTTATTGATTAGGCCTGCTTGCTAAAGAAAGCAACAATGACATACGCGTCCCTTGTAAACAAAATCACGAACGTAGGGAGTACTGCTCGGAAAAATTTTTTCACGTTTCTAAAAGGTGCAAAGTTTAAAGACAGACCGTACACATCACAAATCAATCAGGAAATGATATTAAAATAAAAGATTAAATTCGATTCTCGGATCGAGTTCTCTTTCCGTGATGAAAGCTTCAACTACCTCCTACGTGCACGTCCGCGCGTTCAGGCGTTTATAGAATCGATGGTTAATGTATTTTGAGATCTATTAAGTAAATTTGAAAATTTCTCCAAAGAAACGAATGGCACTTTTAAGAATTGCACGAAAATGGGAGCCAAGATCCATCTTATCTTACATGGACTAGGAAAAAAAAATAGGAAATAGGAAAATGTTCAAGAGACAAAATATAATAATTTATCGGTGAGGGAAAATATATGTAATTAGATCATCTAGCACTTTAAATAATGTACATGTGTTTTTTAAAAACTTTAAGTATGAATTCCCGTCGTCCGTCGTTCCCGTTTGGCAATTGTCACGATAAAATGTAAGAAAAGAAGTAGACAAGAAAAGTTGAACCAAAGATCAAGTTAAAGCCACAGACAACTGCAAACTTGCATTGAACCTAACTTGATAGATTCTAAAATATTTTAATTTCCTTGGACAATGTGGCAGGACTCTGATGTTAGGAAAAAAGTGCTCATTTCGTTGCAACAGTTTTCTTGATTTCTAGTTTTATAGGTGACAGTTAGACGCATCACACGCTTTTTTTTAAGCGTATGCTACGCCAAAAGTGACAAAATATCAAAGATGCAACTTTATAATTCAAGTCCACCAATTCACTATCAAGATCGATAAAATTAACATCAATTTGCTTTTTGAATGTGTCAAGATTGTAGAATTTAATTTCAATTCCCGCGTGTTTTATGTCATGTATCAAGAGACACGTTTTCTAAATCAAGATGCACGTTTTTTAAATCAAGAAGGGAGACGACAATTTTTGATCACCTTTGTTTCCGCGAGGGACTGAAACAGAGTTTAAAAGTGTTGACGGGCCTGCACGACTCCTGCAATTCGCAAATAGATTAGTCTTAAAACCTTTATAGTTTAGCTCTTACTAGAGTGTCTTTTAGGGATTTTCCTTTGCGATATGAAATGAGGGGAGGCTCCTTAAAGATGTTTCTCAGGTGTGGTTGGTTCTGTATAAGGTGTCATTTCCCATGAGTATGTTCTTGAGGTTGGGCAACGCAGGGTGGTATTGAGTTTCAAAGGGTAGTATTTTCTTGCGTGCATTTTTGTTTCTCTATTCTAGTGCTTTCTTTCTGTCTGCGAAGTTTATCCCTTCACCCGTTACAAAAGAAAATCTTATCAGGCGCCAGCTTCTCGCGGATTTCAATCAATTTACGAGACGAATGCGACTACAATATATTTTTCACGGGGAAGAAAACGAACCTCATCCTTTCCACGTTAACTGGCGGACTGGGAACCACCAGTCCAGCCATCTGTAGCTCTGGAGACGTTCCTAGAGGAGGTAAAATTAGAGCTCGCAAGTATTGAATTTGACAAGCCAAAAGATAATATATCTACGGGAGAGCGCCAAGCGCTCAAAGAGTTATCGCGCAACAAAAGCATTATTCTTAAGAAATCTGATAAAGGTAACACCACCGTATTGATGAGCAGACAAGACAAACTAAACGAAGGTCAGGTTCTGTTTGATGATTTAAATAACTACCGACCTCTAGACAAACCAGTGGCTGAAACTACCACCAAAAAAGCTTAACAACTTATTAAAACACTGCTCTCAGAAGGCCACATTGATAAACGACGGCTAAATGGCTCTCCCTTACGCCTGATCCTCCGCGAATCCCAGTGTTTTACACACTTACTAAAATCCACAAACCGACACCTGTCGGAAGACCTATTATCTCAGGGTGTTCCGGACCTACAGAGCGGATGTCAGCATTTGTTGACCACCTTGTTCAGCAAATAGCACAACTACAAGCTTCGTATCTTAAAGATACGACAGACTTTCTTAACTTCATCGAGAGGTCTGATTAAACTGCCTAAAAGTGCCATACTTGTTTCAATGTACGTCACAAGCCTATACACAAACATACCAAAACGAGAGGGTATTGCCACTGTACGCCATGCATACGAAGAATTTCACCAAGGAAACCCTCCAGTCCCTACCAGGTTTTTAAGCGAAATGGTTAGTCTGATAATACTAGAAAACTCGTTCCAATTTAACGAGAAAGATTATCTTTAAACCCATGTAACAGCCATGGTCACGAAAATCGCCGCAGCCTTTGCTAACATCTTCATGGCTAAAATAGAAAAAGAAATACTCAGACAGAACAGCATTAAGCCCATCTTTTGGAAAAGGTTCATCTATGACGTCATGTCAGTATGGGACACAAGCAGAAACGAAATAGAAGAATTCCTTCTAAAGGCAAACAACTTCCATCCTACAATCAAATTCATGGCTGAAATATCAGAAACAGAAACTACATTCTTGGACACGAAAGTATACAAAGGTGTCAGATTCAACAAAGATTCTATCCTTGACGTGCGAACTCACTTCAAGCCTACAGACATTCCAATACACGAATTTGTATTCGTGTCACCCACCAGGCGTCACAAAAGGCTTCATCAAAGGAGAAGCTTTAAGGCTTCTAAGAACAAATTCCTCTGAAATCACTTTTGAAGAGAACATGAGGAATTTTTCAACACGCCTCAAGAATAGAGATTACGCAGCTACAACTGTAGAAAAGCATCTCTCAGAGGTCATTTTCGCAGACAGAAAGAAAGCACTAGAACAGAGAAACAAAAATGCACGCAAGAAAATACTACCCTTTGTAACGCAATACCACCCTGCGTTGCCCAACCTCAAGAACATACTCATGGGGAAATGACACCTTATACAGAACCAACCACACCTGAGAAACATCTTTAAGGAGCCTCCCCTCATTTCATATCGCAAAGGAAAATCCCTAAAAGACACTCTAGTAAGAGCTAAACTATAAAGGTTTTAAGACTAATCTATTTGCGAATTGCAGGAGTCGTGAACGCCCGTCAACACTTTTAAAGTCTGTTTCAGTTCCTCGCGGAAACAAAACTGATCAAAAATTGTCGTCTCCCTTCTTGATTTAAAAAACATGCATCTTGATTTAGAAAACGTGTCTCTTGATACATGACATAAAACACGCGGGAATTGAAATTAAATTCTACAATCTTGACACACTCAAAAAGCAAATTGATGTTAATTTTATCGATCTTGATAGTGAATTGGTGGACTTGAATTATAAAGTTGCATCTTTGATATTTTGTCACTTTTGGCGTAGCATATAAGCGGGAGGGGGGGAGGTGGGGGGAATTGAACGAGATCAAGATATAACCAAATCCAGAACGCAACAGCGAGTAAGGAACAACGGACTGGCTTTATACGGGCGGAAGGAAATCCCCGATTTCCTGGATTTTTATGCAAATCTCCAACTTCCCCATTAGAATCTACTGAATCGAAGAAAAATTATTTTTAAAAGTATTAATTATGGACGCACTTAAAATTAAGGACGCATTTCTTTTCACTGCATTCACAAAAATATAAAATCATAAGATTATTACAAGGTCTAAAAATCCGAGAAATGTCACAGTATCCTCTTATTAGCCTGCGAAAACACCCGTTTCTCCTCGCTCTTCGCCGCTGGAGACGTTTGGCGGGGCAGGAAAAAGGAAAAAGGAAAAACGAAGGGAGTTTCCTCCAGTTTTATTTTCGTGCTTGCGCTTTCTCAATTCAGGGGACCCGACTATCTCGGAGCCTGGAACAGGCTAGCTATCCTCTTAGAGACATAGCAATCTGCTATAAAGATATCACGGCATCGGAAGAGGGGGAGAAATGGTAAACCAAACAAAATTTAGGAAAAATAATATAGGGTAGATCAGGGTATCCCTCACCCGTGGATTTCATAATTCCGGAGTACAGTCTTTGTCAGTAGAACTTGGATTCTGGATTCTAATTGTTAGTAGGATTCCGGATTCCTATATATCCGGATATATGGGGCGAGGGGTAGGGGGTAATGAGGGTCAGAATTCGGACGCACGGGAAGATCTTTTCAGCTCTCATTATCTGTTTGCACCGTGCGTGATGCTTTCTTAGGTAGTGCTGCCAGATGGGCACCTTTAATTCTAAATCAGTTTTTCCATTTAACGTGCAAAACACATACATTGTGTTGCTGTTTTTGACTTCTTCCTCCAAGAGGATCAGTGCCTTCAAGTCATAGCGTGGTAAAATGCGCAGTGATCCCCAGAAAAATAGGGGAAAAGGTCATCCTTTCCTGTTTCAAAACGTTTTCATAGACCTTCAGAGGCTCCAAATGGTTGGTGTTACTTTTGTTCCGAAGGTCATTTTGATTCGTGCTGAACAAACAATTGAAACATGTCCCATCATGACAAAAGGTAAAATTACGTAGATAAGGGAAACGATGATTGACACGAGTTGGAGCAGTTCCAAACAGTACATTACAAGAATCTAAAAACCAAATATTACCACACACAACGAGCATTAATGAGGAGTATAAGCGATTTTGCAGGCTAGTTTCTCAGCTCGGTCGTCTCATGTAGTTGCGCGCCAAGAACGCCTGAGTATCATTTCCCTTTTCAAAAAAGAGTCGAGTCGAGTACTTTGTGCCGGAAACTTTGCGCGAGGAAACATGTCAACTTGACAGTACAGAATGAAAGGGTTTTTAATATATAGCGATTATTCATCTATTATTCTGGATTCCCGATTTCTTATCAATTGCTTATCTACAAAGGCACATATGATAACTCCAGGAACAGTTCTAGAAAGCCTTCTCGCACACGCGAATGTACGCCTTTATTAAATAAGAGTCTGTAATGAGATCAAGAACCACGAAATCATATATCCCTCAAGTACGATGTGAAGATTTCCCGTCACATGCAAAATTAAACCTTGGTTTTTTGGATATCTTCACGTTTCAAAGTTAAAACGTTTTCATTAGATAAGTGTCGTTAAATCTTTCTGCGATCTGCATGTAAATTAGTTAAAGTTGTTTTTGAAGCATGCAAATCAGTTTGAATAGCTCCCAAATCTTCGAGCCCCAAAAAGTGCAAAAATGAAGCTCGGAACTGGATTCCTTATATAGATGCTAATGTTTTCGGTCGGAAATAAATTTACTGACCACTTGAACGCTGCAATGGAACACAAACAACCTGGCACGATCCACTAAAGAATTAATCTTCAACGTGTTTTCACTTCGAAAAGCAAAATTTTGTGCTCAATGCAAGGTGAGGCATGGCAATTTAATACAACCACAGAAATATATCTTTAATATCTTTGAGGCGCGTTCCATCTGGAAGTAGAAGAATAGGCCGATAAAAGAGGACAGCAACGAAAAACAGAAACGGAGAATGGTCAATTTCAAAAGTACATTCATGAATACAAAGGAGTACAGTGACATGCACAAAAAGTGTGCTGTCAACGGGGAGCGGAAGTTGCCTCTAAAAGATGTCGCAAGAATGCTAGGCTATTTTAAAATCTGTGATACACCTCAACGATCACAAGTTTATTTATGCGTCAGGTTCGAAGAAAAGCGAGAATATGAAACTTTGCTATTTTAATTTCTTGCGTCAGCTGTCTTTTATTGTCCGGGTTAAGGTCCATCATTTGCATTTTAAAATCTGCAATTTCACTTCCGGTAAAAGGTATTCTGGATATTAACGAACGCCAGAGATCTTTTTCTTTCAACGCGCGCTAAAGAGTTTCAGAGGAAATCGACCAATCTGTGGATTTTCAATAAACTTACACGAGAAATTTCTGTATCAACGGTTACGAAACGATCGCCTGATAAAAACTTTATACTTAAATTAAAGAAATAGAGATTGAGATATTAATTCTGCGCATTCGAACACGAAATCGAAACTTCTACATCTGACACATCTTCGAGGACGCCAAATCGAAAGTTGAACCCGAGAGGCAATAACCCATTGACGAAGCAATCTAATTTCAGTATTGTTGATTCGAAAAAAATCATATTCATTGGTCGGGATAACCCATTTTCCGGCGCAATTTGCGGTTGCCGATGCCGTTTCAAAAGGAAAAAAAATTTTGAAATCCGTCGTATCCATGCCGAAAATATTGTACAGCCAAGAGGGAATGCGAGTTAATACTTAAAGAACGAGAGATCTAAATAAAACTAGCAGAGTTTTGGATTAGTTGTTTGGACAAATAAAACATGGGACCGCGGGTGACTTGATGCGAGAGCTTCGAGCGCTAGCTCTCTTCCGAAAGCTCTCTTGAAACTTGCAATGATATTGACAAGATTTATCGTCATAAGAGACTTTTGGTAGAAATTTAAATCACTAACCTGTTTCTCCTTTGCCGGTATTGTATTCCACCAACAAAGCTTTGTACAGGATACCCGTATTATTCTGTATCCCAAGTATAACAAACTGAGCTATGAATCCAGCGAGGCAAACCAGCCATCCCCAGCCGCCGTCAGGAGTAGCCGATTGGACCTCAATTTCCACTTGAACTTTGTCAACTTCATTGCTTTCTTTAGTATCCTTTCCCATGGCAGTAATTTTCTGCAAACGTCCTCAATCAAAAGTTGTGTGACCTGAAAAAGTGATGGTAATTTGGCCCTCCCTAGAAAACGCTGTCGTTCTCCCAGCGAGCAACTTCAGGCGACGAAAATTTTTTTATTGCTGAATTGTCAAATGACGTAATAGCCCCTGAGGCTAAAGGCGGTTTTTATTGGTTAACAGAATCGTGTGATCTATAGACGAATAACAGGGAAGAACCATTGTTTTCGATGTTGTCACAAACTCGCCCAAGATCTGCATATAAACAGCTTTGTGCGAATAGCTTGAGGACTCACGAGTTGTGCACATGACTTGAAACAAACACGCTCACCATTTTTTAATCGAGAAAACTCTAATTTTCGTTTTGATCAAGGCAAATCCATGCCCTAAATTGACAGAAGAAAGCTGTTCGTTATTTTGGGTGAACAGCGCGGCTAGCTCACAGTACCTGCCTTGCCACATTGTTTTGTGGGTGACAACACAGCGCTGTGATTGGCTGAGTTTTGAATAGACAAGTGAAGTCAACAATAACACTATAAATGTGCAGTGAGGCACAGATCCTGCTCCTACCCTCGTGATACTGTCGATACTTTACAATACAATCAGGCCTGCATTACAATGAAAAGAATTTCTAACATTTTCTACATGTTTCTTTATATCTTTTCTGGGAGCTGGGGTTTTCCCTGACTAAAAATAGCACCCAGTTTTATTCGACTTCTGCCTTGTTTTGCACGTTGCTCGATAACTTATTCATTATTCATTAGAGTTTATATCGGTGTCAAAAAATAATTAAACCGAGGCCTCGTGTTTAAAGCGTGCAAATAACAATTTGATGTTTCCCTTCATTTTCTGTTCTCTTTTTTTCGCTTCAAAACTTCAAATACCCGGGAAACACACTACGAATCGATAGCTCAATAATTAAACAACGACACATCTTGCTGTTCCACTTCGCCATATTTTCCGCAGTGTTGGTCGGTTTCAGCAAATACCTGAAATATATGGAAACTAAACACTAGCATTGTACAAGTCATTGTCACGGATACTCGTTACTTTGCGGCAACGTAGTTAGGTAAGGGGGAAGGAAAAAGTAAAAAGTAAAACAGTGTTTTAAAGCTTATTGTGAAAGGAGTTTTAACAACGAAAATTTCGTTAAAACGCGCAAATAATAGCAAATAAAATGAATATCAATATTGTGCCTGTGTATCGGTAGGGGTCAGTTCTAGTTGATTACTGTACCACCAAAAAATGAGAATTCTTCTCCCAGATGCCGTCGGTATTTTACTTTCCATATTTATTTCAATTTCTCCCTTAAAATCATGTTTTTGACAAGAAGCTGCCGTTACGAACCTTTTCAACAAATTTATAGTCATTTGAAAGGAGGGTGACCGCTTAAGTACTGATTAGAGTTCAGTTACCAAGAATAGATCTTGAAACTTGACAGATAATCTGAACGCAGTTCTTTAAAAAGTGCTACAGAGAAATTGCTTCAACCAAAAGCGTTATTTTGGGCAACATGGTGTATGGTAGGTCCCATCAATGTTGAAAACAAACTGAAGCCAAGTAATAAAATAAAAAAAATGGGAGGATGGCACAAAAAGTTGTAGCTGGGCTAGCTGCGCGGAAGGCTCACGCGCTGAAAGTAGAGATAGATAGAGAACTACCCGCAAGCTAAGCTGCAGCTAAAATCAAAGCCATAAGTAAAACAGTTTATCATATTCATATCTCTTGGAAATAGTTGTGAAAATGAGGAAAGTTTTCTCTCCTCCTCCGACCACATGTCACAGCTCCAGCTAAAACTGACACCTTCTCTTGCCAAACTTAAAATATTCAAGAAATATCAGTACGGTACTTGCTGTACATATAAACAATATGTATGATATATGAAAATTTCTAGAGCCGATGAGGGCGCACTCCAATTTCAATTAATAAAGCGAAACCGAACTATTGTACGTTTTTGCAATGTTTTAACATGAAATGGTGGTGTGAAATTAATTTCAAGAACTGCGATATGGACTGTGTGTGTTCTTTCCACTATGCACGCAAACTTTTGTGCATGGAAACAACTAAAAAAACTAAAGAAATAAAGAAAACAGAAAACTGCACAAAAAATAGAGAGAGAAAACGGGAAGAAAGAAAACCAGCTATCTCCCACACTCGTAAAATTACTTCCTTGAAATTTGTATTTTTCTCTAGCAGGGGCAGATGTCAAATATAATAATAAAAAAGGAAACGAAAAACAAAAGAAACAGAGATTTGGGATTACAATACATGAACGCCGTGATTGGTAGATAAATATACGTTAAGGTTGACAAGTTACTGACCAAGCACGCAACCAAAACTATATCGGTGTTTGATATTTAGATATATACGATCAACTATATTTTTTGTAAGCCATTATGCACATTGAAGGTTTATAATTGATACCTAAGAATATTAAAAACTGAGTGAGGAGAAAAAAGATAAAAAAGGGTTCCTTTCAGGATGGTAAACAAGACACGGCCCCTTTACAAGATCATTTGTCCCTCTAGCCATTAAAGCGTTGGACTGTGAGCAGTCTTTCTGAAGCGTGAAACTTCTTTTAACTTCCAAGATCTGGGCGTCACCGTAGAGACGGCGCAAAGAGATACAAGCAGAAAAAAAAACTGCGTGAGGGTGGGGTAGGGGTTGAGAGCTCTCTCTCCCTCTCCCCCCTTATTTTTCCCCCTCTCTTACTTCGCTCCGCACTCCACTATCCGAGGCCAATATGTGATCAGCTTACAAGCTCAAGGTTACGGATCCCTGATCAACTTTCGTTCTTTCGCTTTTAGTTTGATATGCTGTTTTCTTAGACTTCTTCAGGAGCCGATTACACTCGACTCCTGACTTCTTAGTAGCAGACATGACTACAGCTTTATTGTCTGGGAACTGGACTTCGGAAAGGCAGATACTAATCGGTTGGAAGTACAAATGAAAATGTTCTGCATAATACGGATAAAGCCAAAAACAAGTTTTTCATGTAGCGGTTAAATAGGAATAGAACAGGGTCGTAACGAAGTATATGGGATCAGGGATCAACAGCATAAAATGGAATGGGATCAGGGATCCCAGCACCTGGATCTGGCATTATAAGCCGTGGGATCGGGATCAGTAGTATTGTAAGAGGATCAGGGATCCAGTTATCTGACAGAACATTAGAGACCACAAAATTCTGAAATGCGCCTTAATTGGAGGAACTAAAAGTTGTTACATCACAAGTCAACCGAGTCAAATAAGAGCAGATATAAAATCGGATCGGATTTTGGCAAACCGACAAGAGGTTAATTCCGTTTGTGCTAGTGTGTACAAAAGCGCAATTCCTCCTCCACCCTTACCCTATGATTTAGCTATACAAATATCATATCCAGGGGTTTCAATAGTCACCGCCGACCGACGAAACTCGTCGGCTACGTTTCTCAGAGAAGTCGGCTGCTTTTTCCTCCGAAGAAGCAACTAGTTTGAATAAATAGAATTTGTTCACGCGGAAATGTATATAACTTAGTATAATGATCCTTTGTTCATTGCTTCCAGGAGTTAATTGTGTGGCTAATAAATCAAAATTTGACTAAAACCCAAATCTTCTTGAATGGAAAATTCGCTCTTTTATTCTCAGTTTAGTCCCCTAAACGGTGGAAATCGCTTATTAGGGCTTTGCAATTTCAAAATTTTCTGAGCTTCACATCACCTTGAGGTTGTTTGTCTTTCTAAAATCAAAGTCATAATTTCTTGAAAACATTCTAGAAAGTACAGAAGACACGACTGGTTGTATGTTGGTTTGACAGGTTTGCTTGGACATGTAACTTGTGAACATCAACATTGAAGGGGGAGGAGAGGCCCAAAGTCAGCAAGCGGTTTAACAGTTACGACCGGGATTGTAGCTCGTTCACTGGTCTAATTCCTTTCCTCTTGTAAGCCAGTTTACCCGCGTTAAATTCTTACCTAATAATTTCTTATTTAGAGACAATACAGGCAATCAATATATTGTAATTTATTGCCGTCACTGATAGTCACTTTTCTGACTAAAAGTCTGACTAAAGCCTAATTTGCTGCTTCATTTTCACGTCTACCTAATTACATTTTCTACAGTTGAGTTGGTGGAGGAAACGTTCACATCCACGCCTCATTCGATCACTAAAGTAACATGTGTACCCTTAAAACCAAGCATATATTAATCCAATATCCATATACATTGTTGAATAAATTACCAATTTTACAAGGAACAAAAATATCCACAAACAACACTCGTCCTTTCAATATATTAAATGTAAAACATAATACTAGTACCTATTGGTTCACTATTGAGTTACTTTTCGAATATAAAATACTATATTTAAAATTTGCGTTTGAATCCCAATAAAATAAACCGAGAAGGGAAGCACAAAACAACTGAAAAACGAGTTTAACTTCAGTAGGGAAAACTGCAGCTTTCGGTCCAAACATTTAAACAGACAGCGAATCTTGGATTAAAGTTATCAGTAGTCCATTGTTCGGTTCTGACAAGGGAGGACCATGTACTTGACTGCTCTTTTATGTAAAATTCCCCGAGAAATATCAAAGAATTTTACATTGCTCTTCTCGAAATCGTACTCACACACTATGTTATATAATAGCTATACTAAGTTACAGAAGTTCTCGACAACATTCAGCTGAACATTTAACCCTAACACACTGATGCATGCGATCAAAATACGACTTTTGTACAAACTCCTTAATTTTTGGTAGCACCGACCAGATCTGTCATTATGGCCTGTATTGTTGTAACCTGGTTCTAGATTTGTTTCTATTTGATGCTCCTCACACTTCGTTGAAAATAAATATGCACAACAAATAAATAAGGGTTATTTCACTGACACATACATTTGGACTTTGACTGTTAAACTTTAAATTACATCCCAGTTTTTTGCGAGGTACTGCCTTGTTATTCTTAAACCTGTACTATCGCCGTGTAGAGCTATCACAAGCGACTTTAGCACGGAAGTAGCGCGGAGTTTAAATGCCAGTCATGTCAACGCCTTTGGCACAGCAAACTTGGAAGAAACACGGCTTGCTTTCAATCGTATTTTTACTGCCGCACCCAACTGATAAACTACAATTACCACTCCAATGCGAAACCAAGTCATGCAACGTTTGAAGACGGGAACAAGGAAGGGTCCCAGTTCTTCAGTTACTGCATGTGGACAGGGAAATCGCTTCTTAGACTAACACGCGATTATGTCATCTATACTTCTGTATAATATAGTCAGTATTGGTCTTTAAGTCCGCTATTCTTCTATCTAGAAGTCGCTCCAATTCTTTTTCCCGTCGGTTTTCTTCAGCCAAAAAATCAGACGTGATTGAGGAGCGCCTTGCACCAACTGGTGTAACAGACCTCTGTTTAAAATAGAAAATAATAGAAGCTGAATAAATACACTTTACACGGTCATGCATACATAACGTCAATATGCGGTCAGTGTGTGAACCTACCTCAGAATCAGATGGAGCTGGGCCCGCAGCAAGGTCAGCGTACATTAGCGCCTCAGTATCCGTATATCCACTGCTGGCGCTCGTGTGACTCATATCCACGGCTCTTCTGGGACCATACTCAGGTAGGACCTTGCTTGTGGAGGACATCAGAGGCTGAGGAGCTCCTGGAATGGACAAATTAAAGTGAGTGGCAATGAAAAGCACCATACCTGTGAGGCCATAAAGCAAGTAAAAAGGTCGAAAAGACTTTCTATTTTCGAACCATTTACTCTCCACTCACACTCTTTGATCAAGACTAAACTTGATAAAAATTTGACATATTTCACCTTTGAGCAGTGAGCGCTCTACATTGTCGAATTTCAGGCAAGATGGTACAAAAATGCAATCTAACAATCGCTTTATTCTTTCTAAATAAGTTCTATGTGGTTTCTTGACAAAACTGGTTGCCATGGCCACAGTTTACCAATAAGAAAAATACTAATTTTGACTCAAACTGTCTAACTTACCCCGTTAAAAGTTCTCGCTTGTAAAAGAAAAGAGACCTTAAAAACGACATTGAGAACCTTAATCGTTACTCTGGAACCTGAGGTAAGCCACTTTCATAAGATACAATGAGGCTATGCACCCCCTTTTCGAATAGCTTTTACGCCAGCACGAAAACCATACTGGATAGAGCTTCTGTTCAAACATAACAACAGTGATTTCGGCGCGATTTCTGTAACGGTGCGAAAGTGGAGCGTCACATGTTGGATAGTTTCGGTGCCACACTTAGGTGCAGTGTGATTACGAAAGACCCACAGACGCGGAAGTAAATATTCAGCCAACCGCTATGTGTGTGATAGACTGCGAGCAGTCTCTCTTTTTCTTTAGATTTAGCGAGGAGAGTGCATGCGCCGCGAGCGTCGAGAGGCGAGGCGGTGAGACGCGAGAACGAGGGCCTCTCCCGTCTCGCTCCTTCAGTCACGCGCGTGGTCATTTGAGTGACTCGCTCTTCATGGTCGATGGACCAAGAAAAAAGAGAGACTGCTCGTAGTCTGTGTATGAAGCGGAGCTAGTTCTGTGTCGTTGCTATTCATGCTATACGCGAGAGCCTTTCGTGTCGCCTTAAAAACTATACAGTAAAAACCCGCGACTAAGAACCTGAAAATTAAGAACCTGTTAGCCTAAGATTTGCCATTTATATCCCCTATAAACAAGAACCTGTTTAGCCTAGAAAATGAAAAACAGGTTCTTATTTTTTAAAATCATATTATTGAAATGCAGCTGCAAAACTGTGCAAGAATCCTGTTTGGAGAATTAGGAACTTGGCATTGCTGTGCAAATAAAAGTGCAAATTTATTGATGTAATAAAAAAATAAAGTGCCAAAGGTTAATATCGTTGTGTCGCATTTTGAAATTGACCAATAGGCTGATTACCATCTTGTTTTGTAGCTTGTTTTTTATTTAATTTTTTTTTTACAGAAATAAGAACCTATTTAAGAACCTAAATAGCCTAAAATTGTGTTAACTACCATTTAAATAAGAACCTGTTTAGGCTAACTCCAGAAAATGTAGGTTCTTACTTGCGGGTTTTTACTGTATATCCAGTGTAGTGTAAACATAGGCTGAGCTTAATTTTACCGTTAGTTAATGGAGTTGCATGGCTCCTCAGTCGTTCGTTCTCGGTTTGTAAAGTGTGCATTTGTGTTTCGTATTTCCGTATCGTCGCTTCAAGGCGAGCTTCTAACGAGGCTACCTTGCGATCCGACTCTGAACGCAGTTCACTATGGCGTCTGAAAAAAGTAAATATATAAAATCAAGGACAACTTTAATAAAATATCACACGGCTATACGACTTTGTAGAAAAGAGAAGTTCATTTTGGGGTTTCCTTGTCAATGCTATAACCAATGGCAAGAGAAAAGGTGGGTATAAATCAAAGAAGACAAAGATTTTGGGGGTCTGTACAGATACCGTCCTCACAAAAGAAACAAAGGAACCAGACAATAGAGTTCTCCTGGGGGCTTTATTGTTTGGTTGTATTGTTTATTTTGTTGTAGGTAAATTGTGCCTCGGTACTTACAGAAGGAACCGACTTTGGAACAATCTTTTATCTGCAACGAAATAACCGCTATGACTGTTGACGCTACGGTCAATTATTCTTTTTTTAGGGAGTGCAAACGAGGTTAATAGAGACTTTTTGATTCGAGGACTAGGACGCGTGTTCTCAAAGAATAAACAACAGAAAAGCCTCATTGTACTTTTTTCACCTGAAAAGTAAGTACAGTTATTTCCATTGAAGGAGGTTAAGCTTCCTTCCGATCATAAGATGATAAAACAACTGCTAACATTTACAAACTTGATTCTACGACATTCTCGCGGGTTCTCGCTAAAACTCGTAGAGTGACGAAGGCTATTACGTTTTCCCGCCAAAATGACGCTGATTCACGCGCGCACACTACGTAGTATTGAGAAAATCTCTTTGTGTCGTTGTCATCTTCGTCTCAGAATCTAAAGGTAGACTCTAATGGGTCAATGCCATGACATTCATTTTCTAACCTGAACTCGTTGTCCTTGATGTCTGCCAGGACGTCTTGGTTCTTCCTTAGAGCATTCCTGTATTTATCTTGATATTTACTTTCTAACGTTGACAGCTCTTCTCGGAGGGTAGCTACCTCGATTCGTAAATTTCTGTTATCGTCCTAGGATACAACAGACAGAAAAAAAAGCAACAATGCCGTAATATCTGAACAACTGAAGGCCAGAGTGACTGCATCAACTGTTTTCTAGTTAACTAGCAACAGAAGTTTACTATAACAATTTAGACAAAAAGGCAAAAGTAAATTTGGAGCCAGTTCAGTGTTGTAGGTTATTGTGAAACACGGGTTACCTGTTCAGTATCAGACAGAGGGGTCCGTAACCCCCAAATCTTTAAAACGACCGACAGACAGGACGATCTTTTAAAGAACGTTGCTATATATCTAGAAACTGAAATAGTTATCACCAAAGAGACGCACACAACTTTAACCTAACAGCTTAAAAGGAAGATTACACCGCATTATTTCATCCTACAGCTTAAAAAGGAAGCTTTCGTTGCGCAACGCCTTTCAACCATGGGATTCCCTAAAATCGACGAAATCTGGACAAAATGATTTTATCCGGGACTATCACAAAATGTTTCAAAGCTCGGTACTTTATAGCCTGCGTGGCAAGCGTTTCCGTGTGCTTTCGGAGCAAAGAACAAGAAACGAGAATCAAAGACCGCACGAAAAATGGAAGTGGAATGCCAATCACTGCGCGTATCACGACAGGAAAGGTATACGTAATATTAACTAATGTTTAACAGTGTGGAAGCTTGGTAATAATTGGCTTCAACAGTGTGCACAAGTTGTCCCTCCTTCCTTAACAAAAATTCCTAGATGCACCCCTGCTCTTTCTCTATTTCTTACCTCGAGCTGACCGACAACTTGAAGGTTTCCACCATGAAGATCCGATAGATCCTTTTAAAAAAAGGCAGCGCACATTAAATAGTAAAAAAATAAACAACCTTAACTAAGGGGCTTACAAACCAGGAAAAACACTTGGACGCGGAACGAAAGATACGAGTTTTCCTTTTCCTCTCCTCTTGGGGCCCGCGGTCTGCTGTTGCTACGCTGGCTGTAATAACGGGTATATTGAAGTTGACAACACAAGCAAGACAAGGGAGAAATCAGTTGATGAAAATATCGATCAGTTTGGCCAAAAAGGCCAGCAAATTTCGATAACACTGGTGTCCAACGAGAAAGCATGTCTTTTTCCCCAGTAAATGTTGCCAGATGTTAACCCGTTAAGGGTCTTATGAGAAATTTTAACAACGACAAAGGTAGAAACTCACAGTCAGTTGATCATTAAGAGCGCTGTCTCGCAAGTGTCTGTTTTCAATCCTGAGCGCTTCGAGTTGTGCATTGGTTACCTTCGAAAAAACAAAGAATTGACGTAACAAATAAGACCTCACAAAAAAGAACATAATTAACAAGGTAGAGGACCATGAACCACAGGATATCCAGTTCGGAATGAGCATCCTGTGGTGGAAACATTACCAGGTTTTGCTTGGATGGAGTTCTCGCCCTTCACAGAGTACCCAACTCCTATGTGGTTGGTATTCATTTAAATACCGCGAAGGAGAAAGACAATGTATCGGAGTTTATTGTACAGGAATTTCTTGTCTAAGAAAGACAATGCGATGACACTCCTAATCCTTCATCCCTTTCGAAGCCTGCTACGCAGGCTGGCACTGATGTTCAAGGTACAACACCCGAAATAGCAAAACAGTATAAGCCAGGTCAGCAAGGCTACAAACTCCCAAGCTATAATTAGTTTTCATACTTGAAGTTCAGCAGCTGATCTGTCGTGCTTTTCTGTTGTTTCACGCAGGTCTTTTTCCATGCGTTGACTTCGTTCAGTAATGGAAGCCATTGCATTATCTCTTCAAGACAAAACGAGAGAAAAAAAAAATCAATTTTGCCTCACAATTCTCATTTTAGTCGTTAAGGGTAATTTTTTGAGTGTAACAAAATACTGTAGGTGGAAAATGTTTTTCTCACACACCGATGTGGGCCCTGGGAATTGAACATGTGACCGAAAGGCGGGCAGTTGCTTTTGTTGCGTCCGCCATTACTGATCTTCCCACCCACCTACCCTAAGATTTCAGTTTTGTAGGCTGTTTAAGAGTAATGTGCAACTTTGTAATTTTGTTAGTGTCCCACCTTACTATGGGTATGTTATGTGCTCATTTTTACGAATTTGGAATAAAGGTCAGGTTGCAGCGGTCGGCTTGGCATGGCTACCAGTGGCATATGAGAAATAGATTGACCACAATGTTATTATAACCTGGGTTGACGAATACTGAAATTTCCCGCGCTTGATCAGCAACGTCACATGACGTGACATCATTCATCGATAACAATTAGTTACCGAGTCTGTCGACGCCCTTACAAGAGCTTTGTCTTGTTTCCTGCATCTAAAGATTTAGCCTGAACTTTTCAAGTTTGCCGTTTCATCCACGTCAATTTCGTTCATCCTAAACCATCCTTAGTCCTTCAAGGTTACTGTTAGTTGTTTGCTGTTTTCCTATTGTAATGAGATAATATGCCGCGAGGTTCCAGCAATTTTAAAATGAACTTCACGTTGCAAGTCAATGACTTTAATATCACGACAGAGTTCCTTTGCAAAAAAGTGACTCAACTGAGAGAAAATACTACCTTTGATGTAGTTCAGCAGTCATATTCGTAATCTGCTGTTTCATTCCATCTATTTCAGCCTGGTGAGCCTCATCTACACTGAAAATTCTCTCTTTGAGCTGAAACGGTTTCCACAGGAAAAAATAAACTGAAAATTAGTAATGGTACATTCTTGAGGAATAGGCAACTTTATTGTTTCCATTCTGATTTACAATAACACCTTAAAGTAACAGGTCATATCCCTGCTATACATCTAAATTAATTACAGTGGCCAGGGATCTCAGCGAGCTCTCTTGAGTTTTTCTACTGTGCGTGACTGAGAACTAACTACAAACAGTAATAAACTTGATTCTGAACATAATCTTTAATTAAACCGTATATATTCAGAGATGCCAACCTCTGGAGATCTAAAAACTGGAGACTCTCCTTTTCACACTACCCCCCCGGAATTTTAACGGATTCCCCCCGCCATGGCAAATTGACCCAGCCCCTAATGGGAATGACTTAGGACTTTCTACGAAGTCTTACATGAAGTACATACTGTCAAAATTCGCATGTCAGAATTAATCTTTATCAGTGACTAGATACGTGCAAAAATGCCCCAGAAACCGTACTGCGAATAAGAAAAATTCAAGTTTTGAGCTAAAAATGGGCTAAATCTCAAAGTAAGGCACAGAAATGCTCAAATGATGATTTTATCCGAGAGATCGGTGCCGTATCCGGGAGAGTTGGCATGTATGTATGTTAGGTCAGTTTTTAGTTTTCATCTTTAGTGTCACTTGATAATGATGTCATGGCGACATCGAAACGTTGTGTTAAACTTTTTTTCGCTTACCTTTATTCGTAAGTCTTAATCTTTAATTAGTTTCGTTTTTTTAAAGAGTTATACGATTTTTCGACTATAAGTACTTTAGGCTGTATATGTACCTAAGGGTAAAGTGATTCTTTTAATAATGGGGAAAACAATGATTCAAATAACAATATGATACGGTGAAAATCTTAGGTCTCTCAGTTTTGCTCTTGTGATTGTTTGCACCGATAAGCATATCATTCCCTACATGTGTAGCAATAAAACTAGCTGACTTTTTAGCAACAAAATGAAGGAAGAACAATTTCTAAAGTGTGGCCATGTTGTTTTCAAAAGAACAAAGAAAAAGAACGAAAAAGTAAAGAAGAACAAAATGTCAGATTGGAATTACTCGTGAAATACAAACCTTAGAATTTTCCAGCGCCAGCTCTTTAAGGTCATTTTGCTCAATGAATTTCACCTCTTCAGTCTATGAAGTAAAAGAGAATGTTCAATCGTAGCGCATTCAGATGTTTTTCGAGTAACGTTTGGACATTAGACTCCAGGACGACGGACTGTAGAAGGTTCTTTCTCTCAGAGAGAGAAAAACTTGCATACTTTTCAAAAGTAAGGCTAAGAATTTTGCAAGAATGATGTTATTAAACTGAATAAAATAATAATAAACAATTAAAAGAAGAGTTTGTGAACTGTACATTGAAGGCGTTTCCCGCGATTCAAAATCCTTTTCTTTTAATTCCTTTAGTCTGCACTACCCCGCCCCTCCAAGCCAAGCTAACATTTGTACAAATTACCTTCCTGCTCAGCTCCGCTTGTAGCTTGGAAATTTCATTTTTACTATTCTCTAACCTGGCAAACAAGGAAGGAATTAAATAGATACGCGAATGGTTAATGACATAACATAACCATAAAACGTTACAAAAGGTGTTAATTAAAATATAAGTTAATGTGACAAGGAAGCCTAAAGAAGCTGGGGGCTTATATTTATAGGCTTCCTTACGCTAGATTACTAATTACTTACTTGAGTGCAGAATGTACAGAAAACATAAAATTAAAGCGACAGAACAACTATCAGTGGGATCATTTTTAAGATTTTTTTGAAAACCAAATATGGAAGAAGAGCTTGTTAGTGAAATTCGCAACGAATAAATTCCAGATTGTTGGTCCTTGATAAAGGATACTGAACTGCTCAAAGGAACGGGAATATAGTTTGAAGCGCATGTAGTGGACAGTTACTTGTACTCACTTTTTGGTCAGATGGCTCATTTCATTCTTTTGATACTGGCTTGTATCAAAATGTGACCTGTAAAACAAATCAGTAAACTTAGAAGGGTTGGTTATTTAAACTAAGTCTGACTTAAACCGCGGTTTAAGCAATCTTTGGACCTCCAGATATCTTCGTCAATGGGTTAGTTTAAGAAGAAAAATGCTTTTCTAGTCTACGTTAAATGCTTTCACGGAACTGTTCACGATAAATGGTGCTTACGTAAAAGTGTTCGGCAAACTGAAAATGGCTGAGAACGCAGTTTTGTTAAACACTGGCTAAACTCCGTTTAAATAATTGGCCCAAAGTTTCTATATCAGAGTCTTCGCACAGTCACGCACTAAGAGGTAAGTTCTCAATTATGTTCCCAGATTTCACACGGTCTTCAAACCTGCAGGTACAGACGCCAGTGAGATTTGAGAAAGAGAATGGTAAACTCTGCCAGTGGTTTCAGCTTTTTCTTCGTCATTAACCTCTACTACGAACCAACACCGACAATATTTATAAACTCTTTGTTCGTACCTTTTTGTTTTAGTTTGACGATAGCCACAGGGTCCAAATTAAGAAAGTCAGTTTTACAGATAGCTGTAGCTAGCATGTACTAGCCCAAAAGTCATTTTAACTAGCCCAATTTTTTTTTTACTTTTTTTTTTTTTGGATGAGCAAGATTGATTACAGTTCTTCTGTAATTTCAATTCCCCAACAAACTTCACTTGCCCGCCGGGCAAGTTAAGAACAAAATTCCCTCCCCGATAACAAAATCCACTAGCCTTGGGCTATCGGCCGCTACTTTCTTAGGCGTTTTTTTTTTAACGAAAGAGGTACCCAGAGGTACATTGACCGCATACGCCATCAGGAAAGCAACCATGCATCAACCTTTCCCTGGAATGATTTTTTGACTCGCCTAAACTTTCTGTCAGTTTCAACGTTCAAATCGTTCGCACTGCAAAATACATTGTACGCCTGCTTAGACTGCTTGCAGGCCGCCTTTCTCTTAAAATCCGTCTAGTTCTTATCTCATCCAGCGCTATTGCAAACCACCACGTTATTATTATTTGCCGCTCACGTGTTTAGGTTTCGCGTGCGGTAACTTTGCAAAGAAAAATAAGAGACTGCTCGCAGTCTAACGCCTGCTTTGCAAGCTTGCACTTTCTTTGCACGCTGAGCCACTCAAATATATATTATATTTTCTTGTCGTTTGGTGTCTATATTTTAGGTGTATAATACAACTCTCGGATTAACATATTTCCTAAGTTGAATGATCGGCAAGCAAAGGCTTTTAAAGTAGCGCATTTTGATCCCATCTTTATAGAATCTAATTGTTGTGCTCAGTGAACGTTTACCTTTTTCCAAAAAAAAAAAAAAAAGAAAGAAAAAGAAAAGTAAAAACTTACTGTATTTCTATTCGACTCGTCCTGAGATCCTCCTTTAGCCTCCTTATTTCAATATTTTCAGTTCGTTTGCCAACTTCCTCCAACTGTCTAAAATGTGGGCAAGACAGAATCAACCAATTACTGAAAACTACGGTGGACTTTCTCTACAGTCTATCTTGGGGAGAGATGTAAGTGAAGGTTATAGAGAGATCCCCGGCTCAATATAGAGAGGTATATGGGTGTATAGAACATTGCTATTTTTTTTAAATAGTCAGATTTATACATAATGCAATGAAATATATGATTAATAAAACAGAAAACAAAAGTTCACAACAAAGTCTTAAAAAAAAAATACAGCGAGACAGGTATAAAGAATGCATCAGAATTATTTCGATGGAACGTCGTTCGCATTCACATGGCCATGGAAGGGTAATTTCAGCAGTTGTGACACAACGTAATGATTGTTGTCGATACAAAGAGGGTTTCAACACATAGTTATGTTAATACCATTTTCAGTGCAACTTCTAGCTCACCTGATAACCTCATCTTTCATGACCAAACTCTGTTCCAATTTAGACACGTCCTCTGAGTGCTGTCTTTGGTCAACTTCTGCCGCCTACGATTTGTTAACAAAAACTCGGTACCTATATTTTACCTTGCTTGGTCAAACTTAAATTTTAGAATCATGGCTTAAGGTCCAAAACCCACCATATAAAATGACAGTTGAGCCTTAAAATCTCTCTTTCAAAAGTTTAAAGAAATCTCCCAATCATATACCCACCGCAGCCGGCGACCTGATGATCTTTCATGGTGAAGGCACATATCAAACAAACTACAGTAACAACAGAAAAAAGAAAAAATATCAAATATATATATAAGTTACCCTGATAAGATCATCTCTTGCTTGGAGTTCCAACTGCAGATGCGTATTTTCTTCCTCTAGTCTCTACAGTACAAACCAAAATATCTGACTGTAACATAAATCTTATGCAATTTACCATAAATAAATTAACCAGGAAAAACAAAACACACTAAACAAACAACAAGTTTCACTGAATCTTTAGCGAATTTTCGCCAAAATCGGCACCCTCCAAGGGGCCACTTTTGGCATCCAATTTAAATCGCGAGCTGTCTGGCGATTTTCCGCCATTTTCGCCATTGCATGCATTTCTGGTCCTAAGTGATTACCTGAACTGAGGAGTGAATCCTTCTGAGTTCATCCTGCAGATTAGCAATGTCAGAAGCTTGCTCTCTGTTGGAGGCTAATGCTTCTTCTAAGGAACTCTTGAGTCTGTTAATAATACGTCACGTTAATAAAACAAACTATACAAGCAGCGTACCAACAACATTTACAAGGCATGTTTAGTGTTCCCCCAGATTGTATTGTTCCACTAGATTTTAGTGTTCACCTCTAGATTCGAGTATGAGGACGACTATCAGGGCGAAATTTAACTTGAAGGTTTTGCGCATATTCTCAAAAAATAAAAGCTGCGCCACAACGACAGGGGGAATAAAAGGTGTAGTTGAGAGCAAAGGGCGCTTTCTAAAGTCAGAACTGGCCGGTCTGAGAGTCATTTTCATTTTGAAGGTAACCAGTCAAGTCGCCCGAAAGTCGTCTCGCACGAAACCAGAATTATGTCTCCCGAAAGAGAAATAAGCTAAATAAAGAGCCTGTGTGTTGTACACCTCGGGCGAAAGAAATGTGAAATAGTGATGTTAGGATGTTGTTGAGAATGACGAAATTTCAGGCGATATTACTCACTGATTACTCAGCATTTTGGGCGACTTAACTAAAAATTTCTGGCGACATAACTTCGGGCGAGACAACTTTCAGGCGACTTGACCGTAAACCATTTTGAAAATGAAGTAGGCGTATTTTTTTAAGTTTTCGCTCAAAAACTCATCAACAACATGCATACGAATTGAATGATCTGCCTGGACAGTTTTGATTAAAAGTGAAATTCTCATTACGATGGGAAAGGTCTGACCGATCAGTTCTGGCAAATAGAAAGCGCTCTAAAAATACGACAAAACTGTTAATTCTATCAGCAACTCCTCGCCAATGCAAAAACGTGTCCTTACTCTAGGGATAATACAAAATAACGTATCACAGATGAGCATGCTGTGATTGGTCAGAACAAGTTCCTTAAACTGAACTACAGTAATGCTTCACCCCACACAACAAGAAAACTAACAAACAAACCGATTTCATCTGAACTTTTATAATCACATCAATTTACATTGTTTGTAAAATAATTCTTACTGCTGAACAGTGTCTTCCGTTCCATCACATTCATCTTTTGCTCGGCCAAGCTGCAATTTGATAAATGTTTTTTTTTTTGAGATCTAATGATCAGTCTTGGGAATGTAACATGTGATTGTATGCACCAAAGGTACTGAACAGTACTAATGTACTGCACTATCCTCTTCTCATTGGCAAAGCAAGGAGCTTACTTCAATCTGACTCAGGATGAGAGGTTTTGGAGAAATATATTGGAAGTAATGTGGTTCAGGTAGAAACGGTTACCGGTCGTTTCGATACAAGTTAATTCCTTCGAGGAGAAAAAGGGGTTTTCTGCAGTCTTGATCCGACACAATGAGTTTATTTCACAACAGCCGTGTATCCCTGATCTTTACTTTTCTGTCAGTCTAGTTCCAAAAATAGTGTCCAGCCCTTCATATAAATCAAGCTTTGTTGCTACATAACGTTTTCAAAATATCAATCGATTTCTTGCAGTTGCTGTTCTTGAAGTGAAGTGTACATGATACTTGCATTCCTTCCCCATCCCATTTGCTTATTTGCTTATTTCCGGTTATTTACTTCGAACTCCCGAAAACTCGAACCTTTTTTGATTTCCCTTAAAGGTTCGAGTTATCGGTAGTCGACTTTACATGTATATAGAAGTTACTCAAGACTGTTCTGACAGTGACTCATACCTGATTGTGTAATTCAGCCATCTCCTGTTGATGATCACGTTCAAGATTTTCCATCATTTGTCTTCTTTTATTTAGCTGTGCCTGGTATCCAAGTAGCTGTTGCTAAAATTAAATGTAGGACAAACTTTAACAAAGTTCAAACTGAAAGAATTGACATCAGTTTGATTGAAACATAAAAACAATTAAAAACATTAAAAAAGGTATAAATAACAGAGCAAAATAATACAAAGAAGGCATTGGTGGACAAACTTAAAAAAAGATCAAAACAGGTTGCAGATGTGGTTTTGAAAACTAAACTTTTTATAGCTGTCTAGAGCTTTTAAAAGTCCAGTTTTGTTCTGTGTACCATTCGATATGGTTTGATCTAATTCAGGGTTTGTCACTAACAAGTAATTTCTCAAGGTCTATGGCAAACAAGGACGCTTAGTTGACATAACTAACCAAATGAACTAGACAACCGTGACACTGCCTCTTTATGTGGACTTAGAATGACTCAATTGTGTTTGTGAGGCTTTACTTGAGCTAACTTTAATTTTCGGAAAAGAAAATTTTGAAAACTGAAGTGTTGGAGTCAGATGGATTTGACTAGTCTCCTTGCAGTCATTTTTTCTAATCATTTTACTCAGTTTTTACTTACACGTATGACAAGTCACATATTCTTGTAAAACAAACAACATTTCTGGCATAAAATTGTAGATTTGGTTTATCAGACACTTGTAAGCTACAATCTTAGACACAATAAATGGAAAATTCAGTCATTGGATGCCCCTGAGGGTGTCAGAATATAATTTTTAGGCACTGTGCACTGCTAAAGCACAATGACATGATACACAGATGTATACCATTCAAGAGTCTTGCAATACCTGCATCAGATCGCTTTTCTCAATCAAGGCCTTCTTCTGATTCTCCAGTGCTTTGATGCGATCATCTCTCGCTTTACGTCCTCCTTCAAGCTCCAGCATCTTGGCCTGATATTCCTACAGTGCAAATTACAACGTAAATTTGAAGATCTTCAAAGTAATGTTTCTGTTAAAGATTTTTAATCATATCTATGATGAACCTCTACTAAGAGGTCAACCTCTATAAAGAGGCCAGCCACTTACTGGTACCCCTGACATGGCCACTTTAAATGGAACTTCAGTAGTCTGCTACACAGCCATTTTCAGTGTTGTCACACAATGCTCCTTCCCAGGAACATTGCGTAACGACACTACAACAGCTGTGTATAGTAGCAGACTAACTGTATATAGTTACAAGGGGTTATGTTCAAAATTTACTACCTCAATTTGATCTTTGAGAGTGTCCACTTCTGAGTCTTTGGACTTCAGATTAGTGAAAAGCTGAAATGGAGATAATCAATTGCAACTGAGAGAAAATTCTGAGTGACCTAATAGACTATGTGGTATCATTTAAAATAAAATTATAAAAAATTAAAATTACCTGGTCTCTTTCTTTTTCAACCTGAGCTGCTTGTTTGTTGCTTTTCTTTTGGAGTTTGTCATGTTCATATTTCAGGTTGTCAACCTGAAAAATAAGTTCAGTTGTAAGCAGAAAAATTCACTGATTTTTATATAGTATGTGTATACTGTACATGTAAATTGAATTTCACAAACATAAGAATAGTATCTGTCTTAAAAGTGACACAATAAAATTGCCAAAGACTCAACATTAATTTGGTTTACTTGACCAGTTTGGACTTTATTAGCACTATAGTTTTGAAAAGCTGCCAAGTAATCGAGACATTACACACGTAGCAGTAAATTTTGTATCAAGAGCTGTTGACTACAGCACTGGAGTGTACCTAAAATAAAGCTAATGTAATGATGGTGCCTGCAATTTAATTCTCCTTATCTTTTGTACAGATTCTTCTGAGACATTTCACAAGAAGTAGAAGTTTATAAAAGGTCACTTCAACAATGTACAGTACAGAAAAGACATCAACAATTGTCAAAGCTTTGATGTAAAAATACCCCTTTTGAGGCCAATGCCACGCAGCCTAATGGCAAAACCGCTTGCCATTGTCTCGTGGTCCCAGTTTTGTTTTAAAAGTTTTACATACAGTAATTTCTATGATCTAGTGTAGACAGTGGAAAACTGTGGTTGATTCATTGAATAGAACATGTGTTTGTAAACCAGACACTAGCAGTTCAGCCCTGATATACCTCTTCTTTCAGATGCAATACATGTTCCTCATACTCAGCAACTAAATCTCTTTGAGTCATTTCCATCTCATCCACTTTCTGTTGAAGTCTTCCTACCTGTTGATAGAAGGTGAAGCAGATCATAGTAGTGTTATAGCATGCATGCATGGATGCATCAATGCTGTGCTCTAAGGAAAATTCAAGGGAGCCCAGTGCTCTGGACATGTAAAATCTAGGGTGCCCAGCATATGATTTGTATTAAAAATCTGAGATTTTATAGTCGTCCGAGAGTAAAAGTTGTGCACCAAGGGCCACCAAGCTCTGCTAGCTACAAACATAGCCCTGCACATAAATGGAAGTTGATATTAAGGTGCTGTCTAATAGCCTTTTGCAGGCAAGTGAGATTTATCTAGCTTAGGCTAGGAAGCTGAGGAAAACCCCAAGATCTTCAAGTGTATGTAGGGTAGATTTATTGGAAATACAAATGGAAAGAAGCTTTTCAAAGTTTTCAGGAGTTAAGTGGACATTGCATCTGTTTTGGAGGCCACAAAAATAATTATTGCTCTGCTTAAATGAGCTGAAGACACTCTGATTAATGAAAATGAGCATTAGAATTAACAAACATTGATAAATAATAATTTATTATAATAAAACTTGTGTCCTGTACCTCCTGACTTTTGTGTTCCATTTCACTTTTAACAAACTCCAGTTCCTTAGTTTTTTTATCGAGCTGAATCTGAACAGCATGCATGTGATTTTCCCACTCACTTTTCTTAGCAGACACCATCAGGTCAATTTGCCGCATTAGCTAATAATGAACGAGAATAAGAATCAACAAATTTAACAAAAGTTACAGAAACATTGACTAAAATGACCATTTAAATTATCAGCACGTAAAATACAGTGGGACATCAATTGCGGTAAGTTAAACCCCAATAAAATGAGGACCTTTTCTTTAGTCCCAGTTTTTTTCAAGGATGTTAATAAGTTACCACTACTGACATCTTTGAGGCTATGTTACAGGGAATGACTTGCAATATTTAGCACAACACAGCATTGCGACACCAAGGCAACATTGATTGGATTTGTTAAAACATTGTTCCAGCATTTTTTGCCCCATAAATCGTCATTGCAAATCATCTTGTGTAACATACCACCTTTACAATAACCTGAAGGTTTCAAAACATTTTTTATACTTTACAGATCCCCCTCCCTCCTCTCTCACCACGAGAAAAAGCCTGTACAACATTTACTGGACACAAGATCAGACTATACATTTGTACATGATCTTATAAGACCAACATTGTGCAATGAAAATCTCATGGAAAACTACGATAATAAAATTCATGTTTCACAACAGATTTAAAACTAAAACAAAAACAAAAAACAACAACCAAAAAATGCTGTAGAATACACCAAATTTACCCATTTAATATGTTTTTTACATAACGGTAAATATTATTATGAAACTTGTAACTTAAGGCAATACGAAATACACTTTCTGCTCAGTTTTTACAAAGGACAAGTCAAAATTCTTTCAAACTAATATGCATACATGTAGTATAAAAATAATGCAATTCTCTGTATCTTGTAACAATTTGAAACTTTCAAAAAGATTTACCTGCACAGATCAGATATCTCAAAACTCACTTCTCCATGTCACTTATAGCTAAACTAAATTACAGAAAAAAATTACCTGAAGAGTTTTAGATGGCATTGTTAAAAGAAAAACTTATACCAACTGGATGCTACAGAAACTAAAATATTATAAAACTTAATTAATTAATATTTAATTACGTTCAATGTTTTCCTTTGTGAACAAAAAAAAGTGCCCATTAACCTGAAGTACCATGTGTGAATCTGTACATCATAAGTTTACAGACTGATGCTAATAAATTATTCATCCTCAGGTCCTTTTCAAAGACATAATCAACTGTTATAGTTGTACATCCTTTTAGACCATTGTGTGTGTCTGTTTGCACATTTAAGTCCTTGCCATAATTACAATCACTTTTTTATTGAATAATATTTTTATATTTGTTTGTTTGCCTCAGAATACTAAAAATTTATTATTGCTAGATGATACAATTTACTTAATACTTTCTCAAGTATAAAGACCTCTTACTACTAGTTTAATTTTACAGCTTAAAATAATAAATGTTTTTAGTAATGAAACTGTCTAGGGCAAGATGAACTACAATTTTGACTGCACAAACTAGTTGACTTAGTCTAGTACAAATTTATCAAATTAAAAAAATTATATACATTGTCTTTTAATACATTAATGTTACAGGTCACCAAGTTTGATTTTCAATTTCCTTTGTCTTCTGGGCCTTGCAGACAAAGAAAATAGAAAATCGACCAAAACTCCTGAACAAAAGTAGTGGCAAAGACTGTAAAACTTAACAGTAGTTCATTTTGATGTTCAAAAAAGATGGTTTTCCCCTTTAATAACCCTCCTCAATTCAATGTTTGGAAACAAGCAAATAATAATTATCATAAATTTAATTTTGTTCAGCAGTGGGCCAGGAGCAGAGAAGAAGAAAAAAAGATATAAAGTAGTAGCCTTCCCAACACTTTTGACGATGATTGTTGGTTATATCAAAATCCACCTGAAATCACCGTACCTCTCTCAACTCCTCCTCACATGATGTCAGTGATCCTTTTCTGATCAAGCTGGATAAAAAACGGTAAAGAAACAGTAAGATATTGTTGTGGTTTAATTTTAATTTTTTTGTTTTTTGTTTCTGTGTATGACAATATGTGTTGGTCAGTTCAGAACAACAGTTTTGCAAAAGGAAAATTGAACCGACTGATTCATGTAAAAATGATGGAAACACCTTACATGTACATGTGAGTATGAACTGAAATATTTCCAGGTCAGAATATTAACTAAGCCTGAAACTAATAAATAAGCTCACTGCACTTTGAGAGTATGATGGGGTACAGTAGATGAAGGATCAACACAGTACAAATGCAGTACCAACAAACTTTACACTTGATACCAAGGCCCATACCACCAGGGCCTGTGCAGTAAGCACCCTTCACAGCCACTAGTATCCCAAAATAAGCAAATACAGTAAATTTAAATTTATACAACAGTTTTCCTGATATTTTTTAAAAGAGTAAAATAAGATGTGAATCCCTTCAAACATCCCAACAAGTGCAAAACCTCTTTATACCTGGAATGCTAGGCTTTTTCAGAGTGCTTTCATTCAAAAGGGTACAGCCACTATACAAAAGAATTTTTAGTATTCACTCTCAAATAGAACTTCTTTATTTTCTAAGCTTATTGAACTTTTTTTTAAGTACACGTGACAAATACCCACATATGAAGTTTATTTCATTCTTCCAGCAAGCTACACAGCGACGATATAAATTAACTTAATTAAACCAAATCTGGACAGTGTGATAACTCAGACATTCTTTAATCAACACCAAAAAAATTTGTTTACGAAATAATGAGAATAATTCATTGACATTACCATGAATATTAAGTTATGGACATGTATGCCATTCACAAATTTACACCTGCCTAACCTAATTTACATATTGCCAAAAAAAACCCAGAATACTCAATTACTATAACCACCCCATTTGATTATATTCTATGAAAGATAAACTTGTTTCAAAATAATATTATGTTGGCTCCACCAAAGATCTCAAAAGGATTTAGATCACCGTCACCGCAATTACATCGACGGAGGCTTTCAAGTTATGAACTTCAGGCCAGTGAAGCACAAACAAAACCACTGTGGTCAGATGAGGTAAAATAAATTTACAAAAACTGTAAATTGAAAACTTCACTATACTTGATTATGAATGTACATTTTTTTAATTTTTGAGAGAACTAAATGAGACTTAAGTTTTAGAAATTATTAGAGCAAAACCAGTGGAAGGTTAATTGCATGAGTGCTTATTTTTTTAAAAATTTTAAAATATAAATTCAAGACCTGTAAAACAACTTGATTTTCAGTGATGTGCTTGGAAGAAAAACTAAACAGTTTCTTTTAGCCTGTAGAATTCATTTGCATGCAAATAATACAGAAACTCTTGTAGGCTTTTTTTCTTCTCTTCTGCTTTTACATGTACATGAAGTCCAAGTGTGCAAAACAAATCCAATCCCATTTGAGATCTGTTTTGAAGAGAAGAAAGCAAAGGAAGCCAACTACTGGGTTATCAGAATGATTTTGTTACACGTATAATGGATCTAAATATGACATTTTGTGAACAATATTATGCACTGTATGTACGCTGTGCTGATAACCAAGAAAGAATACTAGCAGTATTATTATTTTTTTAATTTTCTTATGTCAGAGATGTGAACAATGTGGTGTATTAATACCAGCATTGAATTGTCTATAATATTATTTGATATTCCTTTTTCTACATTTTATGCAGTGAAGAGGGGTCTATTACAATAATATTACAAAAAAATCCAAAGTCCAACAACCGGTAACCAGGGTTTATAACAAGTGTGCTTTCTCATTTAAAAAAACAACACGTATTTACAAAGTCACATTTTAGCAGCGATCCACTCTGACCTACAGTTGTATAAACTGTTGTTATGGAGCTTAATATCAAGATGATCACTTTTACTAGCAGTCTAGGGATATAGTATGAGTATATGATCATTTATTTTGATCAGGTGAGAATTTATACGCATGGCTCAGTTTATTACCAATTTAGCATTTTCCATCAAAAAAACATACATGTGTGTACATTCAATTTGCAAACTGTGGAGAAGTGGTGCGGCTACTTGGTCAACCCATTGGCAGTGACTTAGATGTTGTCACATTGATTTCAAAGGTTAGGTATAATGTTGTTGTTGTTCAATTTTAGCAGAGCCAAGGGTCTTGGTAAGATAATCTGCCAACCTAATGATATCTAGACTGTCCAAAGTCCCGGGTGGGGGGCACTTGGGTATTTTTTAGGTGGGTATGTGCCGCCCGGGACTCCAAATTGGCACCCTGTTCTTGAAAAAATTTCCTCTAAAATTGATAGCCCGTTCTAAAAATGGAGCAATTTTTTATACCCGGTTCTAGTATTCGCCCTAAAACTGATACCCCGTTCTAGAAATAGGCCAATTTTTTGTACTCCGTTCTAGGGTGCAACAAGAGTACAACAGTTTGCTTGTTAACGCATTGAACCGTATTTTTAAAAGCAATCTGTCCTTGAATACTTTCAAATGGCTGCTTACAAAAGTGGAGCTTTCGTGCGTTCGAAATTTTATACTCCGTTCTAGAAAATGCCTCTGAAATGGAATTCTAAATCAGGAGCTTCGAAATCACGACCCCTTTGGGCGGCACATACCTGTATAGGTAATGTATGGGAGTACCCCCCTGGGTCCAAAGTCTCCTGTTTTTCTGTAGGATTGCCTGGTCTGGATGAAGCGCTTCTTGTTATAGGTGGCCATTTAAGTTTAAATTTAACAAGGGGGTGGGCATCAGGATTAAAGCAATTTTGACAAAGATTACCTGCGAATCTACCTTGCCAAATCATCCACACTGAAACAAGCACATGTATAATTATTAGTGGGCCATTAAAATGTAAATAGACCACTTCCTATTATAGAGGATATCCTTATCTCTTCTATACAAACAAATAATTGTATTTTGTCTTTCCTTCCCCCTTCCTGGTCATATAATTACCATAACCACAAGATTATTAGGCTGATTTAGCCACAGAATGAGAACGTCAATTGATGACGGCACATGCAACTCAAACAACTGGCTTGACCAATGGCAGAGCGGCAAACTGGGCACTGGAAGTAGTGTTTAGTTCTTTTCTGCGTACTTTTCTGTCATCAACTGACGCTCGCTTTCTTTTGCTAAATCAGCGCTATTGTTTTCAGAAAACCTGGACCGGTTCGGCCCTATGAGTCATTTAATTTTTTTTTTTTTTGGGGGGGGGGGGGAGGGGTGGGGGAACTGGATACAAGGTTCAAAATCATCTGTGGTTTATGAATTAGTTAACAATCTGTTTACATTCGATTTGTTATCATGCATAATTATAAGCTCACCTTTCTGAGAATATATCTGTAAACGTTTCCATGTCAACGGCTTCCTTTAAATTCTGATTTCCACGCTTTTTCCTTTATTTTCTACTTCTCATCCATAACGACTCCTTGAGATTCAAAAATATTCTGTTACCGCAGGCACCATGTCAGAAATTGATTACTACTTCTGGAGGTCAAGAACAATCAATCGGCTGTATACCGAGTTTTAGTTTCACGCAAACGTCAATTCCTGCTAAATTCCAGTCTTTCATTAGAACATGAACACCTCCTTATGCCACCAAATCAACAGAAAAGATTCCTCAACTTTCAGACGCATTTTCTGAGCTATGTACAAGCCATTTTATCGAAAAGAACGTAAATCCTGAAGCAAAATTGCAGCCCAAAGCCAACTTTATCCTTCCATTTCGAAAGAAAGCGCGCCCAAACGCCAGGTTACCTCACCTTCTCAAAGAAGGCCAGGCAGCTTGGCAACTAACAACATGGCGTCCACTCAGCTGAGTCAAATGGTAAGCCTATGTTAACTATTTTCTCCAAGTAAGAGCAGCATTCTGTTCTCAAAATGTCTTTAGTAGATAGCCCAATATAACCTCCAACCTCCTATACAAAAATTTATAAAACTTGGGCGGGTTTTGGTGGTTTTTCTTCGTATTTCTGTTCTTCTCCCATTAAACCTTAAACTTGCAAGTAAGTACCTGAGCTGGACAGCTGTTTTGCACTGTCTGTTGTTTTTGTTTTAGGAAAAGAAGAGGTTGCAGGGATTCTTAAACGAAATGCTTAGATGTGGTTGTTTAAAGGTACGTAAGGACCCGCTGAGGTTTCATCCAAGAAGTCCAAACTTCCAACGATTCCATTTCAAAGTGCTTTGCTAATTAATTACCCAGCAAGCAGAGGCCCTTCTATCTTCCCGAGTTATCTAGGAAGATCGAAGGGTCCCTGCTCGCAGGGTACTTGCAAATTAGCAAAGCATCTCCCTCGAATGGGGATAGTACCCTGCGAGCAGTGCTTATGGGGTTATGGGGTAGCTGAGGAGTTGAAATGTTTGTAATTTTTTACTGGGGTACAAGCACAGTGTATGAGTATTTATCCTTTGTACATGTACATAGTTAAGTTGATCGGTGACAGAAAAAGCAACAAGCAAATGCAGTTTTTTTCCATGTATGCGTGGACGTGTACAAAACATGGACTAACCCTGTGGACCTAGTCCGTGGACCCCTTCGTGGACCCAGTCCATGGACTACCCTTGTGAACCCCCCTATTTATTGAAGATGAATTTTACCAGTTGGCCTGAATATGATACGAATAATAATGTAGGTCAAGGAGGGTATTATCCCTCGAAAGCAGACTTTGCTCTCAGTTTATATTATCAGGCTTATGAGCTTCTCATATTATACACCCGTTCAGTTTTTTCTTGAATTCCATTCATGGATTCGGTGTAGTCTGGTAAAGGACGAACAATATTTGTGGTTTGGGGGAAGTAGCCTCCTGTGCAAACATTTTATTTTGTCGCGTTGCATATCCTCCCCAGAATTTCCTTCCATTGATGGCCCATGGAAACGTTTCTTCATCCGCAGACTTAAGTCACTCCTGCTTACGGATCAAGCACAAAATGGCCTGCATATAACTGTTATGTCCAGAAAGCTTGCCAAATGTCTATCCAACCACATAGTTTGAAAATATGCAGGTCATTTTGTGTTTGTTCCGTAAGGAGGATTCGGTAAGTTTGCTGACAGGCTATCAAGGGAAGGAAAGTCTGGGGAGGGTGCTCAATAATCATGTGTTACTTCTTACTCCCTAGTCTCCTATATTCGCAGCCATTTATGTGTTGTCACACAACATGTCAACACACACCAAAAAAAGCTGCACAGGAGACTACTTCCTCCCTACCTCTCTCTCTAGCTGCCCCCTTCAAATATTGTTATTCCTTCAATTCACCAGATTAACCCAAACCCTTTACACTGGTATGGAATTCAGGAAAAGTTTGAACAAGACTGTGTGTAATATGAGTTGCCCATAATCTTGATAATAATAAAATTATGAATAATTTATTGATTCACACTCTTCCATTTAAGGTTCCATTTGTGGTTCCACAGGGGTACTCCATTGACCGGGTCCATAAAGGGGTCCATAAAGGGGTCCATGGACTGGTCCATGGACTGGGGGTCCATGTTTTGTATACGTCCTGTATGCATGATGATGATTATTAATGTTACTCATTTACAGGGTTTCAAATACTTTGCTCTTTACCTGCGTGGAAGAGAAGAGCTTATCTGCCGTGTGCTAAATGAACCTATGGTAAGTGCTTTGACAAAACAAATCTTTCATAATTACATTAAACATAAGTGATGTTCTAAATTAATGTATAAAAAATTTAATGAAACCAAGGCTGTGATCAAGGGGTCAAAATGTTCTGAACCTACAAAATGAAGATGTCTAGCTTCAATGGTTCACAAAATTCCAAGGACACTTGTATGCCCATCCCCCTCCACCCTCCACTAGAGTTTATACATGTACAATGTAGCTGCCAGGTCCCACCAGGCATGGTCAGAACACAGCCGTGATTTTAATTGATAATAAATTATACAATATTGATAATGTACAATATCTGTTTTATGCTCCCTTTGTTCCATGGTCAGATCATTCCAAGTCAGATCTTTCCATTTTATGGTCAGATCATTCCACAGTTTTAGTGTAAAACTCAATGTGAAGTGCGCTCTTTTGGGCTTATGGCTTAAAGAACGAGGTATACACATGCTAGCACCCTTGTTTTAAAGACTCATGAATAGTTTTGACTACATGTATATTGTACAATGTAAAACAATATGACTATTAACCCTTTAAGCCCTAAGAGTGATCAGCATCAAATTTCTCCTTGTAGTATTAATCCTTTGTAAAACAGAGTGGTCATGAGGATTACGGACATGATCACACAGGATGAATTTGCTTGATATTTTAAAACTTCTCCCCACTGCTTCTGTAGGAAATGAATAGGGGCAACAAATGAGAATTCAGATTTTGATCTTAGGGTGTAAGGGGTTAAGTGGAACGATCTGACTAGGAACAATCTGACGATGCCAGAACAAAGTGGCTGGATATACCCAATATCTTACATTTCTCATCATCAGTTTGCCCTTAAACCCTTTTATTCCCAGCAACATTTTGTGAAGGGTCTAAAATCTATGATTTTTGCAAGTCCCCAGAAATCTGGTCATATTATGATGCACCAACATCTGAAAAGACAAGATTAAAAGGAAGATCTAGCTTTACTTTTGACAGCGGAGCAAATTTACCCAGAAATGAGTAAGTGTTAGATGTCATTGTTGTCAATCAAGGCATTGCATTGAGACCGTTAGACATGGTTCACACAGGCCTTGAAAAGTCCTTGAAAATTGAAAAATTGTGGGATATCCTTGAAAAGTCCTTAAATTTTCCACAGAAGTGCTTGAATATTTTTGAAAGCTCCTTGAATAAAAATAACTTTCATTAAAAAAAATGTTTTGCATAGAGAAATGATTGAAAGCACAGCAATACATGTACACAAAAATTTTCTGGTGATCATGAAAGTGTTTTCTTTATATGATTTCGGTGTTCCCAGCATATTTCATTTTCCGTCACTTGAATTACCCTAGGAACTGTGCCTTAATGAAGGCAGGTGTTGCAATAGGAGAACCCCCTTCCAGCTACGCATTTTAAAGGTCTTTTATTCATATTATTGGGGAAGAAAAGTCCTTTAAAAAATGATTTTAGTCTTTGAAAAGCCCTTGATGTTTTCCCCAAAAGATTCTGTATGAACCATGTTTAGATTTGAGGATGACTATGAGGATAAGATTTTACTTTAAGTTCTTTTGCAAATATTTTTTTTCAAAAAAGTCACCCTGGAAAGCTTCATTTTACTTTTCCTCACCAGGCTAACATGGTTGTTTTTATTGGAGGAGGTTATTGCATTTTCCCACCAAAATTATTTTTGTTCATCTGTGCACACTACTTACCGTAATACTACTTACTACTTACTACTTTTAAACTCTTTTTGCCTTGTAGTTGTCCTCTATTTCTTAGTTGTGTTTTGACCCTGACTTCTTCTCTCTCCACCCCTTCCTTTTTTGGTTGTTTGGTCATCAACACATTGAACTGTCAATGGTTTTACCCACTTTCCAACAACTGCATTGTTTATTTAACAATTAATGAACTAGGCAGAGCATCTTTTGAAGAATTATGGAGATCGAGGAGGGTGTTATCCGTCGAGGCCAGATATGATACGAAAGCCAAATTGATTCAAACGTCGCACTTTCATGCATTTAACTCTCACACTGAGTTCAGCACATGTGACATTTGACATTTAAACAGGGCCTTTAAACATGTGCTATATTATAGTCATTGCAAGTGCAGTGTATGGAAGTCACATTGAAACTTCACCAAACCATTTTAAAGTAGTTGATTGTTATTTCTTTGGTACAGGAAGTCCTTGATCATGTCTACTAACACCCAAAAGAGGTACCAATAGTTACTTGAATGAAATATATGCACTGTACATTGTGCAAGTAAAATGCACTTGTTCCTTGGTTCCTGTTTTATTATTTTTGCAGGATATTGAGTGATTTAAGTTGCACTGAATAAAGCTCTTGTGTTTGAAATTTTATTTTTGTCATAACCATTAGTGAAATTTAATTTGATTCAAGTTAAAAATTGAAGGACTTAAAATGAAATTTCAAACAGTAAATGAAAGCTGTTAACTTAAATAGATATTTTTAACAAGTTAGAATTTAAAGGATCTTGTCATATTGTAGATGATTTTGTTTTTTGGTGCTGATCAAAACCTTGTTTAGACATTGTTTATAAAAACATACCAGACAGATATGCTGTATTACAGGGCTGTCATTAAGTTTTTAAGCAGCCGTAGCAAATGAAGATTCACCCGCAACATCTCAAGAAAATATTATACATGGTTTGTCACCTTTAGCTTTCCAATTTGATCATCCCTAACATCAAGTTTGCTCAGCCATAACAGGTGTTACGGACAGCTTCTGTACCCTTACTTCCTTTTATGACATATTGGGACAGTGATCTGAGTAAAGAATGAGAAATTGATAATAAAAAACTGAGGCACATATATAGTGGTAAAATTGAACTGAGTGCAACTTTGGTCCAAAATCATATGCATGATTTCAAAATCCAACGAGCGCACACCGCGAGTTTTGATTTGAAATCACAAGTATGATTTACCATGTAGCAACTAGAAATAGAGAGATTTAGGATAATGTTACTGTAAACCATATAATGGCAAATGTCAGTTTGTTTGACATGACCAAGTTTTTTCTTGTCAGTTCACTGTTCATTAATATAATTACATTTGCACAAAACAGATAGCAGTTTTTTGCCAGTTTCATCAGTAAGAATAATATTAAATAAGTAGTTTGCACAGTTACCTGACCAATTGAATTTCCTATTTTTATGAAATTGCCAACTTGAATCTCACATTTGCCGTTTGCCATAAACCTGATTCTGTATCTCTCCAATACTTTTCTGTAACACAGTTTAAGTGGCTATGGATTCATGGACATTGGTCTTCCTCCAGCGAGTCCCAGTGACAAAGATATTGATTTAAAGGTAAAGTTGAGTTCACGTATAGATTGAAATATGACCTATTGTACATGAAGGCAGTATTATAAACAATTCAGTTTGTAATTAGGCATGAAGTAGTAAAGATCAATGAACTTATCTATTAATTACCTCATTGCAACATTTGCCTTGATCCTTTTGTTCAGTTCATTAAACAACACGATATTCCTCCTCAAGTTTCTTTTGTTTGAATTCATGAATTTTTTGTCTCATAGCCTTAGAATCCAGGATACAGTACAGTAATATCTATTAATAATATTGTATGCATAACATGTACAATAGGTCATAATTATGTGTGGTCTGAAAATTCCCTTACTAGGTGGTTTAACCCATTTGCCCCTGAACCGCCCGTAACCGCCCGTGCCGATCCAGGTCCCTTCTACCCTTTGTGACATCATCAGTTTTAACGGTCAAGGACAACTTTCTTCGCTAACTTGTGCAGAGTGAAGAGATCTTTCAAACCATACCAGAATGAGCACAATTCAGTCAAGGACACCGGAGAAAGAAGCAAAAAACCACGTGACAAGGACCTGAAAATCTCCATGAAAATCTTGTTCCATTACCCACCTACCTTTCCTTTCAACTAATCCTAAGATCCTAAAAGCTTTCCCAAAAACTCTTCCCACCAAAATGAAGCCTACTTAATGCCCAGCGAGAGAAAAAAAAAATGAGGCAAGAAAAGCGAAAAAAGAAGGGTAGAGAGAAAGCGAAAAGTAAAAGTCAAGACTGCTGTGTCACTTTTAAACCCAAAAACTATGTCGAAATTTTGCTTTCTGCGCATGCCCGAACTTCGCAAGCTGATATTTTGCATCTGGATCAGAAGGCCGCCAAGTGTACGACCTGTAAACTGGTTTGTGGTAAGTTTTAGCTCTTTATAGCACGACAGTGACCAGAAAACCACTCGACTAGCTTCAAAACGCGTTTTTCGGCAAAATCTCCAGGAGCGAATGGGTTAATTATTTTATATATAAATAGTTTGTTTCCTTTGCTCCAGATAATAATTATAAGGGTATAGAATGGATATTATATAATCTTCAAAACTCATGGGTCTCAGAAAATTTTGGCCTGATCTCCAAATCTCAGTCAAAATCTTGTTTTGGGGTGATTTTGCATCTCGGTGTCTCAAATTTTTTACTAAGTCTTGGTCTCAAATTTTGGAACCCGGGTCTCACAATGTCTCGAATTTACCATTCTACACCCCCAGATTTTGTACAGTAACGTTAAATCATAGATAAGGAAATAGTAACATCAAATCATTCACTTTTCAAATTTCCATCTCCCAAAAATATAACACCGTAGTTTTATTGTTGTTGTGTACATTATTTTTAAATGTGTAATCATCTTTTCTCAGGATGACAAATCAACACTTTTTCTTATTGCTGCTTATGCTCGATACAATTGTCCTTATGTATGGGTGAGTGTGTCTTAAATCATTTTACATCTGATGTATGTGGTGCATTGTTTTCCCTAAATCTCCTCCATTCCTTGGCTTGTTGTGTGACTTAATGTACAATGTAGTAAGCAGTGTAATTAATTTTAGTTAGACAAAGAACCTGAGTCAGAGCCTAAGATGGCATTGGTTGTTTTACAAAGCACTGCAGGTTTCTTCAGATTACTTTCCCCTGTTTCACAAATAATTAGATTATATGAGGATATAAGGTGGAATTCAGTTTGCTTTCTGCTTATGGCAAAAGCTGAATTACTTGAGAAAGACTTTTCTTAAAAGATCCCTCAAGAGCTTCCCTTTTGGCTGTGGCGTAATTATTATTCACCTCAGTGTGAGTGGCTAGTGGTGACTATATACAAAGCCGTGAAGCAAAAAAGTGAGACAACTGAGCACAAAAATGATGGTTTTTAATTCATTTACTGCTGCCTCATTACTATTTTGGCGCACAAATGACCAAATGGCTGTCGTGTTTTCTTGCTGACAAATAAAACTTTTGAAGGCATTTGTTTAGCCATTGGTGGGAAATGTCTTCAAAAGGAGTTATGAATTTCTTTTTGTATTTGAACCTATTCTGTAAAAAACTATTAAATTTAGTTTTAATCTTATTTATGAACATGTTAGCTAAATAAATTAATGCAATGACTTAATTTGTTTTTGTGAACACAAAAGTTTTAATCATTTTCATTGATGAATTCAAGTCAAACAGACCACGCTTTACCTTTAAAGCTTCCAAACCGATTTTCATCACCTTCCTGGTATATATCGGGAACAGCTTGTTTAATTATTAAATTTGTGATTCAATTGCTTTGTTTGTTATGGCGGCAAACGGGGAAACCATTTTGCTCGTAACTTACACAAGTTTGTCTTCGCTTACTCGGAGGAGCTGGAGATGAATCAGTGAGTAGCACTGGATATCCTGAGTAGCCAATCAGAGTGTGCAAAAAACACTATCCACTGTTTTAGTACTAAATCTATTTATAAACTATTGCAGGTGAGGTCAAACCATGAGAGACTGGTGACATTTGAAGGTGACTCCAGCAGCAAGGAGAAACAGAAAGATAGTCCACTGAAACTGAAGTCCACAGCAGGGTGGAAACAGAGAGGTAAAAAAGAAGCTACATGTTCAGTTTTTAACTAAATTATACTAAGTGTGAGTGGCTATGTTGAATTCTCATAAATACACCATCATGAAAAAACAAATCATGAAATCCACTTTATGTACCTGAGGTGTCTGCTTGTAGTTAAAGCCTGCTGTTTTCTGACTACTGTTATTGAGTTTTGATTTTCACTGATTGTTCTGGTATTTATAACTGAGCTGTCATTAATGGCCAAAACTACTAACACCTGTTACAGCTGAGCTTACTTGATGTTACAGGTGATCAAGGTGAAAAGCTACTGAAAAGGTTACGCTATAAGTTTTTGGGAGATGTTAAGAGTGAATCTTCATTTGCTAGTTGGGTACTTCAGAATTCAATTGACAGCACTGTTCGATGGGACATTAAGACAGAATCCACCATGAAATTGAGTGTAAATTTTAATTATTAGTGGACAAAAACCTTGTACTAGAATAAACAATATCGCATTCTTTTTTACATTTTTCAAGGGCTATAGATGTAATGAGTTATCTGTAATAACACCAAAGAAAATCCTTATGAGAGCCCGAGAAAGTAAATATCAAATTTCACAACATGACGTCTTACACATGAATTTTTCAGAATTTACCTATGTTTTCTTGTAAAATTTAACATATACAGTCGAACCCCGCTATTTTGAACTCGGTTAATTCGAAGTCCCCGCTATTTCGAAGGAAGATCGAATTCCCTTGGATTTACCCTTATGTTTTCAGTCATTTACTATCAGCTATTTCGAACTCGGTTATTTCGAATTCCCCGCTATTTCGAACTCATCGTTCTTTCCCTACACCTTAAAATCAACCCTGTTATTTCGAACTTGTCAAAAACAGAGTACGAACATAAGAGCACAGCTGGAAACGTTTGCATTTTATTTAAGCTCGTGTTACGTGATTAATAACTTAACAATGCTTGACTCACGTGCAGTGTCCCGCTAAGAAATTCCAGCTGTGTTATTCAATTACAAAACCAAAACGCATTGTTAGAGAACTGTTCTTCCGGCTGAAATACTCATGCATGAACTCTGCTGTCCCTATTCTGATCATTCGACATTGTATTTTTATTTAATCAGTGCCTTTCTTCATACTGTACACTGTATTTTACTAAAAAATGCTTCATTGTTATGAATTTTATGCTTCCCCAGTTATTTCGAAACCCCGCTATTTCGAACTTTTTTCCATTTCCCTTGGGACTTCGAAATAGCGGGGTTCGACTGTATTTTCTCAGGCTCCCATGAGAACTAGTCTTTGGTGTTATTAAGGATAACTAGTTATATTGATAGCCCTTGAAAAATGTAAAAAAAGAATGCGATATTGTTTCAATATTTTTCTGCTAAAAGATTTTTGTCCACTGAAAATTAATATTACTCAATTTCCTGGTGGATTTCGTCTTAAATACTTTGCAAAAATGTTTTTTCTGTTTACACTACCCTTGATGTTTTGCTTGTTTGCATTCATTTTGGCTGAGAATTTAAATGTTTCAATTTCAGATACCAAACTCTGGGACATAATGGCTGAGGTTGTAAAACTCTGCATGTATCCTTCTCCACTGAACCCCTTCGCTGTTGACTTCAAGTACTTTGAAGGACTACCTCTTGCGCAGAGAGTAATCGCAACAGGTGCCATGGCACATTTCTTACAGAAAGTTGTCGCATCGGGGGATCATGCTTACAATGCAAGAGGTACATTACTGTTCAACCATTTCCATCATTCTGAACATAACGCCCTTTCACTCCCACTAGTGGCCAGTGTAGGAAAAAAAAACAAAAATTCCAGAAGTTTCTTTTTTAAATCCTAAGAAATTAATGGCAACATGTAAAAGGTCTGGAGTTTCTTTTGAATGATAAAATTGTGGGACTTTCTCCACAGATTAAAAAGTCAGTAATAGTGGGATAGTGGAGCGCAAATTTGGTTTTGTTGGCTAAGTTACTGATATAAAAGTAATTCGGCCATTTGAGTACCAGCCTGCTCTCTCATTAGAGTGAAGTAAAGAATTGTGGGCTGTGTGTGGGTCAAAGGGTGGAGCTATGAAGAAAAAGGAAGAACATGTATAAACAATGATAAAGTTGCTAAAAGAAAAGGAAACAGACTGAATATGCAGCTCATACACCATTGCTAAATCCTTTCGTGTTTAATGACTGTCATGGTACTTGTACACAAAAGGTTTATTCTATTTTTGTAACAGGTTTTTCTTTTTTTTCCATTTTAGTATTTGATGACTTAGGAGAGATAACAAGGCGCCATTTCAAAGACTTGCAGACTCTTGTTCGTCAGAGAAGGTCCCAGGAGGCCGAACAAGCCCCACCTAGATATCCAGTAGCATACAATGCACCACAGCAACCGAACCATTATAGTACTCTGCAGCACTCCAGACAGCAGACAAACTATTACCAAACAGGCCCTGTTCAACAACACCCTCCAGCACCACCCTTATCTGGCTATTCTGCAGGCCACTACTAATCCAGGAGGATATAATAGCAAACTATTAATGTTATCAATTAATTAAAGTCACGTCAGGTCTAGTGTACTCCCATAGATTCCATTTCTAAATCAATTATTTGAAAAATGTATCTGTTAGTTGTTGTCGCACCCAGTAACGAATTCAAATCTGCATTCCTGCATGCATGAAAAGCAGCCATTTTTGTAAGATAACTTCTCTTTATTCGGTCAGATTTGAAAATCTTTGAATGGACAAAAATTAATTGCTTTGAACACATTTACATCAATTTCAAGAAAACTGAGGTGGTATAAATTTCATAACTACCTTGCATGTGAATTCACTGCTCATGACGCATGCAGGAATGCAGAGATGAATATGAAATCTGTACCAACGAATTCAACTTTCTAATAATAAATTCATTAATGGTCTCTTGGAGGGTATGCTTGACCTGGCTTGACTGTTGTTATTATTGAAACACTATTTTCATCAAAGATGAAATCTGTCGTGAAATTAATGTTTCAGTAGGTCGTCAATATCAGCTATTGGTAGGCTGCCAGCAAGCTCTTGGCGTCTATTGTAGGGTTCATTTATCCCAAGTTTAAATAACTAATGTTTACCATGATTTTTTTTTTCAAACACATTAAATTGTTGACATGGTAGAATTCCTATGTTTTTCCCCTTGTGTTGTAAAGAGAAAGCTTTAAAAATACCCCATTTGATTTTCAGTCTTGTGGCGCCACTATGATCTAAGTTATGGATTTTGTGTTAACTGAAGTGTAACATAGTTTTGGTGACACTTCTGTCCAAAGTGATTTCCATAGAATTTAAGATAGGTCTTCTTTTTTTCATCTAAGGAAGGATTATATTATTTAACAAGTGAGCTTTCGTTTATTGGATCACAGGACTTATTTAATTTACACGGTGCTGTCAGTTAAAAGGTAATCTTTTTTAGCCAGATTAGTAGTAATTTTATTTTGGTAATCTGCAAATCATTGGTGGAGAAGAAAATATTCTTACGTATCAAGTTTGGTCCAAAGTTGTATTAAACTGTACTTGTCATCAAAGTGTAGTAAATGTTATTTGTAGTTTTAGTGAAATGTAACTTTAGTAATAAAGAATTTCAATGCCACAAGAAACAGGTGAAATCTATGGAGAGCGTAGATAACGTAATGAAAAGGTATAAAGGGTTAACTTATTGTTCCAGCCAATTGAGACACCCGAGAGGGGGTGGGTGGGTGGGTTGGGGGGGGGGGGGGTACTCCCCTATATAAGCCACATAGGTATGTGCTGCACCAAAGGGTAGGGTTTTTCCGCCGTTTTGGTCTGAAAACGGATATACACTTTGCTCATTTTGGTCTGGAATCGGGTATGTTTTTCAAGGGAACAGCGGGCGTATATGTACGTATTTATTGTTTCAGTTCCAAATGAGTAAGAAAGAGAGAAAAATATACGAATTCGAAATGTATTCTAAGAAATGTTTTTTGTTGTTGTTCTAATCTATGTAATGATGACATAATCTCTTAACGACCAGGTCTGAGAATGGGTATACATTTAGAGGGTCAGGATTTAGAGAACCGGGCGGCACATCCACCCCCACCAAGAATTCGCAGGAGTACCCACCCCCCCCCCCGCCCCCCCGGGTGTGAGGCAGTCTCACTTGCCAGGGTTACCTTACTTGTTAAGGCAAGAAAGAGCTGTAAACGAATGAAACCAAAAAACAATGTAAATATTAAAGCACATGCAAATAAAGAATGCGTTTTTAAACCAAAGGTCAACTGGGATAATCACCCTTGTTTAAAAAGGACACGAGTAATGGATGTTGGATTTGTATGGAAGGGGTTTCCCTCCGAGTTGAGGAAAAAGGTTGATTAGCACCCAAGGAACTCTCCCCCTGAAAATTGTTCTGTATCAACGGTAAGTTGAATAAGACCAATAAAACCTTCTCTGAAATGACTGGTTAAAAAATAATAAACTTTCATTTTGATAGAATCAAGTTAACACCATAGTCAACATGAATGAACCTTGTTCCTGTTTTTCTAAGGGAAAGACCCTGGGGATTTAGGTTAAACATGAAATCCTTTTCCTTTTCAGTTTCCAACAACTAGCCTGCGGACACAGACGTATTGCCGATTGTCGCTTCTCTACCCACAATTGCAAATTCGTCAGCCCCACCCATTTTTTGAGGGAAAAGCCCTGGGGACGAGGTTGTTAGTCCCCAGGGCGCTCCCCCCCTTGGGCGGAGCACTTAGTCCCCAGGGCGCTCCCCCCCTTGGGCGGAGCACTTAGTCCCCAGGGCGCTCCCCCCCTTGGGCGGAGCACTTAGTCCCCAGGGCGCTCCCCCCCTTGGGCGGAGCACTTAGTCCCCAGGGCGCTCCCCCCCTTGGGCGGAGCACTTAGTCCCCAGGGCGCTCCCCCCCTTGGGCGGAGCACTTAGTCCCCAGGGCGCTCCCCCCCTTGGGCGGAGCACTTAGTCCCCAGGGCGCTCCCCCCCTTGGGCGGAGCACTTAGTCCCCAGGGCGCTCCCCCCCTTGGGCGGAGCACTTAGTCCCCAGGGCGCTCCCCCCCTTGGGCGGAGCACTTAGTCCCCAGGGCGCTCCCCCCCTTGGGCGGAGCACTTAGTCCCCAGGGCGCTCCCCCCCTTGGGCGGAGCACTTAGTCCCCAGGGCGCTCCCCCCCTTGGGCGGAGCACTTAGTCCCCAGGGCGCTCCCCCCCTTGGGCGGAGCACTTAGTCCCCAGGGCGCTCCCCCCCTTGGGCGGAGCACTTAGTCCCCAGGGCGCTCCCCCCCTTGGGCGGAGCACTTAGTCCCCAGGGCGCTCCCCCCCTTGGGCGGAGCACTTAGTCCCCAGGGCGCTCCCCCCCTTGGGCGGAGCACTTAGTCCCCAGGGCGCTCCCCCCCTTGGGCGGAGCACTTAGTCCCCAGGGCGCTCCCCCCCTTGGGCGGAGCACTTAGTCCCCAGGGCGCTCCCCCCCTTGGGCGGAGCACTTAGTCCCCAGGGCGCTCCCCCCCTTGGGCGGAGCACTTAGTCCCCAGGGCGCTCCCCCCCTTGGGCGGAGCACTTAGTCCCCAGGGCGCTCCCCCCCTTGGGCGGAGCACTTAGTCCCCAGGGCGCTCCCCCCCTTGGGCGGAGCACTTAGTCCCCACTTTTGTCCTTTAGTTACCTGATGTTTTAATACTTTTTTGTTCGCGTTGATGAATATAGGTCTACGTTATCGTTTCGTACGAAAGGATACGTTGTGAACTAAATTCATAAACGGAAACTTGTTTTGGAAAGTGGTGTTTTGCCTTGTAAAACGAGACGAGGTTTCTTAATTTAACTTTTAGTTTTCCAGGTGTAAATACCAAACCAGTAATTTCGGAAACTTGAAACTTATTAGGAAAATAACAGAACGGCTGATCTCCGAGACCTTATCAAGAGTAATGACCGAGCGTGCATGCGGCTTTCCATAGTTTTGAAAACAGCTGGTTAACATGGTGACTACAAAAGTAGATTAGTTGGTTATTAATTCTTTTTGCTGTGATAACCCCCTGCTGCACCTTAGAGACCCTTTCTTTTATTTAGCTATCATGATAAACTGTTTTAAACAATGGAAAGCGCATTAGTCCCGACTAACCGACTGTTTTATGCAAAAAACTAACTTACCACAGGTTTGGTTTTTACGGAAATATTCAATGACACAAGATATACAACTGAGTTGGCTGCGCTGATATCCTGCTGAGGACAGAGGCAGTACGTTTTATTGTTATTTTGTACTCTCTTGCATGGCAAATTTTTCTGCTCTTCATTATAGTAAGGCATACCTGTTAAAAATATGGAGAGGAGTGTTATTTGAGGTTGTAATTACTATAATCTGAGTTATATAGGAATCGTTCAATGAAGGGAAAAGGGTCACGTTACTTATCTATCAGTTAAATAGCTAATACGATAAATAACAATTCCAATCATACTAGGCAGAGTTACGATTTACACTGTTTATTGAACATTGTGGTAGTGAAAATTCCTAAGATTAAGGTTTGGAACCCTTCCCCGTTTAGGAAAACCTTTTTTGTGACGTCACTGACCAAGCAATGTCACCTGTTATTTGAAATCACTTTTCAGGATCACTGATGGAAGCAAACCATTCTAAATAGCATTTAACAAAATATGCATAGCTAATTGGGTAGTTATAAGACAGACATGGGCTAGATAGAAAACTGAATAACAAATCTTTAAGCAAAAATTCCTTAGTCTTTAATAACCTTAACTTATTATTCAAGGCACCAATAGAGATTCTTTATGAAACTCAGTGAAACTAAACAATTAATCGTAAACTCGCAACTCGATGCAGCCGGTTACATCTGATATTCACTTCACTTGTTGGCATTTACATTGCCCTCAAAGCATAAGAAATATCAGTTTTCGTATCACTTTACACTACAACGAAACACTTCTGCCGAGTAATTCCTTCAAAATTTTTCAACAATAGACAAGAAAAAAAAAAGCCAATTTGACCCTAACACTCGCAACTCGAGTTTATCTTGATGGCAGGTAAATCTATATTTTGCCCGTCCCCATCATTATCCACCGAAGAAAAATGTAAAATTTTCACAGGTATTTTCGCGCGACGAAGACGCACACAGAGGAAAAAATCATTTGGGTTAAGTTTAACATGTTTAAAAGAATCATTTAATTCTTTCTTCAACAAAAAAAGCATTCAGAACCATAAAAAAATTATAGCTCTTTAAACCGTTTCCACAATCTGATTAATTATCAGCGATAAATGTAAACAGAAGGTTGACTTAGGCAAAAGTAAAAGTTGAAAGAAGAAGACCAAGAACAAACCTGGCATTTTCGAGGAGGCGGTAAATCCTGACAGTGATTGCAGGCCAAAGATCTCCTCGCTGATTTCGGTGGTCTTCACAGCTGTACCGGGCAAGGTACGGAAGTTTCAAGCTACAAACAGTTTAATCGCTTGAAATTGGTGTCTCCATTTATACGATCGCTCGATTAAAATTCAATCAAGCATGAGAAATGTTTTTTGTTTTTGTCTTTTCTTGAAACTGTATGTGAGAAAAAATCGCACTCCTTGTTGAACGATGGGCAATCAACGCTTTCGACTGGTCACATTGAAAGAGTAAAGTTTGCCGACTCTCTGGAATTACGTAACATGGCTCTTGCAGGCGAAAACAATGGATACGCAAGGGAATTCCCTGATATAAAATAACTAAAAAAAACACCAAAGTTAATTAATGAGGCTTGACAATTTATTCACAAAAGCACGCAATTACCTGAGTTCAGATTCATCACTGAGCAACTAACGCTTTAACAGGACGCCTTCAGAAGGAAAGTTTGCCGACTAGATTAAAACTTCAGAAATCGATGACCAAACTAGCTTTTGAATGAGTCTAGACTTCAAACTTGACAATTGTTGTATTTCCACCAGCTCCTTCAGGATACATTAAAAAGTGCTGGGGTAGTAAAAACAATGATTCTCCATCATCAAGGCAGAGAAAGTTAAGAAAACTTGTGAAGAAAAAAATTGCTAGTTGAAAAAAGCGACTTTTGTCAATAAGTCGCAAAGAAAGCATTTTGACTCTCAGCACCTGATTTCTCGGTGATAATTACCAATTTACAATCAAAATACGCATAGGACTTCGATCTAAAAAAAAATTAATACAGTGACAAAAACCCGCAATTTCAGTTCAACAATGAACAATTAACGCGGACGCATTCAGAAATAAATTTTTGCGACTCGATAAAACTTGACTAACTAATTAACTTGCAACTTCAAAGAACAATAGCCATATTTCGACCTATTTCCAACAGCTCCTGCGGAATAAATTAAAGTAAGAAGTCCGAAGGAACAAAATAAATAAAAGCTTCAAACCTTTCTGTGGAGAATAATTATCTTGAATCTTTAATCATTGCGCACAAATTTGAGAAAAATGTATTAAAAACAAATAGCAGGTTAGAAACGTGACGTTTATTATCTCTAGTCAAGTTGCACAAAAAACATTTTACTTTACCACTGAAATATGTTACACAGCAATCAAATTTCCAACATTTTTCATTGGGCTGGCGAACCTTTCTTTGGCTAGCTCGATTTTGGCGAACTCGATCGAGAAAGACTCTGTACAGTCTGCATGAATAGGGTAAGATTTTTGTTGAGCATGTGAGAGTAAATGATTTATAATTGTTCTTAAGTATCGAAGTTTAGGTTTGTTTTGACTCATTCTCTTGGCTTTGTCGTCGTAGCCTGAAGGCATTCATAGATTTTTTTCGCATCTCTTCGTATTTGGTTTAGAATTCTTCATTGTCTTCTCCTGGGCCCGGCCACCTCAGTCTGTTCTCTAAAAAGACGACGTTAGTTTTTTCCTTCCAGTTAAGTTATTCTTTCGTCCTGTTTTTGGCTTGGACTAGGCCACTTGAAAATATTTGGATTCAAGTTGAGAGAATCGTGGTAATTTCTCGAAAAGTCCTCCGTGATTATTCAGCTTCGCAAGTTCGTTGTTCACGGTGTTTGCATTCAATTGGAAAATCTCCGGATTTCTTGTCAATGCATGTAGCTTCGTCGTCTATGCCATAACCGATTGACACTGCACTTTCTCTACGCTTTCTAGCAAACTGGCGATGAAATATTCGGGTCAGTTATTAAAGCGTGGGTCAGCTATAAAGTCCATTTTAAGTTCATCTTCAAAGAAAAGTTCCGTGAGGTTCTTGGCTTCTTCGGGATTTGTTAAATTAATGACTTCAAGCATATCAATAGCACGACCCCTATTTACAAGTCCAGGAGATGTGATTTTCCTTTGTCTATATCCACATGATCAATACCTGAAGGAATACCCGATAACTTGAGTGTTGTCTATAATCTTGTAGTTGCAAGGACCAAAGCGAAGGTGTCGAATTGTTTTCTCTCAGATGGCAACATTTCTCAATACCCAGATTTAGGGTTGCCAGTTCAAATGTTGGCTTAAAAAAGCATTTGATAGAGAGTAGGAGGATCGTAAGCAAAGGTAGCCTTTTGCACATCAATACACAGAAACACGTGTTGCGAAAGGGTAGCCTCTACCAGCTCACAGGGAACAAAAAAATATTATTCTATAAAAGCAATCATAGGCGTATGGGCCGGGGGGGGGGGGGGGGCAGGGGTGCTGCAGCCCCTCAAATTTTGGGCAACTCAGATTTTTTGGGCAGCAAGAGAAAATTTGGGCAGAGCCAGTTTTTAAAGACGTTTCCATGTTTTTTTTTTAAATTATTATTTTGAAGAGATAAATATTTTCTATTTTAACCCGAAGTCGGCATAATAATCCAGTTACATTCACATGAGACAGTGGTTGCCTAGCACATGATTAATTTCTGGTTATAAGGGAAGGGTATCATATGCTGATTTTTTTTTTATTGTAATCAACTTCTGCATAACTTAGAATCATCTCCGCTCGGAGAACAGTGTATGGCAGATAGCATCAGCAATGGGTCTGAAAGTGAAGAAGTTGCTGACTAATTCTCAGTTTGAATTGAGAAGAATCTTAATATTTTTTTAAAAATCTATCAAGCGGTTTAAAAATTATTCACTAATTTGTTTATTTGTAGATGGAAATGTTTACAAAACAGCTAACAAGAGCACCATGATACATACTAATCAAATCCTTCTTTGTAGCAATTGGCCAGAGCTATCTCCAAGATCTTTCACACACATAATTTTTTGAAAAGATTAAAACCACTATGAGGTGAAATTGCATGTCAAAAGTGCTTCATTTCCTACAGATGATGGCCAAGATTTCCCTTTTTTACCATATTTCTAACGATATAAACTTCATCCAAAAATATCTCAATAATGCTCTTACAGATTCCGTTTTAACTTTATGAGCATCAAGGCGACTATGGAGGAAAAAGCTCACATGAACGATTTTGTAAGAACAGTTCCTGGTGAGAAATATTACAGCAAGTATAACAGGTAATGGCGTCATTTTCTTGCTATTACAACTCCGATGTCATTGCAACCCTGATCATGGCAAATTTTCATCCTTATCTAATACAACTGTGGTGGCAATTTTTCCAGATGTCTGTTTATGGCGACATATTTTATGCTCAAACTTGGCAGGTATTGTCCTGAAATACTCTATCGAGCCACTTTCATATGCCAGTATGGCCTATGTTGTTGCATCGTATGGTCCTCATTTCATTTCGACTGTTTTGTAAAAATGTGGACAACTTGCAAGATTTTTTTGGGCAAATGGTTTACCCCCTCCCCACCCTCCCCCCGCCTCCGGCAAAAATTTGCCCGTACGCCTATGAAATCAATAATGTAGAGCTTTTATCAGATCAGTCTGTGAGTTTGGGATGAGTTTTTTCTTTCTTTTGCCTGACCTTTTTGCGCTCTGACTTAACCTGCTCTTCCTCTTCCTCGTCTGGTGGATCCGGGGGTACAAGTCCTTGAAAAAAGTCGTAATAAACCACTGTAGAATCCGCCTCACAAAACGCAACCGTCACTCGTGAGCTCGCGCAACTCGATTCCATTTCCGCGTCTTCCCCCTCTTGTTCACATCTATTAACTTCCTGTAGAATGTCCTGAATTTCTTCCACTGTTAAAGCTGTGTCTATGGTAAGTGGAACTACAACATCAACTTGAGATTTCTTCGTTCTTTTTCCTGTTATGTAAACTAATTTCAGTGATTCGCAGGGACGAATGCAAACACCAAACCAGTGCTTGTTTTCGCAAAGATCTAAATAAACTGTTATCACCGCTCTTGCTAATGAAGACTTTTCATTAAAGTAACCGAAGGATTGTATTTCCTTGAATTTCGGATGATCTTCAAGCCAATTTTCACGCGTTACTTTGAACGACTGTTGATCCGCACAAGCCATTGTTGCAATTCTCGACAGGCGTACGATGCGAAGACCGGCTGGGGACTGGCGCTAGTTATGTTTCAAGATGGCGGATAGAAGGGAGTCAGGTATGTCTTTTCACTTTCGAAAAAATAGTTTGATTTTACATATTATTGAACCTTTTCTACCGACAGTTTTGGTAAAATTTGTGACATTTTTTTTCTGGAGAGCCCAGTGTACCTGTTTTGAGTAACATCGTGTTATAATGTGTGTGAAGTAGTTAGTAATTAAAATTTTCAGTGGACAAAAATTAAAGCTTGTGTACCAGAATACTTTAAGCCAGATTGCATTCTTTTTTTTTACACTTTTCAAGGGCTACAAAGGTAATAAGTTATATGAAAAAAACTCCAAAGAAAAGGTTCTTATGGAAGCCCGAGAAAATAAATTTCAAATAATTTCACAGGCATTATTGAGAAAACAGAGGTAAAATCAGGTAAAATAGTCATGCGTAATGCACCTATCAATGGTTTGCCCCAGGATGGGGGGGCCGGGCAACCCACGGGAAATTTGACATTTTCAGGTTTTCAAATGTCAATTTCCCCACCCTTGGGTCTCCATTGTAAGTCAAATTCCCACCCCTGGGGACCACAGACCTTCATAGTAAGCTAAACGAAATGATAAACACTCACAACAAGTTTATTACAGCACTCCTCCAGACACAACACTGATTTGAACAAACAACGATTAAACAAGATCCTCTCAAAACAATCCAAATTGTATTTCTTGTAGACAAAAATTTTTGGGGGTAGAATTATTAAAAAATTGACATAGAAAGTATCAAAAAATAAGATTATTTAATAAAGCACTACTTGTCATTGTTTGGTGAGATTTGGCACAGGTTTCTGGATTCATCTTCTATGTCACGCCTGGAATAGGTCGTATTCCGCTTTCATCCAACTGATGTTTGTAACTGAGGTCCAGAATTGACCAGAAATTCATTTAATTTAACATTTGGAGTATACTAGCAAATCTATAAACACAGAGGGTATCGAAAACTTAAGGCAGGGCGGCATCCTCTGAAGACAGGTAAGTAGGAAGTAAATTTTGATCTAAATGAGCTCTTGTGCGAATATTTCTTCTCAAAGCTGAAGGAAAAATACCTTATGTTATTAGAACTTTAAAGACAGAGCACTGATGGGCATAAAAAGCAACATTTTTGCTTGAAAAAAGCAACACGCTTGGACGAGGGAAACTCGCTCAAATGTCTTCTGGGTATTTTCCAAGATGGCGGACCACTCACTCATTCCCAGGTCCTCTCCACTTTTCAAGATGGCGGTCGAGTCAAATTTCCCACCCTGGGGACCGTTGTGGATGTCAAAATCCCCACCCACGTGCGCTTTACGAAGTCTAATTCCCGTGGGTTGCCCGGCCCCCCCATCCTGGGGCAAACCAGTGATAGGTGCATAAGATTTCCTTTTGTGAAATTTGAAGCTTTTGAAGTTTGTTATCTTAGGCTACCATAAGAACCTTTTATTTTGAGGTTTTTCATATAACCTACTACAATAAATTATAGCCCTTGAAAAGTGTCCAAAGGAATGCAATATAATTATTGAAATGTTCTAGTACAAACGTGGTTGCCACAGCTACAATAGGTCAGGAAATGGTCAGGGTATTCTTGAAGGTCAGGAAAAAGTCAGGGAATTTCACGTTAAGTCAGGGAAAAGTTAAATGTTTGAAAGAAGACAGGGAAAAGTGAAAGTTTTAAGAGTACATATTTATTCTTTTCCCTCTACTTTTGCTGTTTTCTAATGTGAAAATTCTCTTGTATATTTTACAGACATGAATCATGTTGTATTGGTAGAATATTGTTTATGAAATTGAATGACAAGCCGATGTTGGCTTTAAAAGAACATGTATCAATTTTTTACACCTTATGTAAATGAACTAGCTCAATTCATGTACTGACAGGGGTTTTGTTTCAAGCCGGGCACCAGACACATGTCTGGTTGTTTGACATGTAACATATGGTAGTTCACACACAAAATAATAATTATTTCTTGAAGTGTGAAAATCATTCCCTTTTTTTCTTTTATTTATAAAATAAAAACAAATAACTGCAAACCAACAGCTATAATCACCAAATCAAATATTTCATGTTTTGGGACCATTTTTTAATGCCTTAAAATACCATCCTGGTTAACCAATTCTGATCCAGAGAATGCAGGAAATTGCATTTTAGAGAGTCCAATTAGAAAAACTTCCTAGGGGACCATGCCTCTAACCCCCCGCTCCCCCCTCCCAGGGGTTTTTTACTGTGGCACTCGACATTAGCACCTGTGGCACAAATGGTGTGAGTTTGCCAGCGGAACCTCTGCATCCTGTACCTCCAAATGCCACCAAAAACCATGATGTGCACTGCATGTGACTTAATAATAATAATAATTAATAATAATTTAATTCTTTTATTGCACGCTTTCCATGAAATGATCAAGTGCGCATTACATGATTTCTATCTATAATAACTTAATAAAGGGTATCTAACTACTAATTATATAAAATATAGTATGATAAAATTAAAATATACAACATACGGTATGTTAAAATACTAGTAATTATCGTGATAAAAATTAAAAATTAATAAATTAATAAAAAGCTTCCCTAAAGAGGTGCATTTTCAGATGGCGCGTAAAAATCCCTAGATCTGTAATAGAATGAATCTCACATGGTAATACATTCCAAAGTGCCGGAGCTGCAACCTGGAATGATCTGTCTCCTAATGTAACCTCTCCATCTATGTACTTATGCTGAAAGCATAAGTACATAGGTGGAGAGGATCTGTGAGGGGAGGAGGGTTGAGTCCATCATTAGGTCTGATGTGTGAAATTGTTAATACAGTGTGTCGGGGAAATTTTACATTTGTCGCGAAAACGTTGGGGAAAGGCAGGGAATTTCAAAAACCCCTGGCTGTGTCAACCATGACAAGGTTTTTGTCCTCTGGCACTGAAAATTAAACTTACTCAATTTCTAATGGATTCCATCTTAAGATAAGATGGAAAAAATTTTATTTTGTTTCTGCCATGGGCAAAACATACAAATAAAGTCAATTTGAAAGTAGAATCTGAAAGTTCATTATAATTTGCAATTTAGGGCATTTTCAGGGTTGTCATTAAGAGCCGGGGGCCGGGGATTTTCCCCGGCTACTAAGAGAGTGGCCCCCGGCTACTTTTGTCGGAAAATAGAAGGAAAATAGAACGAAAGAAATCCCTAGCCGTTTGACTCCCTGCCTACTTGTTGTGTTTACCCGGCCGGCAACTTGAAATCTTAGTGACAAACCTGGCATTTTTCCTGCACCCATTGTCTGGAAAGTTGGTTATAGAAGATGTGAATTTGTTATTCATTTTATTAGGGAGAATAAAAGACATTTCAAGTAGAAGAATTCTTGATGATGCCACACGAAAACGCCGTCAAAAGCGCCATCTTGAGGCCTTGGAAAAGGATAACTTTCAAGAAGATCCTCACTCTCACCTGACAGTGGTCCCTGCCAAACTGAAGGTCCCTGCTTTCAATGATACCATGGAAGGTAATAATTTATTATAGAGGTTGTAATGTAAGCTACAATCAAAAACACATTATTAGTTGAGATTTTTGGCCCCCACCTACATTCTCACAGGTAATTAATTAGCACTTGTATTTCCATCTTTTGCAGCAAAAAACAGTGCCCTTAACAATACTAAACTTTAGTACTAAAACAGTGGATAGTGTTTTTTACATGCTCTGATTGCATACTCAAACTTGGGATATCCAGTGCTATTTACTGATTCACCTTCAGGGTCCAAGCGATGCCAAACTTGCATAGTTATGAGCTTAATGGCTTCCCAGTTTGCTACTGTAACAATGGAGAAATTTCACAAATAAATGAAGAAGCTGTTCCTGAAAAATGTTCACGAAGAAGGCAACAAAAACCAGTTTGGCATTTTTATGGGTGAAGCTTTGTCTGATCTGTTTAACCTAGAATTTGTCAGTGAAAAAGTTTCTTTTTTCCAAATGCAATGTAAGTCTTGCATTACTTCATGTAGCTGACAAGTTCATAATTATAATTAACAACTTGAAAACTAAGTGAAATGGTTTTTTTGAATGGTTTCAAATACAGAAAGAATTTACAACTCTTCTTGAAAAAATGTCCCCACAACCGCTAGTCAAATGTCTTCAAAAGTTTATATTACATAATTATTACATGGGCAAGAAAACATGACAGCCGTTTCGTCAATTGTGTGCCAAAATTGTAATCGTTGGCAGCAATCAATGAGTTAAAAACCATCATTTTCACCTCAATTGTCCACACTTTGGTGAATATGTCATAATTTATATCACTGTTCACAGATAAAAGAAAGAAAAGGAGATCAAAAACAGGAGAGCTGTTTAAACAGGTCTGTAAAATAATATAAGTTAATGCTCAGCACATTTCAGTTGACAAATTATGACTATAAACTTACAAGTCTGTAAGGGAGTGGAAGTGGATATAGTTTTTAGGGAACTTTCAAACTCAACGTGTGACATATATAGGATCCGCAACTTTTGTCATCTCTTCATGAAGTTTTGAAGATTGTGCCAGTATTGTGTGTTCATTTTTGTACATGTATGCATAATAATAATCAGTGCATAAATTACTTAATTTTTCTGGGGGCATTAACAATATTATCATTTCTTTTGTTTTATCAAATTATTGCAGAGATTTCGAAGAACGTTTGCCATGCTACTAGAGGAGGCAGTAAGTAACAATGATTCTTTTAACTCTGAAGTCATTATTTAACCAACCTTAGAAGAAGAACATTAAATTTAGGAGAAAAGATTTCACTATAGAATAGCAGACTGTGGACTGCATGGTTCCTCTTACAAATGCTGTTCTTGGAAATCATGCATTCCACGTGTAACCTACAGATTAGCCAGTTTCCTGTAACTTATGCTAGCAGCTATAACTATTCTGTACAGCAGGCTGTAGGGCTGATTTCCAAAATTAACCGTAGCCATATGCATGACTGCAATATCTACTACATGTAATATGATATTAAATAAATGTCCATTTTTATCCAGGAACAGGAATCTGAAGTTGGTGAACCATCCTATTCCTCAGCCAATGTTCCACCATCTAAATTTCCAGAAAGACACTTCTGTTCTGTGTGTGGATATCCTTTTAAAAGCATTTTAAACCATTATCAAAGATATTTCCATGGCTCCAGCAAAACATAGACCCATTGAAGGGAAGTAGACTTAGATTTTACATTCCAGCAGCAAGCTTAAGGAGGTCACAATATACATCAAATACATTGCTTAATGCTAAATAACAATAATACTTCAAAGGTCTTATCATAAAATGACTAGCCTGTGTTGCAGATGTAATTTAACCTGGGTTAGTAATGCTTGCAAAGCAGACTCTAAAGTGCTTTTGATCATTTATAATTATGTTAGAAGGCCCTATAGTAAATTTGTAAATTATTATTGTGTTAGCAGCACCAATATCCTTTTTCTGGGCCTCCAACAGACTCAACAAATTTCCAGAAGTACATTTCACATTTCCTTTCATCTTGATTGGCAAATCGATATTGGCATTTTTAACAGGCTAAACATGGTGGTACACTGGTGGGGGCACAGAACAAGGATTTCGGAGCTGTTTCACAGATGAACTTAACCTGAGTTTGGTTTTGTTTGTACTTCCTTGATTGGTTCTTACATTTCCCTCAAACTACACATGTGTTTCTTGTGGAGCAAGGTATTGCTGTGTGAAATGTCTAGGAACACATCAGGACACAAGATGTCTCAAGTGGACTGTCTGATCACCAGTTTTATACTGTTCAGAAAAATCTTAAAAGCAGCCAAAGACACCTTTGGAAATGGCTTACTTGTATTTTAACAAGGCTAGCCTTTATATTCCCCTTGTCTGCTCTTGACTGACAGTACAGTCACACAACTGTAGGAGCCTTCCAGTCTGCAAAGTTCCCACTTCTGTTTATTCCAGCAGCTGTTTACTGTCGATAATATCAGTTGCTAAGCAACATACACAAGTTGTAGCACAGGGAGTCCAAACTGCACAGGAAATACTGCATTCGCAGGCTTTAATAACAGCTTTCAGGGCGTGTTGTTTGCAATGATACAGACCAGGATCACTCAGATTTGGTGCCACAAAGGAATCAATGAGTCCTTGTTCAGATGGGAATTTAGTGGTTCCTTTGATCCACCATCATCCAAGTCATCTGGGATCATACAGTAAATCCTGACCCCAATTATCCCAAAGATACACACCCTTAGATCCTCAGAGGATAATTGTGATACCAGTTTGCTTTAGGTTGTGCTTTCCCTCTTGCAGCAGAATAAGAAATCTCATACTCCCAGATTTGGATTACCTGTGGCTTGGGGGATTCACAAATTGTGGACATTGTTTAAGATACTTTTCAAATGTTTCTAAATTGTAAATACATAAAAAGGTTTGTAAAGACTCTAATTCAAACTGAAAAAGAACAATGCATGCACTTGTAAAGCTTGTTGTTACCTTATTACGTGAAAAAAGAAGGGAGAGTGTTTTTATCCTCCCCCAATTGTAAATAATAAAAAAAAACGACTCTCCAAAGAAATAAATTGACAGTAAACATCCCCCATTAACACACTTGAAAATAGACTCCAAGAAGATGGAATGTGAAATGTATGGAATGTGAGGAGGCAATGTGGCCGAATGGTCAGTGTGTTGGACTTGCAAAAAAGCAGGATTGATTTGGTTCAAGTCCCACTCTGACTACTTGCTGGATTTGTTCTCGGCCATTCTTAGTTCTAATCCTCAGCCATGCTTATAAATATAATAGCCAACTGGTTCTCTCCCGTCAGTTGGGTTTTTAAACGTTATGTTCTATTTAGATTACTTGTTTCTAATTATTTGACTGGAGTGCCTGTAAACTACCAGGATAAGCTTAGTGCATTTTGTACTGTTAACAAACCTGATCGGCTTTTACCAAATTATTAATTATTTAAAATTTAAATAATTTGGTAAAAGCCAATCAGTCTAAGAGTCCGGAAAAGCACCCACCTACTCCTCCCTTCACCCCACATTTTGCCCCAAATAAGAAGAGTACAATATAAGATTCTGGGAAACTGTATACCTAACCCTCCCCTCACCCGATGTTGACTTGTCCAAAGTTAGAAGGGAACAGTGTAAGATTCTGGGAAGCTGTCCACCTACCCCTCCCCTAACCCAACATTAACTTGTCCCAAGTTAGGAGGGAACAGTATAAGATTCTGGGAAATTTTCCACCTTCCCCTCCCCAAATCCAATGTTATCTTGCCCTAAGTTAGAAGGGAATAACATAAGTCTCTGGGAATCTGCCCACCTAGCCCTCCTCTATAACCCAACAAAAAAGTTTCCCAAGTTTTAAAGCAAGGAAGCCCATAAGATTCTGGGAAGCTACTCACCTACTCGTCCTTTCACCCAACATTTTGCCCCAAGTGGAAATAAAGTCATGAGGTTGCATTAGGGAAGGGGTAGCTAGGTGTGCAGTTCCCCAGAGTAATTTTTTTTTGTACCAACCCATTAAAGGTATAGCTTTGCCTTAGTTAAATTTGTCCTTGACGGAGTAACTATTATATTTCCCCATAGCAAAGCCAGTGAAAACACTGAATAAGCTGACATTTTGCAACACCGATACTGGTTGCCCCACAAAATAATGTCTGAAGAACAAGAACAAAAGTTCCATACCAATGACACATCACTACCCAGATCTGAATAGTGATTTTGATGGGTTGAAGCACATTTTTAGCCAATTACTAAGAAACAAAAACCAGATCTGGGTATTGAAGTGTCATCAGTATGAAATTTATGTACTGATGGCATGTTTTCTCAGGCTATGTGGAAGAATAATAAAAAAGCTAGAAAGGAAAAATTGAACAGCTATAATTGTATATACAAGTACACGTCTGTAACCAACTAAAGTTTCAGCTGTGACAACAAAAAAACCTGACACTGAGGACTCAGCTGTTTATTAAATACTCTCTGTTAAATAGTTCAAATGGACAATAAATATAATGACAAAATAATGTGATAAATAACAAGACAAAGTCTCAAATACATAATGATCAAATGTAATGAGTCATTAATGTCACTCCTGTATCTTTTGTTTGACTTCAGCCAAAAGTTCTGAGATGGAGAAGGTACCTTCAAAGGACTCAACACAATCAAGGAGGTTTTGATCTGAATGAGCTGTACTATTATGACTTTGAAGGGTTTCTTGATAACTAAAATGATTACCAAATAGGTTTTCTACTGATGGTTTCTCTTCTTTAAGCATGCACTTTTTAATTTGCGCAGAATTCGTGTCCTCTTCTGTGTGTCTTTTTCTGTGAGTGTTACGACTACCTGGCTGACTAAAGCCCTTACCACAAAGATCACAGGTAAAAGGCTTTTCTCCATCATGCGTTCTTATATGCTGCTTAAGGTTCCCTTTTTCGCTGAAACATTTGCCGCAATAATCACATTTATGAGGTTTTTCTCCTGTATGTGTCCTTGTATGCTTCATTAAATTCCACGCCTTTTGAAACAACTTCCCACAGTAATTACAGGAAAAGGGTTTTTCTCCTTGATGAGTCCTTTTGTGTATCCAAAGATCTTTAGCCATACTAAAGGTTTCATCACACAAATTGCAGCTGTAAGGCTCTTGTTTTAACTGTGGGGTAACACTTTGATTGGGACCATTTGGCATACTCTTGCATGCTTTAGTATGTCGATTCCTGTGAGCATAAAGATTTCCAAGTTGACTGAAACATCTGCCACACTGTTCACAGACAAAAGGCTTTTCTCCTGTGTGTTTTCTCAAATGTTGTTTGAGGTTTCCACTTTCACAGAAGCACTTGCCACAATGATTGCACTGATAAGGTTTCTCTCCTGTATGTATTCTCATGTGTTTGCGAAGATCCCCTGGCCGAGTAAACAACTTTCCACAATCATCACAAGAGACGATTTTCTCTCCCAAATGCACCTTTCCATGCACAAAGAGATCTCTTTCCATTGCAAACTTCATGTCACAGACATTACAGGCAAAAGGCCTTTCACAAGCATGAACTTTTTTTTTATGCTCTTGGAGATGATGTAATCGACTAAAGCACTGGTCACACCGATCACATGCAAAAGATTTCTCTCCCGTACATGTATGTACCTGTTCATGTAAACGGAGATATCCAGACTTGCTGAATGTCCTGCTACAGTAGTTGCATGTATAAGTTTCATCTTGTTTATTATGCCTTTTCTTGTGACTGTTGAGGTTCCCTTTCTGATTGAAGCTTTTGCCACAGATGTCACATGTGAAAGGCTTTTCCCCAGTATGTATCCTTATATGCTGCTTTAGGTTCCCACTTTCACTAAAACACTTTCCACAATAATGACATTTAAACGGTTTCTCAACTTTATCTTTTTTTGGAAGTTTAAAATTATAAAATAATTTACTAGTTTCCATGATGAACTGAAGCCCTTAGCAAAAATTATTATTGCTCTACCTCAATGCTAACTTTTGGCTCCATAACATTTTTAAAATTCCTAGAACATGTCTCAGACTGATTGTTCCTGATAAAAGGCACTAACAATATAATGTCTCTCAGGATTAATGTTCCAAGGATCAAGGACTCTGCTACAATGACTGCAGATAATAGGCTTGATCTCCTGTCTGCAGGCTCTTTAATTATGTTGACTGAGATTTGCTGAAACTTTTGAAGCAACCATCACACTCAAAACTTTTCTTTCCCATAAGTCGTCTTGTAGATGCAGGTTATGAAGATCTGTTACCATTAATCCTTGTGTACATGTAACTGGTAATTATGTTTCCCAAGTTCTCAAGACTCTCGTAACTAACATAGGTATGGTGGACTGCCATCACCACTAAAACAAAGGAAAGCAAGTCAGTAGTGCCCTTAGGGATGCATTTCTTTAAAGCAGTTTAGAATTAGTGAAACACAAAGGATAAACAAGAAAGCAAAGTCAAGGACATTTATAATTCATGAAGCTCGGATACCAATGAAAAAATACTACCATGAGTACACATGCAATATATAGATTTAGCCAGGGCTAAAAGTGAACCTCTCGTTAATTAACTTATAATTTAGTCAAAAACATAAAATAGTGTAATGTCAAGGAGTAACTCGAAGCCTGTGAAAAATGTCTCAAAAAACGCCTCGTGCCCTCACAGTCTACACTCTCCTTGGTGAAACAGCTTCTTTTATTTTAATAGTTTTTAAAATATGACACAGAGAACATAACCTCGAGAAAGATTCAAAGTGCAAGGGTTGTAAATAGGAGGGAAATTGTGTCTTGGTGTCTTAACGTGTTTTGTTCTGTTCTTCTGTTAGGAGCTTCTGCGTGTGCATGAAGCGAGTAGTGTTTCGTGATACTTCGTCGTAAAACTCGTGACAAGGTCATTTTCTGGGCAAAATTCAAGTTTGCATGTCGTGTTTTAGTGTTCATGTTAAATATCTGCTGCGACAGCAAGTGGAACAACGCTAAATAAAAATAGAGTAAGCTGATAACAATGAAAAACTTCGCTAAACGATCAAACCATGATTATCGAGTCGATTTCCACAGAATCACAGGTTTCAGTGTTTCGGTAAATCCGAGACAATTTTAGCCTTCGAAAATAAAAGCTTTATCTACAAATCCTTAAAAATGTTCTTGTCAAGCATTTCTTACCTTAACAGAGGCAATTCGGCCTGCAATTACACACCAAACTATGTTGCAAAGGATAGATTGTAAGTTTTTTGTGCATAGCCAAAATGCACCATAAACTGACGCCATTGACACAAAAGAATCCAGTCCTTTCGCGGATGAAGAAAAGATATAATTGAACTAGTGGACTGGACTCAGTAGTCGGCGACAAATATTCTCACCTGGGAACGAGGTTGCGTTTCCACTTAAAAAAACTTCAGATGAAATTACTTATTAGTTGTACACCTATTTATGAATAAATTCAAAATTTTGTATGTCGTTACATCTATTCTTTTCTCAAATTCATCAATTATTGGACGGACAATTCTTGCAAGGACAAACAGCAGTGAGGGAAAGCCAGATCCTGTTGAATAGCAGGATCAGCAATACAAAATAACACTTAAAATTGAAGGCAAGGCTGATCGGACAGCTAAGGCTTGGAAATTTACAAATTTATTTGTCCAATATTTCGACTAAACAAAACTAGTCTTCATCAGGGCCTAGAAAAGCATAGCTTCATCAATTATTCATGAAGTCCAAAGCCAATAAATGACGACCATTTGGATCAGGTGGATGAATCTTGAAACCGAATGAAACACTAGATAAAACACCAACAGGTTTTCATCTGAGTTTTATCTGAGGTGTGCCAAGCAAGATATGTAATTATAAACATTGTAAACAGTTATTCGATGAGGTTTAAAATCCGTCTAGTTCTTATCTTATCCAGCGCGCCGCTCGCGTTCTTAGGTTTTGCGTGCAGTAACTTTGCAAAGAAAAACAAGACACTGCTCGCAGTCTATACTTACCGAGACCATTTCTTGATTATTCCGGATATCACAAAAACCGAATCTAATAATTGTTTCATTATACATTGTTTTGAAATAAATGACAACAAATACACCATCGAACTGAACCAATTTGACATTGCTCTTGGAAATCATGCGCTGCGCACGCAACGCTACAGATTAGTCAGTTCAGTCTGAGCAGATAACTAACTAATCTGTAGGTTGGGCTGATTTCCAAAAGTAACTGTAGGCTCTTCGCCAATGAGAAGATAGATATGGTGTGTACAAAGTATAATAATGGTAATTATGGTTTTATGTTCCACGCCTGGATTTGTTTACGAGCTGCAATGTTTTCAAGGCAATTTTAAGCGCGTGCGCACGCAGGACGTAACAATTACGCGACATTGGAAATCCACCCTTAAGGCTAAGACATTTTCCTTTTCATCTCGAACCTAGGTAGCTTGTAGACGAGGCAGGAGACCTACCATAGCTCGGGTTATGAGATTATTTCCTATTTCCTGTGTTGCGAGCAGAAAAGGGACCCTTAGGCTTGGCTATGATGAACATTCATTACGAAAAGCCCGTTGACTATAGATGCTGTGGTTCAGCTTTTCGCGGAAAGATACCCCCAAAGAATGCTTCTTGCTGATCTCGTCTTTGACGAAACATTAAATTGAAAAAATATAAAATTAATGCAGTATATTTTTATCATAGTTTTATAGATGCAAATTTGCATCATTGTTTCGCAGCTTTAATTATATTTTGATGCCAAAAAAATGTCATCTTCACTTTAAAAAATTAGAAAAAAAACAAAAACACGCTGACTTAATTTTCTTTAGAATGGGCAGAATCGCGTTTCCGAGGACTTCAAAGGGGGGTCGCGGCCCCCTTTCATCGAACCCCCTCGGGGCGTCGGAGAAATGAATACAAATTTCAAGTACAGGCAAATTTCATTTCCTGCAACTGTAGTCTGCTACACAGCCGTTCATTTGTGTCTTCATACGGCGCAAGCAGACTACCTGCAAGGCAAATTTCTCGGGAACAGGCCGGTGATGCTCCATCGATATAAGGAGTCATAAAATACTGATTACGATCACTTTCTGAAGTTGTCCTTCTTTCATGTCAAAAGCAAAATTTTTGTTTTAACTCTTCCATTCTTGCAAATTAAACTAGCCCACGTTTTCCTTTTAACAGGGCAGCGGCAAGGGCACAGGTAGGATGACAACGAATACGATGAGGACAAGATGTCGCGGATGTTTGTGACTACAGTCTCGGCGATTTCTGTGGATAGGACTCACTGATCATTGTCAGTTAGGTTATTCATCCGAAACTTCAAGCTGTGGCAAGAACCTCTCATTGCCAGAAGTGTCAATTTCTACAAAGGAAAGAAAAAAAGGGGTCAGATATAAAAAAAGGTCTATTATTTGGGACAAAAATGTGAATTAAAGTCAAAATGAAAAGTGCTTGAAAGCTCACGCAGGGCCTAGACTGAGAGCAGTCTCTCTTTTGAGCGAAAATCTGTGAGCTAGTGCGATATATTATGAGGGGAAGTTACGAGCAGCGTGGTTGTGCGGACGCCACCACCACTCGCTGCTTGTGGCTCCGCCGCATGCATCTAGTACTCAAAATATATCACAGTCGATCACAGATTTTCGAGCAAAAGAGACTGCTCTCATTCTAGGGGTTTACGGTCGTTTCGATCCAAGGCACTTACTTTATACCTCTGAACTGGGTTATGTCCTTGAGTATTATTTCTTTTGTTTAATGTAACAGTCAACAGAGCTCGGTTTTATATAGATGAACAGTTGATCTGCATGCAACTAAACGCATTCGTATTTCCGCTAATAGTATTCATCATTTCTACCTGCGGGAATTAACCCAAACCTGAACCCACCTTCATCATCATAATCCACTCCTTCGAGAGGGTCTCTGAGAGGAAGAGTTGCTGAAGCATCGATCGCCTCGCCTTCTGTAGTGCGACGTTTGTATCTACGAATAAGGAAAATGATCGTAATCGCGATTATGACAAGGAGGAGACCACCGCCGGCGGCACCGATTGTCCAGTATGGAAACCTCTTGTTTTTCTGAAGCAGTGGTAAGGGATTTGACGGTGAAGCGGGCGTAGACTGGGAGGGTCCTGAAGACGCTGATTGCGATGAGTTAGTGGGCACCTCTTGTGGGGATGTGGAAAAAGATGACGCCTCTGAAGATAGGGGTGGCTTTTCACGAGATGTAGTAGCAGTTGCAGATGAAGAAATTAACTGGGAATGACCCGAAGATGGTGATCGCTGTGTTGAAGATATCGTCAACGAAGTTGACGGTCGTTTGGTAACTGTAGGTTGAGATGTTGTTGGGTTAGTGGTCACCCATTGGGAGACTGTTGATAAAGATGATACTGATGATGACTGTGGTGGTTTGGTCGAAGATTTTGGTTTAGTAGTGGGAGCATGCGACAATGAAGCCTCTGAGGAAGTTGACAAAGGCCGTTCGGAGGGAGGAATTAATTCTGTCAGATAAATAATAGTTCAACATTGAGAAATTTCGTTATGGAAATCACGACCCTTTTCCAACAAAGTAAGCCCGCAATTACAGTGAAACCTCGTAAATATCACTACTGTTGGACCTTAAAAATTAGGTCGTATCAACAGGTTGGTCGTATATGAATTCAATGGTTACGTTACTAGTCGTCTTTTTAGCGTCATATTATATCGAATCAATTCAGCTGTCAATTTTCCAAACTAAAATGTTTCCCGAGCGTTCAATTACATACCGTAGATCAGCACCCTTGTCCTTAGGCGAACTCGGCTTGGTCGGTCAATCCTGGACTCTACTATGAGCTGTGACGTCACCGAGAGTCCTTGCTCTTTCCCAGACTTCGCGCGGACAACGGGGCAAGAGAGAACGCCCAAGGACTAGGCTGATAGATCGAAGATTTTCAGCAGAAATGTCACCGTCTGTCTTTTATAAAAGGTCAACCGCGTTTCAGCAGGATTTCAATCGTGTTTTCACGCAGTTGAATTTAGGAGGACCTAGGGACTACAGGAAATTGTGACGAGATGCAGATACGAGACATCATGTATAACGATCCTTCCTATATGCAAGAACGATTCTCTAAGGACCGTTGTAATCTAGTACATAATTATAATCTTTAAATGATTATACTACTACAGACGAAATTTCTGCAATTTGATTGGCTTAGGCCTGGTTCAGACGCCGTACTTTTCATGTGCCGAACCTGGCGCGACATCTAATTCAGACAGCGTACCGTGTGTTGAACCTAAGTTAAGTTAGACAAAAGTTCGACAGACTCTGTCGAACTTAACGCTTTTGCCGCACCAAACTACAACTGTCGTACCAAACTGATTCAGACGCCGCTCTTTTGTCGTACTTAATTCGTCTGTTAGGTTCGGCACATGAGTGAAGCGGCGTCTGAACTGGGCCTTAGAGCAGTGGTATTTCAGCTTAATTTGAAATACCTACATGTGAAAATTACAAACCTTTTGCGGGTATTAGTATAAACAAATAATAGCAGGATTTGTACGTGATATTTGGGATAAATACCACTCGTGATATTTCAAAATTGTCTCAAATTTCACTCGCCTAACGGCTCGTGAAATTACGTATAACAGTTTTGAAATATATATCACTCGTGGTATTTATGCCAAATAGAGCGGTTTTCACTTGACTGTCGTAAAACCAAAACCAAAGTAAATACACTAGCCAACCAAAGGGCGTAGTAGAGCGGTTTTCACTTGACTGTCGAAAGTAATCGAGGAATTGGTTTGGTTTTGGTTTTACTACGCCCTTTGGTTGGCTAGTGTATTTACTTTGGTTTTGGTTTTACGACAGTCAAGTGAAAACCGCTCTATCACTACAAATCATGCTATTACCTATACTAATACAACTGAATGTAATGAGATTCACGTACCATTACTCAGAATCTTTATATCTGCTGTTAAACTTCTATGCCCTTGTATTCCATGTGAAACCGCAAACACGTATTTAATAGCGCTTTTCAAATGGCCAATAACAAAGCTTGTGGAGGAGGTACGACCAAAAGGCCAGCGTCTTACTCCTTCTGGATAGATCCCACGGAAAATGTAGAACATCTGGATGAATGAAATGGTACAAATAGTTGTTTTTCATAGTAATTAAGCAAAAACGGCGAATCTGATGGCTGTCCTGCCGAGAATGATGATAAACAAAACTATCCAGTGTTATAGTCTAAACAAAATATTTGCTCGCCGCCATTTTATATTTATCACGGTACTGTGTTTTTGGACCACCCCATATAAGGCTGCTTTCATTATGTATACTGCAGGGGGGACGGGGTTGGGAGGAATTTCATACTAGGGCTATGTGGCAGCTTATAGATCCAATAATAAGATGCAATTAACCCTAGATAGGTAAGGGAACTAAGGTTAGTAAAGAACGTACAAGCCCAAGTGAAAAGAAGCCAAACAAAGAAAAAGCCAGGAGATGAAAAGCTATACGACTGGTGCTAAAAGATATTGAGCTGGTTGGTCACTGCACAAAGTAAAGGACATTGCAGTTTAGTGCATTACAGTAATAAAAACATCCTTCATTGAACTAGAAAATAAGAAAATTTACTTGTGAAGTGGTTTATCAATTGCTTTAGAAAAAATTGGCATCCCCTCTTCCTACCTTCAGAAATTTGTACAATCCTCCCTTTTCCCTCCTGTGGTATACACAATGAATGCATCCTAAAGGGAACCCAGATTCCCGAACCCGTGACATTTTTGCTTGCAGAATCTGGAATCGGAAAATTTTTGCTCGTGGAATCTGGAATCCTGGGCTTTGGAGTCTGGAATTCAGCTGAAGGAGTCCGGAATCCCACTAATTCCCTTTTAATATAAGGGGCGATCTGGGAGAAAACAGTTCCTGGTGTCAGTTTATTTTTTAAAAAAAAACCCTTACAGGAGAAATTTACATGTTTACTATTGTTTTAGGGTCTGAAAACAACAGCTACACTTGTAAATTACACTTGTAAAACTTTCATTAAATCGAACCCTGTGTAATTTTTTAGCATTTTTTCTGCTGTTCTTTGTTAACTTTCAGTTTGTTTTAAGTATGGCAATTTTAGTCATGAATAAGACGAGTACATAAGCTCTCGTGAACTGCTGTACCATCATAAGACAATTATGTTTAAGAAAGTTTTTTCTGTAACTAACCTAACTCTTGCAATCAATATTTACTCACCATTTGGTCTGATCTGGAAACTTTTGGTCGCAGCCAAGTCAGTTTTATAGCTGTGTTATTCAGGGGGGTTGCAACAACATTCCAAGGTGCATCAACTTTCAAAATCAAAAACAGTTAGGGATAGAAGTCTGACTTACACTGGTTAGTAGTATGATACGGATGTTTCTCGTATTTTTTGTAAAGCAAAAAAAGTTAGACATTACTGGACCCAAAAATAACTTAAAAAACAAGTCAAACAGGTAAAACCACATAAAAATAGCACGTGACGTTATCTTCATGAAATTCCACCGTAATTCGTTGATGCGAAAAAGGAAAAAAAGCTATTACGTTATCCGCGTTATCTAACCACAGTTAAGGGTATCAAACATCACTACTATGCTGCTCTGGTTAACGAAATAAGATATTATTCGTGCGTTGCCGACAAGAATTATTTCAAGACCTTTACTCAAATTATAGTAGTAGCTCATCATAATTTATATTTTGGACTTTTAGCTCCATATAATGGGTGTGTTTTTTTCTGCTTAACTGTCTTAATAACCATTCAATGTTTTTTGCCTGAAGGAAAGACACTCGTAACAATAAATTGCTATTTGGTTTGGCTAGGAAAAGGTAAATTTTAGCGGAGGAAGTGCAGTTAGCTTTCCAATCGAATATATATTGAGAAAATAGGGCATAACAGATTAACAACAACAACATAAGCTTTATTTGCATGACTATATGTAGTTACAGTATTGCAAAAGCTCTATTTAGATAAAGCTACAATTTATACTAATGATAATACAATGCAATGATTACAATGGTCAATCAAAGTGTCATCATTATGATTTGATAAAAAAATTATTACGTAAATCATTAAATAATGAAAAAAATTTCAACAAATGTGAATTTACAGAAAAATTCTGTGAATTCATCAATTAAATTATTAATTCTGTGCAAGATAGCTCATTAAAATCGACAAACTTCGGTTGAATTTGATTGTAGAATTTTTCCCTTGGGATCGAATACTTTCAATAATGCAAGAGAAAATGAAATTCGTCTTCAATTATACCAGAGTTACAAACAGGGCAGAATCTATTGATGTGGGGCGTTTGATTATATCTTCCAGTTTCAACCATGAGTTTGTGGTTACTTATACGAATTTTGGCAGGAGACAACTAGTTGGTTATTTACACTGGGCCCAGTTGTTCGAAGGACGATTAGCGCGAACCCAGGGTTAAATTTTAACCTGGGTTTCTCTTTCTTTTGTTCAAAAGCACTTTCCCGGATAATTTTCTCTATTCTTTTTAGAGCATCCAATCATCAAATTGTAGTCAAAAAGAATAAAACTGACTTTGCTTTTTAAGCTTCCATACCTAAATTCAAATTTGGCACTAACCCCGGGTTATCTTAAGCCTGCTTTGAAGAACCCGGCCCGGCAGCGACTAATAAAACAGACAGTGCCTCTGGAATCTGAATAGAGCATACAGTGTCATGTAACTGTGCCTTTGCAATGTTATTGTACCATGGCGATGTTAGTGGTGTAATATTTCTTAATTTTAAGTCAGTTGTGTAAGATAGATCGAGGAAAACTGTATTAAATCAAGAGATCATAATAGGATCTCTTGATTAAATATATATGTTCTGATTGGCAAAAATGATCAGGGTAATTATACCTTACCGTACGTACAGTATCCATTCACGTCCATGAATTGACCTCTCGGACAGACACATGTCCTGTTCCAGTATCCCACTCCAACAGCTGTTGTGTTGTCAGGACATTCACAGCGAAAAAGGTGGACGCTTGGGTCAGGAAAGCAGAAATGTGAACAATATTTCCGTGTCGTGCATGCATCGCTTCCCACAAAATCTGACGTGAAAAACACTTAACTGAGCAGTATTCTATGAAAAAAGCCAAATCCTAAGCCAGCAACTTAAAAACACTCACTAGTTTTCAAAATCGCAAAAGTCTAAGCTAATAACTTCAAGAAAAAAGCCTAAACCTAACACAGTCGAGTTGAAAAAAGTCAGTTCCTTCTGCTTAGAGTAATAAAAAAATCTTTGGACACTTCCCCACATCCCTGAATAATTTTTGAAACCAAAAAAAAAATAAGTCTGAAAGGTATTTACCTTTCTGTATGTCCCAGTGTACCAGCTTGAGACTTATTATGTTTCCAATTCCAACATTTTTCCTTATAATGGAGATATTCTCTAGGGGGTGGCCAACTGTTTTATTTGCTCTTTTAATTGAGTTTTCTGTCACGTCGATCCAGTAGACGTACTCCTCAGAAACTGCTAATGACTTTGATTTCAAAAGGCCTACGACAACAACTGTCCGGCCATGCTAAGAAAAATTTTTTCAACAAGTCAACTCAAAATCAGGAAATTGTGACATAATAATAATAATATTAATAATAATAATAATAATAATAATAATAATAATAATAACAATAATAATAATGACCGTTTATTCAACCTTTTTGCAGCATAAACTGAATTACAAGGCGGGTCATTAATTACATACAAATGCTTCGGAATTATGACACGTAGATATAACTGTTATTGTTAAGACATATCACATTTCGGTATTTTAAACGTGATCTGGTATTTGATGGTGCAAAAATTTCCAAATCTGTTAGTTCTTGAGGAGACAGGCACAGAAACAGTTTCTCCTGTTCTAAGGGCATACGGTCTTGTGTGTGCAACTCGCACAAATCACCAGTTATAATCACCATTCCCTTAGGGGAGCTGGCTAGGTAGTTCTCAACGTTCTTCTGTAGAGGAGCTATCAGCATAAAATTCTGCTCAGCAACACTGCTTGGAGGATGGTATACAGCAGCAACCAATAGCGATGAAGTGCCTCTCGGAAGACGATTCGGCCAAATCTTGAGCCAAATTGATTCAATTTCTATGTCTTCAAAATCCTATAGCCTGTTACAAGGATGCATAGTCCTGTCGTACACGCAGACCCCAACGCCCATAGCAGACTGTCGATCATTCCGATAACAAATGAAATCAGTAAGATCGCAGGCAGAGTTCGGTATGTTACAATTCAGCCAGGTTTCAGTTAGGTAGACGATATATGGATTATTGATAGAAACAACTGCCTGCAGCTCGTCGATCTTACTAGTGACTGAGCGAATGTTCGCATAAATGACGGAAGGGATAGACGCAGGTGATCTTACATTTTGCTGTCCTTGTTCTGCCCTTTGCTCTGGTTGGAATTCTTAATTCCAAGGACCACGGTTGATTGAATCCGCCTCAGATCGATTTCTACATTTCCTCCTGTGGCTAGCGCGCTGTTCGGTTTCCGTATTTCCAGAGAGATTATACGCTCCCATACCTCAGTAGGGAGTCGCGTCCGAGGCATAGAAGTTCTAATTGCCATCAATTCACGGGGAGAATACGAAACACGACTCCGTCCTGAAACAACATGACGGATCGGTTCCAACACTAACTGAGACCCATTTGAGGCACAATGGCCATAAATGCCAGAGATAACAGAATCCAATTCCACCACAGTAAAGTTAAGCCTATTAGCTGTGAAATCAGGGCAGTTGAGAACCAATCAGATTTGAGAATTTTGTTATAGTTATGATTACAGACCGAATTGGACTCCACTCGGTCCTGTTAGCATTACATATAGGCAACATTGTTGGGCTTGAAACTTGACTCAAACACGAAACTAAAGACGAAAATTACACGGAGCACATGATACAAGTGGCTAACGCCATGCAGCGCTAGGTTTGTCTGGAAAGCTTTCACTCTCTGGCGGACGTACCAGGGGGTGAGACCATCACCAATCGTCAATATAATGCATAAGATATTACTTGCCGCGGTTGTTGTGTATGATAGGCTCGTTAATCGTTCGTTTCAGAATAATCGCGGCATTTTTATCCCGTAATTAGTGTTGCTCCTGGTCGCTGGTTTAGATCTGCTGTGCAGAACTATTAGCTATAGTTGCACCTTGGTTAATTGCCGTTAATTGGTAAATGCATGACGAACCTTATTTAAGGTAGGTAAATTTCCATCGCAAGCATCGTTGAGTCATGGTGTTTAAAGCTGTTTCTTTATCAACCTAAGGACCTAACATTGCTCATATGCTTATGTACCTTCTGTCAATAGAAGGAATTCGAAAATGGTACTTTTTCTGGTGTATGGTATATAAAAGGTTAAGGGGTTAGACCTCGGGGAGGAGCTTCCTGTATTAAAACTGCTTTGAGTGCCTCATACCGCGGGCGGGGGCGGGGGGGGGGGGGGGGGGTGGGGGGGTAATTGTATCCGTTGGTGATGCGGTCATTCTTACTAACGTACATGCCTTTCCCAACGTTAAACAACAAATTATCTTGATAGTGATCTAATTACCTCATCATCGGGTATGTCATCTGTATCCAACTTGTAAGATCTTATCTCTGTAAACAAATCTCCTGCTTGTGTCCAGTAAATTTTCCGGTCGTAGTAATCAATGGCAAAGTGTGTGTCAACAGGTAAATTTCGTAGAATATTGACCTCTCTTTCTCCATACATGGGGACTCTCATTATCCTGTGTTCGGTATCCGTGGAAGAAAACCAATACATGAACCTGAAAAAAAAAAAAATACCCAAGATAGCTTCATGGTATACACGCCACTGTTTTTATTATATTCTATACGAACTACCAACTCTACTACTACCACTACTACTGCCGCCGCCACTGCCACTTCCCCTGTTGCTTTCATTGCTGCACCCCCCTTTCACTACCACAGCCACCGCCACTGCCATTGTCACTGCCACTGAAATTGCCACGGCCACCGCCACCGCCACCGCAACCACCACCACCACTAACGCTTCAACTGCCACTGCAACCGCCACTTACGCTTCCATTTCCACTTCAACTGCCATGGCCATTGCCTGGTAGCACTGCCACTGCCGCTGCTACTTTGTCTACAACTACCTTTAACACTGCCGAAGCTGCGCTCTCACATTTTTGACGTACTCTTTATTTATCTCGTATCTGATACCTTTTCAATTTGAAATTTAACCTGTTTAATGAAATACCGGGGCGGTACTCCGCATATGAAAGGGGTGGGAACGCTCTTCGTCTCGCTTAGGGGTGTAAATTTCGGATTTTGGTCTCACTTAGGGTGTTCTGGGCAAAACGCCCGTCATATTTAGCCGTGAAGGTCTCGTTTAGGGTTGCACGCGAAAAAATATGAAAAAATATATATTGTCTGTGTTTTAACATGGTCTCTTTTAGGGGTCAAAAAAAGCTTGGGCCACGCCTAGATCGGTCTCCTTTAGGGGAAATTCAATTTTCCCTCCCCTGGGAATGAGATTCAAAAGTCTCCCGCTTTCATTGCTAGTGTAAAAGTGTTTTCATAGCGTCGTTGGAACAGTTTGAATATTTCGAAAATTAAGTAATAAAAAAGCATGTACTCCTACCCTCTCTCAGGATCAAGCATAAGATTTCTATCCATGGTAGAATCTACTCTCAGGGTCTTGAGATAGCGTCCATCTGTTCTGGAAACCATTATATGATCCTGAACAAGCCAATATATGTTATTGCCAACCCAGTCAACCGCTAATCCTTTAATGGCAGGCTGATTTCTGTAAAGGGTTTGAATACCTATAACAGCCAAAGGGTCAATAACGTTAATAAAGTGTAGGCTTGCGAGGGAAAATATGAGGCAAAAGAAATCGCGAAAGTATTCATCATCGAGATTTTCTAACTAATATAGAAATCTGAAAACCCTTGCTTCAGATTGGAAATTTCATTATTAAACAAGATTCTTTCGGGAGTCTTGGTTATCGCGATTTGCAGCCAATGTAGATGATTTAGGACTATTCCATTTAACCCTCGGACGAACAAGGAGGGTGGCGAAAGGGTGGTTGCCAACCCCCCCAGAGGTTTTTTTGAATTTTTTCCTAAATGATAAAACATCAGCACCTGACGTTTTCAATGGCTGTTTGTTTATCTCTCGCGCGCATTTTGAGGCAAGTTTAGTGATGGTCAGTGAATATGGTTACTAAATATGACGTCATAAGTAGCAGGTAGTCAAGCCACTTTTGAGTGAAAATACATGTTTTTTCTACTTCTTTTAACAATAAAAGTAAAACTTGTGGATGCAAAGATGCAAAGTGCTCATTTATGTGTTATTTACACGTCAAGCACAAAAAATTGCGCTTTATCGGGGTTTAAACATGATTTCTGCTTCTTTGTAAAATCCAAGATGGCGACCATCGTCGGTGACGTCAGAGGCCTCCAGCAGCGCCACCTCCCAAAAAAATAACTCATCTTGTAGAGAAGATCAAAGGATTTTTACTGAAGGTAAAATAGATTCAAAATAATTCATTATATTATAAACTCCGGGGAGGGGTTCCATTAACTTCACCTCTTGTACCACGTTGGGGGTGGGTTAATAGATATCTCCCTATGTATGAGGTCTTTTTCCAACACTTCAAAAAAATCAAAAGCAGCAAGACAACACAATTCTCCCCCCGTTTTTTCTTCCCACATTTACCCTCAAGAAATGGAAATTTTTTCCATTTACCTCAGCAAAAAAAGGGTAAAGACCCAGTTATGGCGAATAATTTTTTTAAAAAACTGCATGCTGCACTTACCAGTTCCATTATTCAGGAAGGAACTATGAATGGAATTTATATCCGCCCAATACAAACGGTTTTCTTTGTAATGAAAGTCCAAGAACAATGGCGACGGGGAACCATTCAGCTGCACAAGTGTGCTCTCGGCATTATTATCTAACGTTAGTTTTTTAATAGCAGTACCAACAACGTACAAAAGGAATGCAGGTACTTCTGAAACAGAAAGAAAGGAAATGTTGTTTACGTATTGCGATTTATCATTGGAGAGATGTTGAGGAAGTATATTGAACAATTTTCCGACCGGAAATTGCGCATTGATTGGCGTGTGGCTAATGTGCAATTTCAGTTGAATGAGGTGGCCCACGCGCTTTGCTTTACCACCAATAGCATGAGAACGTTAGTCCAGCTTTGGAACCTCCTTTTCATTTCCAGATGTGCGCAGTGTAATAGTTTAACCGGCATTGCGTGACAGAGGGTGGAAATAATATAGGTGACTTTTAGGGAGGGCATAATCGTAGACTAGAACGACTTCTAGTATTCGAGTCAGTTCTTACTCAGCTCTTTCCTAAAGCTCATCGGCAATAAGGAGTTTCAAGTGATAAAACAAGTATGGCATGTAACAACACATGGCATGCACTGACCGAAGATGTCGTTCCGAGAATTCATATTCGTGCGCAGTCTCATGAGAGGTAAATAGACATCACACAGCTTATGCCAGTTTTCTTTTTTCTTTTTTTTAATTTCCCCAGAGCATCCACGTGTATTTCTTCTCCGCATGTTAGTTCACATTTCGGCCCATTTTCTTTCTTTCCCATATGAAAGGGGCGGGGATACTCGTCCTCTCGCGTTGGGGGGTGCATTTGTGAGAAAAAGCGCCATTATATTTAGCCGTAAAGGTCTCTTTTAGGGTTTCGCGTGAAGAAATAAAAAAAATATATGTATTTTCTTTTCGTTTCATTTCCTCGATTCATGTAATCAAACTTCTTTTAGAGGTCAAAAAAGGTTGGGCCACCCAGATTAGTTTCCTTCAAGGGGTTCATTCAAAATTTTCGAAGAGCATCCCCACCCCTTTCATATGAGAGCCCCCTGCGGGATTTCGGCCTCCCTCCTCCTCAATCAAGCCTCTTCTGGGTATGCCCCGCACGCTTTTTTAATCTTTCTCCTTAGCTTCCCTACAGCACAAAGGAGGCCTCTAACCTTTGAGGCAGTGAAGTTTAAAGGATGTTTCGATGGACTTTTAACAGACAAATAATAGCACGTACTAAGATACTGGTGCACAGGTTACACAGGTTGGGCCCAGAATAAGGATTCGGCGCTGTTAACCAGAGTTTAGTTTCGTATGTGGCGAAGGGTAACAGGTGTGCGCAGTAGCAGAGAAATAAAACTATTTTAACCTGCGATTATGTGATTTCAGCCGGGTTAGAAATGGCTATGGAACTTCGAGTCAGTTCTTACTCAGCTCTTCCTTATCACGCCAGGACCGAACCACCCCCTAAGTTGACCATAAAGTGTCCTAAATTTTGGATAATTGGGAAAACTTTGTTTGCTTTGACTCTTTCCTTGACAAACTTGGTCTGAATGTACAAAATATTGAGCCAATCAAATTGGCCTATATTTTGACATCAAAGTGTCAAAAATGACGCAAAATTGCTGAAGCCTTCATACGTAAATTTTAAGCTTTAGAATCTTCCTATTTTTATGTTGGTTTCAAAAGAGCTATTTAGGGGAGCTAAAAGCTGAAAAAAGTTTTCCAATATCTCAAATATGAGCTGAGATATGACATTTTGAATATGGATCAATTTGTACTCCCCTTGTAAAATTTAAGCCTGTTATTCTCGAGTCGCCATTGCTATTTAATGCAAAAATAACACATCTTTATTGTCGAAAGCTAAAGAAAAAGAAAATTTGGAAAAGGAAATTCCTAACTGCACAAAAACCAAAACAACAGTTTTGCGACGTCATTAAAATATCACGTGATTTGTTTTTGTTTTGCGGAAGTCAAAAAACGCAAATATAAATAGATACGATTTTGGGCAAAAATAAAAGGTCTATGTCATCAGGTTTGCGTCAAACAAGGTTTGCACTAAACAAAAACTTAGGGCCTCTTCATATCTCGTGGGAGGATTTAGAGGTAAGGCGAGATCTTGAAAACTGGGCCAGCCCGGTCAACCTAGCCTGTGACCGGAAATACGTATGCTGTTCGCAGGCTAGTTTGGGCCAAGAAATGAGGAGAACTGTAAATTTAAAGAAACGTAAATTTAGCCTAAATGACCGATTTGAGGGGTGGTTTGGCCCCAGCGTGATCTTCGTCCACGGTTTTTGCAGCTAATTTCTTTGTGACCCTTGTGGATTGCTCACCCGGGGGGGGGGGGGGGGGGGGGGTACTGTCATATATGGGCAACACACTGACAGTGTGCTCGGTCTGAGAATTCATACTCGTGCGCAATCTCAATTTGAGCGGTGCTTGCTAGCTGTAATGAGGGTCCACAATAGGGGTTCTCAAATCCCGCTATCCCAAATTTCTTCTCAATCCCGCTATCCCGCCCCATTTTACGCCCCAATCCCGATCCCCTCCCATTTTTTACGAGATTTTTTGCTTGTTTATTGAAATAGACGTTATATAAGACCTACCTTCTAACAGTTGTCAATTTTGATGGTCAAGGTTCTCAAGATCACAATTAGCGACCGTAACTTTATTTTCTATTTTGCTTATTTTTTCGTCCGCGCATCGGTTCATGTTTACTCGATATTTTAAGTCCTGTATTTTTCGACTTTGGTTAGACTGCAAAACAGTCCGTATTTTTGCGTATTCAAGTACGCGCGAGCAGTCAAACGAAAGGTCTGGAACGAAGCTGAAAACAGAGAGCGAGACTGGGGAGAAACGCTACGGGCGTGTGAGGCTCGCGCGCTTCGCGCGCGTAAGCCTCTTACGCAACGCTTTACCGATTTCTTTACTGATTTTGAGAAAAAAACCGACTGTTTTGCAGTCTAAGTTTGGTAGATTGATGTTATCTCTCTGTCTCACGATGACTTGACAGCTCTGCTATTAGTTTCCATCAGGCGATGAAGCCAATTCTGTCAATTGTTTACGTGGAGTGTAGGACATCACGGGAAAATGTAGATAAACACACTGGTTGTAAAGACTGAGAAAATAGTCTCTTTTATGAAAACATAAACCTGCTATTGAATCGAATAGCACGCCCACTATGCGGACACCCTTCCAAGCAGGAAGTTTGGTTCTCCATCCAAAGTGGCGACCCTTTGACGACCGTAGCGCGGAGCACAAAGTCTATTGATATTCCAGGTTATAATAGATCTAATACAAGGATAATCAGGTCATTGAAAACAATTAATAATGGATAGAAGTAAACTCAGAGAGAGCAACACAATGTCTAACACATTGTCGTCATTGTGCACTTCCATCATTTTTGGTGTGGCAAAACCGTGGCCAGACTTACTTGATCAACGCCCAGTCCAAAGGATCGTCCAGGTCCGACAGGTCCGTCCAGGCAGAAAAGGTCAAATCCGTCAACAAAACAGGAATCAGTGCAGATCAATGCAGGATCTTAATGGGCGTAACTTCTAACCTCTGTGATTTGATACCTCTTTCCGGGTGACAAAAACGACGAAAATAGCAAAACCGGAAAAGACGAATAAAACACTAAAGTGATAATGGGCAAAATTTGACAGGCTTCACTTCCTTTGACAGTCAAAGCTTGACTACATAGCCTGCGAGCAAGCCCTCCTATTTCTTTTTCTTTCAGTCAATGCTAATAAATTTTTAGTCCAGACAAAACTTAATTCCCGAATCCCGCTATTTTTTCCTTACGATTCTCGCATCCCATCCCCATAAAAATAGGAAATCCCGCTCCCGCCGGTTATTAAAATTCCCACATCCCGCTCCTGTTTTCAGCTCGCATCCCGATTATTACCAGGAAAAATAGCCAAATCCCGCATCCCGCTAAACCTATTGTGGACCCTCTGTAATGAGAACGACTGAATAAACGTTCTTGAGCTTTATCAGTTTTCCTAAGAAAGCTGTACTCTGGATGGGATTCCATCGCGGTGAAACCACTTAGAAAACATCCCAGAATTTTTTGGACGGCCCCGTCCATTTGTCCATACCTTTCTGTGGATGGTCGGCCGTTGATCTTTTCGTTCTAGTCGCACCAGCGAGTCTCCCTTCGTTGCCATTCAAATCTTTGAGCTACCGGAAAAAAGAGAGGGCAAATATAAGGATTTCTACCTCATAATGAAGAATTTGTCGGAGAAAACAAAACAGAAATTCTGTTACTTATGACGTTATACACTTTTTTCTTAAGGTGAATCTTTTCCAAAGCTTGCTGTGCTTGATATCGGTGGCAATGTTTCCTTGAAATGCGTACACTATCTTTATTAATCCTAATGCAGAGTGTACAAATTAGACAACTCACAGAAAGCGGATACTAAATTATGAAAAGGAACTTACATTTAAATAGGGGCCATTGCAATGACTTGATACGCCCGGGCCACCTATTCATCACTTTTAGCATTTTTAATGTAAGAAAGAAAGGCTTATTCGAGAAGGGGTGACTATTTATTTATCGAGTTTCTATTTGGAAAATAACCAAAGGTGCGACATAAGAAGAGAGTGCTTATAGTCCACGTTCATTATATTTAAATTGGACTCCGCGTACTCCCACAGTGATAGTAATTTCAACACACTAAGTAGACAAAATAACCAAAAAAACACTTAGAAGACTTTGAACCCGTTTTTAAATCTCACCTTACGGTCCTGATCAGAAGTTTCTGAATTTAAAGACCTCTTTTCTGGTCCTGAAAACACGTACCGGGAATAACGTTTCCTAGAAGGTGAACCAGGAATCACTTGCTTGTTCAGGCGTAGATCTCTCTTTAAACGAAACTCACTGTTGAATGTTCTTTGTCGATCACAACCTTGCCTTCCTTTTAAGTCTCTGGAACTAACTGCTGGAAATTTTTTACTCACTTCTAATACAGTACACGTAAGGAAAAAGACAAACATCAACGTTTGTCGCTCCATCTTTTCACTGATGAGCCGTGCCGAACGAGTCGTGCGTGACATGCGTCAGGTCACGAATATGAACGAAAGAGGAAATGGCAAGGTACTTCAGAGACTGATGGCTGATCCCCTTAAAAAATGTTTAACGGTTAATCTGTGTTAACTGTAGCCAGTACAACAGAATCCACATTTGCCCGTAGGCCAGTTAGACTCTTGGACGTGGTTTATACTCTATTTAATAATATTGCTTAATATTGAAGGATGCTGTCTGTGTTGTAAATAAAGCAGCACATGAGGCACGATTTACCCAGGTTTTCAGCGTAAGCTTTTCTGCAAGCCGCTTACAGGGCTTACAACCGAGCAGGGAACTGGGAACTAACTGTACAGTGCGAGAAATAGTTGAAACGAAGTGAACGTTTAAAATTTCATAGTCGTTTGGATATTATTTTTTCAATACACAGGGTCATATTGTAAAGAAGGAGGTAAACATAAAAGCACGTTGCATAAAAGAGATAAGATTACAAACAAACGGTGAATTTGGAGAACTTCAGTCGCTGTTCGCATGTTCACAAGTCAACTTTACATTGGCACTGCATGATTTTCGTCATGGTTATTCTTTTAATTTTAGCTTCCTTTTCTGTAAGCGGCTTACACGAAATCTTACGCTGAAAACCTGTCCGTAGATAGTGCCTGGTATATAAAGCAGGATAGTGATGAAAAAGCTCCTCCGTGTCTGCCTCATAACTGTTCGTACTGTTATGAGTTCAGAAGTGTGAAAACTAATCAAGTGTAGCCTAAATTTTATAGATAAGTTTATATGCTTCAAAGTAAAATTCAATGTTTAGTCGAAATATTGGCCACTAAACTTTGATTTTGCTTACTTGATTTAATTTCCATTGTATTAGCCTTGTATATTACAGTTTTGTTTTTTAGCCTGCTTAGCAGGCGTCGAAATGGGTAGTGGATTGGAAGGAAGGGAAAAGGGAGGGGGATTCCCTTTAGAGCTTTTCTCTCCTTCCCGCTCCCCTATTTGCGCTTGGCACGCCGGCTATATTTTGTTCTACACCTTGTAATGACGTCTAGTAAACGCATTCATCCCTTCTTGGAGGGGACCCGGAAAGACACCACGACATTTATTGAGGAAAATTCCATTTGAAAAAGACAGGAATACTCTAGATACTCGTCGAAGAGTGAAGGAGACCAATCTAGGAGTTGAGATATGAAGACATCGAGAACGAGTACGAGGACGGGTTTAACTTAAATTTTCTTTTCGCGTATTCTCAAGAAATAGACACCCCATGAAGTCTTCATTTTACAATAGTTTTTTCCCGGAAGAGTTTCTTACGGTTAACTTCTTGGTGCTCCGCAAATAGAGGGACATCCCAGAACGCTTGCGCATTGTTCGCCTCGTACACTGTCTTCGCTTTCAGTGGCGAGTACCAAGGTGGCACCGTGTCTACAAGGTCCAGGTCTTGCAGAATCTCGAAGAAAAGTATCTTCAGGGCTGCGTTATGTCAGGTAACGTACTTGTCTCTCTATGCAAGGGCAGCACAGCCACTTGATTTTTTTAAAACCCTTTTCAACCATCACGATAAATTTAAATGAAACAGAGCTTCGTTTAAAAATTCCAAAGCTTGAGAAAAATTAAAGTAACGGACAGACTGCAGAGAGGTCCTTCGTTCCTTCCTGGGATAAAAAGGATCAACAATAATGACCAAAGACCAGCCCCTTTATAAGCCTGGATATATATTTTTGGCCTGGACATTCGAGGGTGTCTCTATCTTGACGCATATTGTGCAGACTATTGCAGACTAGCTCACTTGGCATTAAGCTTGCACTCTGTAAGAAAAACAGCACAGGGGCATTTAAGTCTTGTACTTCTCTTCTGACTGTGTTGAATGTAAGAAGAGGGAAGGGTCTTAGTTATGTCCAAAAGTCTTTGAAAGTTTTAAATATTTCAATAATTATGTTGCCACGGTAGTTTGAGAGCAACCTCGTCCCCAGGGTGGGGAAGAAGATATACCTTGGAAACATGCATGGTTAAACGCGGGATGGGGAAAGGGGGGAAATCAGCTTAATTAGTGGGCGAGAACAGAAAAGACGCGATGTACTTATGAGGCACCTTTGCAAAAAGTACCTAATAGCCAAGAAAGCAAAGGCGGTATTTATTTACAGTGTATATTTATTTCGTTCTTTTTTAGATACACACAAAATCAGGAGAGCATATCCTCTCTTGACAAACTTTATTTAAGAATTAAAATCTCCTAGTATGCCTAAGCACCCGGAGGCCCACTTATCGGGGACACTTTTACCTAACTAAATATTGTGGACGCTTTCCAACCCGTCGGCTGCACGCTTATCCAGCGTTACTGAAGGGCGTGATATCAGCGGTTGACGCAAGAGGGTGAACGAGAAGGAGACCACGAGTCGGATATTGGCGGCATGAAGTTTCCGCAATTTCTCATGGCAAGAACAGAGCCAACAACAAGGTACAAAATTTTTACTAACTGCACCGTGTTCAACCCGTGTGTTATTCGTTCGAAACTTCAAGCTGTGGCAGAAACATCTCATTCGTTGAGGTGTCAACGTCTAAAAAAGAAACGAAACAAAAAAATGTTTAAACTTTCTCGTTTCATTATAAGCTTGAATTAAAAGAACTACTGATTAATAAGATAAATACGTGAGCACCATGTGTGGTCGATGAACTGAATCAAATCATGATTTAATTTGACGGCAACACGCTCAAAGACACTTTTTTCTTTTATTTTTAAATGCCTCCTAGTACGTAAAATGCCGGTGGGGGAAATATTTATTTCTTATAAGCTCGTTGGCTTCTCGGAGATTTCCCCGCCACAGTTACCTTCCCAGCTGTTTACTAAGTTTAATTTAATGTTATTTATAAGTTTATTATGCTTTTACCTCCTCTTACTGTAATTTAGTCATAAATGTTAAAGAATAAATTCGAAATAAAGGAAAAAAAATAAAACAAGTCTCGAGCAATTTCCTAGAGTAAAAACGATCGGCCAGATGAACGTTTCGCAACTTCGTGTGTTAGACCAAACTTACTGGCCTCTTTGACTTGTACATAGTTAGTAATTTGCATATGTTTTAGTTTCCCGATGTAGATCATGTGATAACACTTTGGAGAACTGTTTCTTCTAAATTTCGTGTTATTCACGCGCTTTTATAGGTATAAGGAAAAGACAGAAGGCGAATTCGCCTCAGCGGAACATTGAACAAACAGACAACCTAAAGATAGCCTCCCACGCAGGCGTTTTTAGGGGAGCTCGTATTTTGTATCTCCCCACAAACGCCTGCTCAACCGAGAACAACACTCCTTTTCCATTGTTTTATTCATGTGGTAAGTGACCAATCAGCAGTTTTGAAATAAAGTCTTGACAGGCTAAACACGAGCTCATAAGCTCGTGGTAGTGTAAAAACGTGACCCTGGAGTCACCTTTTCCTTCTTTACTTTCCTTCGCTAAGGTTATGCAGTGCACTGAGTATTCTAAAATCTTACTAAATCTTACTTTTGCCGCACTGAGTCTAACATTTATTAGAGGTCATAAAGGTTTTCCAGTGTCTTCTGCAGATCGAGTAATTATCGGGTTACCATGCGGTCAAAGGTCAACCTTCCAGAATTTGGAAGGTACAATGTGATTAGCTAAGCTTGGGAAAGGAATGTTGTTCTCGGTTGAGCAGGCGTTTGTGGAGATGGACGAAATACGAGCTCTCCTAAAAAAGCCTACGTCGGAGGCTAACCTAAAAAGGGCTATTGGAATGTATCCGTATTCCAATTGCAATCATTCCTGTTCATTGTCCTCTGGGAGAATCTCTGGGGGTCATTCCAACTGGAACCTTGTCCCCAGCGTCTTCTCGTTTCCAATATGAAAACGAGAAAGACCCTGGGGATGAGAGGTTGCTTCCAACCGGTGCTCATTCATGGCGTCATGCAAACAAAAGCAAATGTTTACAGAGTAAAATAATTTACAGCATGCGTGTAATGTCGTTCCATTTGCCCGTTTGAATTTTCATTGTTTTTCAACCAGCTATAATTAAAAAAATGAACCAAAAAGAAACAATAAAACTCTAGCGGGTAATGTTCTGAGAAAGAGTCCAAAAAGCTATAATAAAAGACAAAACTAAAAGTACAGAAGGAAAAGATTGAACTTTCAGAGAGCAGTCCCTCTGTAGTGAACTGAATTGGGTAATCCCCTTGAGCACCTGTCTAATTTGAACTGAGTCAACTAGCTCTGGCTCTGAGACAAAAGACCAGTTTTAGACACAAATGTTGTGCCTCAAACTGTTGCTAATTAACTCACCTCCGTCATCATCATTCTCTTCCTCTAGCGGGTCTACGAGAGGAACAAAGGTCGACGCACCCATACCCTCGCCTTGCATCCTGCGTCTGTATCTACGAACGAGCAAAACGATGACGATTATAACAAGGAGGAGGCAACCACCAGCTACGCCGATTGTCCAATAGGGAAACGATTTGTCGCTCTGATGCAGTGGTAACGAACTGGCTTGTGAAGCGGATAGCGTAGCAGCCACAGATGAAGATATTGTGTGAGAATAGCCTGATGAAATGAATTGTGATGTTGAAGATTTCGTCGTCGAGGTTAACGGTTGTTTGGTGGGAGAATCGGAGACAGTTACTGTGGATTGACGAGACGTTCTTGGGACACTAGACATCCTTGTTGGTGAGGATGTTGTTGAGGATGACGCTTCTAACGATGACATAACGTAACATAACAACAAGTTTTGCTGGCCTGACTACATAAATTTACAGTATTGCATGAACAGCCAAAATAGGCTTAAATTAATGATAATACAATAAGTAATCGGATAAGTGCTAATACGAAGCTATTGGCTTTTCAAAGAAACATTCAAACTGGATCAAATTGATTGATGATGATGACGATGATGATGATAATGGTGATAAATAAAATATACAGCAACTTTTTTTCTGAGTTTGCTTGCTATGCCACCAGGAAAGATTGAAGCGACTCTTTCCAGTCCGTTAGTATTCAGGGTCATGCAGGGTGCCTACTTCGTCACTACTGAGTATCAGAAATCAAAATACTAGCATGTAAGAAGCTCTTTATCATGCAAAGAATACTACCACGTAGTATTCGGCAAAAACTGGTCTATTCGTTAAAGTAATGGACTCCCAGATCTGAGTTAATGGCACTGAGCCAGACTTTATAATAAGATTGCAGTGACATTTTCCGCTTACTATAACCTGCTAGATAATATGTGACCTTCACACCATCTAAATTATTAAGACAATCTTCAACAAAAAGAAGTGAGCTTTCGTCGGCAAGAAGAAAATCCTGCAGATAAATCTGACAAAACGAGCGACTCAAACAAACAACAACATGTACGAGTGTGTCGCTGCAAAGCCGAATTAGTTAATCACGTGGGTAGAACCCTTCCGAGTTCCCAAACGCTTATTAATGAAGTTACTATCTACTAAAATCTCCTTTCCCATATTTAAATTATATATCACATTATCACAGAAACATTGTGACTGAATGAAAGCTTCAATTCTTTACGGTAAATCCTGTTCACATACCATACGCTGGGGTTATATCTGCTGCAAAACTCTTCCTCCCTCGTATACCATATGAAACCGCGAACATGTACGTAATCGTGGTGTTCAAGTGGCCAATTACAAAGACTGTGGAATTCGTATGTCCTACAGGCCAGCGAGCAACTCCATGTGGATAGATCCCACGGAAGATGAAATACATGTACATCTGTTTAATGTTAGGCATAAATTACCGAAACGCACATAGTCACAAAGCCTGAGGAAACAGCTGACATTTCGTGATGCTACCACTCGTTTTACCGCGCAACGACGTCTGAGGAATGGGCGCAAAAATTCCATACTGATGACGCGACACTATTACCCAGATCTGGGTAGTGCTTCTGATTGGTTGAAACTTTTCTTCAACCAATCGGAAGCGAATCAGAAGCGCTACCCAGACCTGGGTAGTGACATGTCGTCAGTATGGAATTTCTGCACTCATTTCTCACACGTCAGTTCGCGGGGAAACCATGCCCAGTGCTGGCGTCGCGAAATGTCGGCTGTTTTCTTGGGCTAATAGTTACATAGCTAGCCTGTTTGGCACAAACTGGATAATCCCATGATGCTTCTAGATTGACACCTGGTTTTGATTTTTATCTTCCTTCAAAATGATTTAAAACCTTTATATTTACTCGCCGAATGTGATAGCCTTATCCCAATAAAGAGAAAACTTATCTAATTCGTATCAAATTTCCTATTCGTAAAATTGAAACATTCTACTTCAGTCTCGAGTTAGTTTTTATACTTCGAACTATTTACTGTAAATCAGTCTACTCTGTACTTATTCTGTGTTTAATGGCCTCTTACTCACCCTTTGGTCTGATTGGCGAACTTTTGGGGGCAGCCAAGTCAGTTTTATGGTACTGCTACTCAATGAAGTTGCAATCACATTCCACGGTGCATCCACTACAGTTAAGATTTTAAAGACATAAACAGAATAGATTAATTGCATATACATACTAAAGATCATAACGTGCAAAACTAGCTCTTTTTTTCCTCGACCTGAATCCCCCAAATAAGCAAATCAGTAGCTTAGTGCCACTTAGGCTGGGGTAACTTGATAAAACTCTGACCAACGGATAACTGGGACCGGGAACACTTCAGGAGCACAGAGGCTGAGTGGCAGGAAAACTGGGAATTAACTTCACTAATGTACCCAACAAGGCACGTAGCCCAATAACCAGCAAGGCTGCCAGAAAAGGCTAGGGCAGGACATTGACGGTAAACAAATGGATAACGACCCTGGCTAGAGGTCTGTAACATTGCCTGCAATCTAACTGCGTCAAACGAGACCTATGTCGCCTCCTAAAGAGCGGTTCGGGGACAGCTGACCTAAGCATACATAGAAACTAAACACATCAACTAAAGGAGCAGGTGCAAAACTGAGATAACTGTGCATAAAATAAGAAACGCGAAAAAAGCTGAAAACTAGCAGAGCTGAGCTACCGCTTACAAACTGAAGTAAATGCGGTCAAACGGAGGCCAGAAAAAACCTGCCAAAAAAAAAACCCGACGGGAAAAAATGCGGGCAGGAAATCTGTGTTGGAACCAAGCTCAAGCTCAAAGCCCTTCTTACGGGACTTTACAATGTAATCAAGAATAGGTTGCTCCTAAAAATTAAATAAAACAAAAATTTAAGAAAAACCAAAAAGAGCCGGGTTGGTTCGTAAGCCTAGATGATGTACACGTGATATACTCAGACTTGTATACCCCCGATATGGCTACCCATGGTGCACCCGGCCTAGTGCCCAGGCCCTGTTGCATCTCGTGCCGCCAAAATATTTATTTCTGCCTTCTTCGCGGGCTCATTCGTCAGAAATAACATTTCTCTCGGTTTTCAATTCAAGTTTTACATTAACTGTTTTTGGCAGTTTTGGAAGAACTCACAAAGTAGATCATTCCGAGTCATGTGGGTTTCGTATGCCGCTAAACTGGTTAAAAGTTCGCTCCACGATCTCTAAAGAGGAAAATAGCCTGTGAACAGGCTAGGTGTTCTTGTACTTACGGTATCTGCAGTCTCCATTCAAGTCAATAAACTGCCCACTCTCACGACATTTGCAAGTCCGGTTCCAATACAAAGTCCCTACAGGTTCCATATCATCAGGGCATGCACAGCGGAAAAGGTGAGCATTATTGTCAGGAAGGCAGAGGTGTGAACAGTATCTCGATGTAGAGCATACGTCATATCCTGCAACGTCTGCCGACACGTGTAAGTCAGTGAACTGGTCCAGAGTCTCACAGACTTTGCCGCACATTCCCATACTAAATAGTACTGAGTACCCCCGGAATATTACTCTTACTAGTATTACCGAGCTTTCCATGGGGAGCTTCCTCGCAGGCTAGTGTTGCTCGCGTTTTTCGTTCGCTCTACCATTCATGGGATGTCCCCTACTGATGGAAATTCTCGTACTCTAGGATAGCCTGAGACAGTACAAATCAACGTCACAGTGGGAGTCACCCGACAATTCATTCGATTGCTGGGGACGGACACGTACACGAAGATTGCCTTGTATTTCCGTTCAATTCGTTTTACAATATATCGAAGTTTGTAACAGCTATGAGAAGGAATTCACCTTTCTGTATGTTCCCGCTAACGACCTTCAGACTCTTTACTGTGTCGTTGGCATCCTTCAACTTCGTCACATAATTACGCTGACCGGGAGAGGGCACTGTTTTATTTGCTTTGTTGATGGAGTTTTCTTCGACTCAGTAAATGTAATCTTTAGACAGAGAAATTGAAGTTGGATATGCCACTCCCATCACTACTATTGCTGCCTAAGGAAAACGTAAATACCGAGGAAAAACAAAATTCCAAACTTTTAAAAAATGTTGGGATTTCATGAAGGTATTCTAAAATAAGACTGCGAGCAGTCTCCTGTGTTCCTTTAAAGATGGAGGCCAAGGGTATCACACTCGTACCACGCGAGTGGCGAGTGACCGGGTCGCAAGTAACAAGGGTGTCAGTTGAGAGACTGCTCTGGTTTCATAAATATTCTGCAAGGTGCACTCACTGGTCAACTTCTAGGGGTTGACGCTCACACGTCACCAAACTGCTTATTATTTTTTGGCCCACCTCCTCGCTTCTAGCAACACGGGCACGCACCTGATATTATGTAGCCCAGGTATATCATCTCTGTTAACCTGAGATCAGGCCCAATTCTAGTGGTTCTCATACATTCTCTCTAACGGTAACCACCTTGCCCACCGGAATGCTATTTTCAAAGCGAAACGAAAATAGAGCCTGATCTCAGGTTAGCGTGCGACCGACTACGAAGCACCTCGCGCCCCACGCGAGACAAAATATCCTCTGGTTCTCGGAGTCAAAACTGTCTCGAAATTGTAATGTCGCACATCTCGCGCGTACTTATGATCGAGTCCGGTCGTTATTGTCAGCAACAGAGATGTAACCTGAGATCAGGCTCTATTTTCGTTTCGCTTTGAAAATAACATTCCGGCGGGCAAGGCGAAACGAGAATGAATAAGAATCGCTAAAATTGGGACTGATCTCAGGTTAGTCGCACGCCCACAAACACGCCGACACATATCAGGGTCGAAACCACGAGTGGCGAGGCTGGGTCACCATTAAGCCTCGCCGAAACCAGAAACCGCGCATGAAAAGTCTCTGGAACCTAGGTCAAGACACAAGGTCATGAACTTTGCTTGAAAACGCGCTCCTACCATTGCGTACTCAATGTCGCGCTCGTATAGTACGAGTTCCCTCTTAGGGAGGGAATACAAATATGATCTTTATTCACCTTATCTCCACCTATAATATCTGTACTCAACTTGTGGAGTTTTATTGTTGTTGGTCCACTGTCACCTGACCGATATTTCGTTGTCCAGTACAAATTTCGATCGTTGTAGTCAATGGCAAAGGAAGTCCTGCGCGATAAATAAGAAAGGATATGCTCGTCGGTCTCTACTGCATACATGGGGGTTGTCATTATCCTGGTTGAATCGCGTTTATAATTAATAAAAACCCAATACATATTTCTGAAAAAAAAGAAGAAAGAATTTGTAAATAAATACAAAATCTTATTTTAAGACTTTGTTACGAGCTATAAAAACTAGTTTAATCAGCAAGAATAGCAAAAAAAAATCAACACGATCCATTAACGCAGCTGAACTTCACTTTTTCAAATTCTGTTGTCAACAGATTTTCGAAAATTAGTTAGTATTAGTAAACGACCACAAAAAAGCGAGATTTTACCAGTCTCACCAACTAGCACTTTACCTCATTCATGAAATTCAGATTCTAAACTGAATGGTAGAGTGATTTTCCTCGGTCGACCGATGATGACGACGATGATGATAAATGATGATGATTACGCCTGTTCCGATTGTGCTCGTAAAATACTGGAAAATTGCTTACTAGAATTTAATTTTTAATCTAATTTAACAACTTTACTGGGTTTCATTAGTATACAGAATTACATAAAAAAAATAAAACTTTTACAAAAGAAAGAAAAAAGAAAAAAGGACATTTATACCCAAAGGGGCAAGCACGAACGGGACCAAAGGACCCATGCGAGGTGCCGCCCGAGAAAGTTAAAAAAAAAATAATAATAAAAATAAGAAAAGTCTCTAAAACACCGTAAATACATAAATATATCAGCAAATTATGAGTATTAAAAGGGAATGCCAAAAAGTTGCTTAAAAAAATGCCAAATTAAAGTCCAAATTTCAAAAGTTGCTTCCGAAATTTCTGGATATTTTTACATTAACGTCAATTTAAAACGTTATTTTCGTTTTTCACAATTATTGCTAAAATTACTTTAAAAAATAGCTTGAAACTTAAGATCAATGTATCGCTCACAAATATGGGAGAAAATTTAAGGATACTAACTAATTATTCATAAAAAATGCCCTTTTAGGCCTGCGAAACGTGGACAAGTGAGAGATTGTGTGTTCAAAAGGTTGCTAAACTTTCAGTAGAGAGGACAATCCTCCCTTGCGTTCTTGACCTTACTTTCCAATAAATTGAAGTTTTCTATGAAATCACTGACTTTTTCGTGTTTGATATGTGCTCTAAACTTATATTTTGCTCAAAAATTGCTCAGAAAGACAAAAAATTTCGGGAGGTTGCTACAGAACCGCAAAACGTTGCTCCAGATGCCAAAAGTTGCTCAAAAGGTGCGGAGTACAATCGGGACAGGCCCAATGATGATGATGAAGACAGTTTAGACTTTAGTAAGCTACTAATGCGCAGCATTACACTCTAATTTCATTACTTTCTCTTGTTGACTTGTTTGTCTCTAACTGTTGCTTGCATACTATTTCATAGGTTAATTTAGTGATATCACTCTCATATAAATTTACAAAGTAATACGTAAGTTGTGAACAACTCTGCACGCGCATCACACGTTTTCGAACATTCATTCATCGTCAGTGCCGCGAGGTTTTATTCTACGGCACACGACGACCTTTTCATTCATTTCTGAACTCGAACTCGGCTGCGTCCGTAATAATTCCGGCAACGTCTGGAGAAATCACATAGCCTTGAAGAACCGACGAGATGGAATAATCGTGCGGGATAAAACCTAAAAAAATATACGCATCTGCTTTGCTGCCGTAACTTTCACGGTGGTTGACTATAAGCTGAACCTCTCTAATCGATGAAGCCTGCATAAAAGGCGTTATTTTTTCGCGTTTTTCAGGCGAGCGAAGGCAAGCGCGAAGCAAGCGAGCGAGCTGGCGCTTCTCCAACAGCCCAGAGACTGTCATTCATAAGTGCGATACTGGATGCACTCTTACCCTTGCTCAGGATCCACAGCTAGATTTCTATCTACTTCAGTAAATGTATGGAGAGTTTTCAGGTAACGCCCATCTGTTTTAGAAACCTTGGCAGCTCCTTTAGCGATCCAGTAGATATTATTACCAAACCAGTCGACTGCTAATCCCTCTACAGAAGATAAATTCTTGTGAATCGTTTGAATACCTGTAAGAGGGCAATGATCAAGTTTAAATATCTAATGGTATTTTGAGTATATTTCCGGGAGACATGCTTTTAAAATATCTTAGTTATTTCTGTGACTTAATTGAAATAAAAAAAAAACGATTGTTGTGTTCAGCTTTGTTCACCGCTTTATCTCTATCGCACCTTGCTTGTTTAAACATTTTACGACTGAAGAGCAAATTTACGACGACCGATTCAGGAATTGATTGAGTACGCGATCATGAATACTTTTCGGGTTCACGCCCTGCTCTGAGTGCTCTCTGGAGTATGTACAATAATTGTTGTTTCCATTGCAGTCCAGATCGAACATTTCTCCTCCATGACAAAATTCAAATGCAAAATGGAAACCCCAGTCTCTGCCCCCAGTCGTATAAAAGAAGGCTTATAAGCACAGGATGTTCTCCGCAAGATTATTTTTCATTTCCTAAGAATATCTTCACTTACCAGATCCGTCGAAAAATGAACGATGGATAGAATTGCTATCAGCCCAGTAAATGCGGTTTTCCTTGTAATGAAAGTCAACAAATAGTGGTGGAGAACCATTCTTCCCTTCCCAATGTACCAGTGTAGTCTCAGACTGACCATCTAACGTACATTTCCTAATTTCATGACCAACAACGTACAAGAGGAATGCGGGCAGCTCTAAGATAGGCAAAGTCAAAGTATTAGTAAAGAATCAACAAAATGGATAGCAAACTGATCGAATCCCTTGACACAAGTAGAACATAGAGAATGATTCACCAACCACACCCCACCCAGTTACCTTTTCCTGGTTGAGTTGCTGATCTTTCAATCCTTCCTATGCCCGAAGGTACATACACGTTTTTCCTGTAACTTGAATCTCTGAACAACTGTACCACAAGGACATAAAAAAACGTTTAGCTGCTTATACACCCGACAAAAATCACTACAAGTAACTCGATAGATGATATAAAACGCAAGAGGATCAGAGTTAAGGCATATGCTTTAAAGAATTTGAACACAAATAAGTTATTGGTCACGGCGTTGCGTGACATAGAGAAAGGGGCCGGAACTGTACAAGTCCCATGTTAAATCATTGACAAGAGCCGGGGGTAAGCAACATAGTTTTATACAGGGAGGGTCGTCCTCCATAAGGTTCAAGCCCTAACTCCTTTACATACCATTTTTGAGAGAAAAGGCACCCCTTTAGTATACCTTCTATTCACAAAACCAAAACGTTTTCTCGAATTTTTTACTGCCATGAAATGCATCTGTTATTCCTTTTGGGCCTTTTTACAGAGTAACATGACAGAACTAGCTTCCCTTTCATATACTTAAATTCAACCAGCAGAAATCCCTACCCTTCCATGCACCCGAAGCCTGATGAAGGTACACCCCTTTCGGGCGGAGCTCCCCTGTATAGGGCATTAGAGGGAGTACCCCAGGGCAGATGAAAAGAACGGCTTGATCTCTATGTTGACACTGTGTACTAGGAAAATTGTGCATAACATTTCAGTCCTTGAAAATGAATACTACACAGTTTAGGCCTGGACACAATTATCCGGATATTTTTAAAGATATTTAGAAAATCTCATGGCATTCAGTAAAAAATTGTGATATTTAGAATTTTGTTATGAATAAAGTACTGAAATTATGTTTTTTTTCTAGGAAGCTACTTCAATGCTAATTAGGGCATGGGCTTTTCAGTGACAGCAATTCGAACAAATCTCCACATGTGGACCTGTTGTAATCAGATTCAACAATATTCTCCATTTATAATATATGCAATGTGGCTAATGTTCAACAAAAAGGCTGATCACATAAACTCTGAGCCACACACAAACCAAACAGTAGTGTCCCTCTTAGACCACTTTAGACCTCCAGCAGCTTCTCCAGCAGTAGCTTGTCACAACAGTGCAGTGATTTGTGTCTTAGGCCTATCATAGCACAGCCTGTGTGCAAGCTCCCTGGTGGACTGAGCTTGCTTGCAGGTTGAGACGTAGCCTGCTGAACAGGCGCATTTTTTTTTCACGTATTTCAGCCGGGCAAGAAGTAGATATGTAGCGCAACGGGGGAAGGCGCGTATATCGCCCTCCACTTCGCTTCGTATGCTCGCCTATGCTAAAACGCGAAAAATATAAGGAGATGTTCAGTTAAAGGTATCTTAGCTTAATTGTTTTGTTATATTGACTTTTGAACCATTTTAGTTCATGGGAGTTTCGACGACTCGTCCCATTTTGTCCATGTGAATATTAATATATTGACACACACTACGTCTGGGCCGCCTGTGAAGGAATAAACTAAAACGGGCTTATTCCAGAAGGGTTGACTATTTATTTATCAATTTTCCTGTTGGAAAATAACCAAATAATTATAAAAGGTGTGAAACAAGAAGAGAGCGCTTGTAGCCCACGCTCGATATATTTAAATTGTAACAAGACTCCGAGGCTTTATGGACAAGTGCAAATTTTTCACTTTTCTTTTGTCTCGCAATTCCAAGAAGAGACTTGAGCAGAAATAAAATCAAACCAAATATAGAAATATGCATGACTAGAAAGCCTCGGTGTAATTTTAGAATTTTAATATATTGAACGTGGGCTGTTGGAATAAAGGCACTTAATATTTAACAGGGGTGCTTGAAGCCTGCTTGCGGGAGTGGGCACTTTAATTTTAAACAACATTTCAAGGTGTGAGAAGGAGGGTCGTGTATGAGGCACCGAGGGCTCTAAAATAGAATCAGTACTTCCGGTCAGGGATTTAACTGAGACGCTAACAGTCTTGGCTATTGAAACACAACAGCTATGGATGTCATAAATAAGCTGGGTATATTGTTATATATTAACTGACCGTTAATTGTTAATTTGAAGCGGTGGAGTTTGAGAAAAGGATGTGCTCCATTGCGTTTTATGATTTGAATTAGGGTTCACGAACTCCCACAGTGCTTGTAATTTCAACACACTAAGTAGACAAAATACACCAAACAAACACTAAGAACACTTTGAACCTGTTTTTAAATCTCACCTTGCGGTCCTGATCAGAAGTTTCTGAATTTAAAGACCTCTTTTCTGGTCCTGAAAACACATAGCGGGAATAGCGTTTCCTAGAAGGTGAACCAGGAATCACTTGCTTGTTCAGGCGTAGATCCCTCTTTAAGCGAAACTCACTGTTGAATGTTCTGTGTCGAGCATTACCTTGCCTTCCTTTTAAGTCTCTGGAACTAACTGCTGGAAATTTTCTACTCACTACTAATGAAGAACACGTAAGGAAACAGACAAACATCAACGTTTGTCCCTCCATCTTGTCACTATGTAACTTAAAAAGTAACGTGATCTCCTGATGAGCCGTGTAATGAGCCGTGCGTGACATGCGTCAGGTCACGAATATGAACGAAAGAGGAAATGGCAAGTTACTTCAGAGACTGATGGCTGATCTGTTTTGCTAGCCCCTTACAAAATGTTTAAGGGTTAATCTGTGTTAACTGTAGCCAGTATTACAGAATCCACATTTGCCCGTAGGCTAGTTAGACTCTTGGACGTGGTTTATACTCTATTTATTAATAATATTGCTTAATATTGAAGGATGCTGTCTATGTTGTGAATAAAGCAGGATAGTGATAAAAAAGCTCCTCCGTGTCTGCCTCATAACTGTTCGTAAAGTGTTATGAGTTCAGAAGTGTGAAAACTAACCAAGTGAAGCCTAAATTTAGATAAGTTTATATGCTTCAAAGTAAAATTCAATGTTTAGTCGAAATATTGGCCACTAAAAATTTTGCCTACTTGATTTAATTTCCATTGCATATTAGAGTTTTGTGTTTGAGCCTGCTTAGCAGGCGTCGAAATGGGTAGGAGATTGGGAGGAAGGGAAAAAGGGAGGGGGGTCCCCTTTCGCGCTTTTCTCCCCCTCCCGCTCCCCTATTTTCGCCTGCCACGCCGGCTATATTTTGTTCTTCACCTTGTAATGACGTCTAGTAAACGCATTCATCCCTTCTTGGGGGGGACCCGGAAAGACACCACGAAATTTATTGGGGAAAACCCCATATGAAAAAGACAGGAATACTCTAGATACTCGTCGAAGAGTGAAGGAGACCAATATAGGAGTTGCTAAAGCTTTATTTAACCCCTAAAGGAGACTAAGCTCTAACACAGTATACCAGGCGTTAGTTCTTTTATATTAAGCGATATTTCTTTACACACAACCCAGGGGCGGAACTAGGGGGAGGGTGCAGGGGGTGCGCACAACCCCCCCCCCCCTTGAGATGACCTGCGGTTTTCTAATACAATGGTATTTTGCAAAAAAAAACTATATGGTTTATTGGTGTTGAAGTTGAGCAAGAGACGAGTGCACCTCCTCCTAAAAAAATCCTGGATCCGCCCCTGCAACCCCTAGCGACACCTGAACACCCTAAGTGATTAAGTCTCCGATATTTCTTCCATATACGGAACAGAAAACGAAGCTTAAGTTAAATACTGTACACGGCACTGTATTTACTAATCTATATATTGCTCGCAGAGTAGATTTTGGTAAGAGTTAACCAAAAGTCATCTTCAAGTTATCGTATTAGTGCTATTTTCACATTCCAGTGGGTCTGAGAGGCATGAAGTTTTTATTAGAAAGTCATTCCCGAAGCTTTAAGTTGAGGCAGGATTGCAGCTTATTCCTGTGCGTGTCATCTACTTCAAGGGACTGCAAAACAAAACAAACACCTTTTGTTTTGCGGAACTTAAGCTACATAAGATGTATGCTATCTCCAGCTAGCCTGTTCGAGGTTCCAAGACTGATTAGTGCAATTGTGCAGTCACAAGTGATGCGAAAAACTCGGGGGCCCTAGGGAGAGAGAGAGGTTGTTTTATTTTCACGACGTCCCTACTATCTGAAAGCCTAGTACAGACTAATTTCCAGCTTGTTCTAGAACACTGATTGTATTGTATTTGTGCTAATAAGACTTAACAGAATTGAAAGGACGGACTTTGATGACTATAGAGGGGATA